>CM062818.1:344148332-344629576 GCA_031772625.1 Pinus tabuliformis | reverse complement strand
CCTGGCACTATAGCCCTATTCACCTAAGTCCGGGAAAAAACAGTCCAGCTGGGGCTGTTTTTAGCCCATCGGATCCTTACAGGGTTAGTTTGACCTCTGGTCAAACTAATAACCATTTCCCCTAAGCCCTAACCCTGAAAAAACCCATTTTCCACCTCATCCTAAGGTCTTACCCACCAAATATTCGACCCGCTCACTTTTAAAAATCCCCAAAAACCCACATTCCCTAAGTTTTAAACCCCCCGGCGGCATTATATTAAAATTTGAATATTCGCGCGCCCGTCCCTTAACCTTCAACTGCCTCGTCCATGCCGCCGGCCGTCCGATCGCCCGTGCCCCAGATCTACGGTGGGCGGGCCTCCTCATATCCCAAATAGCCCGAGGGTTAGCGTCCGGGAGATGGGCGGTTTTCCCGCCGTACTCCCGCCACGCGTCACCCTCTCGGCCGTGGCGGAGCCCCTCCTCCGATACCGCCGTCTGCCCAAAGGCGGTGCGCCCAAAACCAAAACCGCTTCCGCCCTCCTGCGTCAGCACCACGTCACCCACTGACGTCATCCGCCTGCGTCGGCCTCCCTGCCACCGTACCGCCAACTCACCCTGCCACGTCACTGTCACCGTGTCACTGCCACGTCACCCGCCGTACATTCTGACGTCACCCTGCTGACGTAATCCCCGTAATGGGTCCCACCCATGTCATGCTGACGTCATCAGCAAAAAGGGCGCGAAGGCGAAAATCGTGAAGCCCGGATTCAAATTCTGAGGCAGTTTTTCATGCGCGATTAGCGCCTAGCGCTAATCGCGCATGGCTACGGGAAATGGGCCAAAGTGGAAAGACCCTCATCGCGCATCCCCCAGCAAGCCCGAAAAGCGTAGAATGGCCCATTTTTCTTCGCGAGGCATTCATAAAGGAGCAACAAACAATTCTAAAGGAGACAGAGGGCCGAACAGCGGCCTTAAATGTTGATTTGACTATTTCAAGTACCACAGCACATCGATGAAGCGGCGAAGAGTATCAGTGTAGATTTTTAGGGGCTCGAAGCAGCTGAACATTGATGAGCCCCCCAGCAAAGTCAAAAAAAGTGATGGTAGCCATTTAAAGCTCTCAAATCACAATTAAAGCATTTAGAGCCACCGAACAGAAATGAAGCAGAGACCCAAGCACAGTTATTGTAGAAGCACTACACCAAGCCACCAAGGACAACACATTTACTCAGTTTTGATACGGCGGCCCTCAGCGCAGCCCAAAAATATTTTCTTGCATTTATTTCTAATAGGACTAGGTTAAAGTAGTCATTTCATTCAGACATGTTTAGTTCAAGCTGTAAGAATACCATTTTGGAGAATTTTCCCTATATATACCACCCTCTGTATTGTTTTAAGGGTTGGTCAATTGATAATTTTTCACTAGAGACTCGCACTGTATGTCTGATACTTCTTCTTTAATCAAAGGTTGCTGAAATTTTGGAGGATGGACTGTCTGATGTGTTTTTAATGGTCTCTGGAGACTGAATGATGGAATTCTTGTGCTGCAACATGAAACAATAAGTGCCTCTTACCTCTGTTTTCATTTTTTCACCATCTAAATAGCAGAAAGAAAGATTAGCTTAGAACTTGTTTAACTGCACTCTAGGCTCAATTTCTGTTGTTTCTTTATGTTTTCATCTGAACTAAATTGGACATGAATATGAATTCCCTGTGGCTCATATTTACCCTAATTCACCTGTGTTGACAGTTATCTAGGGATCCTTTACTGCCCCTAGATAGAGCTCATTCACCCTTCTCTGTTAAGCTGATTGAGAGATTCTTAATTGCCTCTCCTTCCTTAGCATTCTTTCCATCCTTTTAGCCTAAAAAATTGTTCCATGCGCAGCTACCTTGCTCCTTATTCCTCTTGTGACCAAGAAAACGCACCAGCAGTCCTACCCCTTGACTCCATGCCCAATGGTTTGAGACTATCATACTATACCTGCCTCTTTACCTGAAAACATCAATCTTTCCACCAAACTTAAAACAAAACCCCCTTGAACATCAATATCTAGCCTAAAATCATCTTCAACAGAGCTAAATCAGGAAGATAGAGCCCTCTCTGACTGCAGGTGGGCTAGAACCTGCAGTCCAAAATTGGTCTGTGGTTACCTCGGCCGTATCCTTTTGCTACTGATCAAAAGGACAACCTAAGTGATAACAGTAAGAATTCCCAACTCAAACAAAATATTCTTAGGTAATTGCACACCTCTCCTTTAGGAGGGCACTCAAGATTTCTAAAAACCTACCACAGGGTTAAGAAGTATTTTTTTTAGGACGGCCTTAAATCGAATATTCAAAAGATTGAGGTGGAATGTTTGGTTTGCCAACAAAATAATTTGAAACAATTAAGACCCCAAGATTATTACAACCTTTATCCATTCCAAGCCAATATTGGGAGGAGGTTTCAATGGATTTTATCATAGGTTTATCCAAGTTTGAAGGCAAGAGTGTTATCATGGTAGCAGTTGACAGACTTACCAAGTATGCACACTTTTGTGCATTATCTCATCCATTTAAAGCGAGTAAAGTTTCTACTGCATTTATGGAAATAATTCAAAATCTACATGGAAACCCAAAGATTATTGTAAGTGACAGAGATCCCATTTTCACTGGAAATTTTTGGACAGAATTATTTTCTTGTCTTGGTACTCAGTTAGCTCATAGCTCATATTATCATCCTCAATCTGATGGGAAAATTAAGATACTAAACAAATGTTTGGAAGGATATCTTAGTTTCTTTGTATCTAATAAACGGACACAATGGGTCAAATGGTTGCCTCTGGCTGAATGGTGGTATAACACTTCCTTCCATACTGCAACAAAAATGACTCCATTTATGGCACTTTATGGATATCATCCATCACATCATATTTAAGAGAAAATTCTAAGGTTCAAGCAGTGGAAGATCACATCGAGCATAAACAACAAGTTCTCCAACTCTTAAAGGATAACCTCACCTTGTCGCAAAATAGAATGAAACAGCAGGGAAATCAACATCGCAGTGAAAGAAGTTTTGATTTAGGTGATTGGGTATTCCTATGGCTACAACCATATAAACAAATGTCCCTCAAGCAAGCTAAGAAGGATAATAAATTATCACCAAAGTATTATGGTCCATACAAGGTGTTGCAAAAGATAGGTACTATGGCATACAAATTGGAGCTTCCTACAGCTTACCGAGTGCACTCATTTTTCCATGTTTCATGCTTAGTAAGTTAGTGTTTTTTATTGCTCCTTAAACATGTTTTAAATAGATCAACATGGAATCTCTACTATAACATTATTTTTAGATGTGTCAAACTATGAAATCTAGAGGTGTTAGGTCCCTATACTACTAGTGTAACCCCTTACTATTATTAGTACAACCCCCTTATTATATCGTTGTGCCCATGTAGTCCCCATACTTGTTATTATTGTGCCCCACAGAAGCCCACTATTGTTATTATTGTGCCCTTACATTATTATTGTTATGTCGGCTCTGATTATATTATGACCCCTTAAACTCCTATATATAAAAAGGAGGTCTTGTCATTTGTATCATCAAAGAATTGTTCATTTGTGTAATGTAAAGGAGGTTTCCCCCTCGAAGAGGCTTATTTCTAAGGCGTTGATCTATCTTTTCTATCCTTTTGTGAGCTATTTTCATAACATTTGGTATCAGAGCTTTGGATTCTAGGGTTTTCGCTGCTCCAAACAGGTCATCGTGGAATTTTCGCTATAACTTTATTTTTGCGACGTTTCAGAAGATAAAAATAAAATCCATTTGAGACGAAATATTGCTAAACCTCGCATCTAAATTTCAGAGCTTGTCTCGCTATATTTTCGGAGATATGATCTGAGGAAGTTATAGTTTTTTCAAGTTCCAAAATTTCATCTTAAACAAGTCATCGTGGACTTTTCGCTATAACGTTTTCGCTATGAAGTTTCAGAAGCTAAAACAAACACCCATTTGAGACGAAATCAGTCTAAACCTCAGGTCCGAATTTCAGATTTTTTCCCGCTATATTTGCGGATATATGATCTCAGGAAGTTAGGGTTTTTGCAAACTCCCGGATTACATATTAAACAGGTGACCTTGGGAAAATCGTCATAACTTTCTCTCTGAGCATCAGATTGAAATTTCGTAAGAAGTCACAGAAGGAGGAGACTGTAGTCTTTTTTGTATATATTCAGATCTGAAGGTCAAAACAGTGACACGTGGCACGTCATACAAGTTCGCTATTCTAAAAAGGTGTATAATCAGGTCATCGTGGGAGATTGTGCATAACTCTTTCTTGGAGAATCCAATTTCAATCATATGGGTGGCATTGGAAAGAGGACGCAGAGGACTACTGCAGGTCGTGATTTCAAGACTGGAAGATTTGAAATTACAGAGTTACAATCGTTTCAAGATCGAGCTCATAAAATCAAGAAAAAGCAAGATGAGGAAGTTTGATGGCAAGGATCTGGTCAATTTGATACTACAGATAGAGAAATATTTTGATCTACATGAGGTGAAACTGTTACAAAAGGTACGTATTGCATCTTCATATTTAGAACCAGATCAACTTTTATGGTATAAAGGGCTTTGTTCTCGTAAACCACTTGTTACATGGTCAATTTTGATAGAGGAAATGATAGCACATTAAGAATACAAATAGCAACACCTTCTTTAGCCAATTGATAAATCTCAAATAAAAGTGTTCAATGGTAGAGCACATTGAGGACTTCCAAAAATTGAATATAAGGGTAAATAATATTCCAGAGAAGCAAAGGGTTGATGTCTTTATAGAGACTTTAAAGGATAATATTCAACATGAGGTTCGTCTTTGGGAACCTGATTCGGCAAGGAATCCCACCACTCCCGACTATAATTATGGAAGTGTTTTTTCTCCTAGCCTTCCACAACCTACAAAGTTTACACCACAACAATTGGCAAAAAAAAGAGAAAAAGGGCTTTGTTACAATTGTGATATAAAATACACTAAAGGTCATAAGTGTGTTGAGAAGAAATTATTTTACATAGATTATGAAGAGAAGGAAGAAAAGGATCAAGAAACATCAAAAGAAGAGGATATACACCAGGAACCAACCCCAGAGAAAGAAGAAATGAATCCGACCATATCTTGTAAAGCATTGGCAAGAATTACCACTCCTCAAACTCTCAAGATAAAAGGACATATCAAGAAGAAAAAGATTCAAGAAGTGAAAGATCACATCGAGAAAGAAGAAATGAATCTGACCATATATTGTAATGCATTGGCTGGAATTACCACTCCTAAAAATATCAAGATAGAAGGACATATCAAGAAGAAAAATGTTCAAAAAGTGAAATATCACATCGAGCATCAAGAAATGAATCCGACCATATCTTGTAATGCATTTTAAGAAATTACCACTCCTCAAACTCTCAAGATAGAAGGACATATCAAGAAGAAAAAGATTCAAGCTGTGAAAGATCACATCGAGCATCAACAACAAGTTCTCCAACTTTTAAAGGATAAAACCACTTTGGTGTAGAATCGAATGAAACAATATGTAGATCAAAATCGCAGTGAAAGAAGTTTTATTGTAGGTGATTGGGTATTTTTACAGCTACATCTCAAGCAAGCTATTTATGAGAAGGAAGTGTTGGAAATACTAAATTCACTTAAGAAATGGTGGCCTTTCCTAATGGGAAGACACTTCAAGGTAAAAATGGATCATGATAGCCTTAAATACTTTTTAGAACAAAGATTATCTTTAGAAGAACAGAAAAATGGGTCACAAATATGTTGGGTTATGACCTTGAAATCATCTACAAAAAAGGGAAGCAAAATGTTGTTGCAGATGCACTCTCAATAAAGGATGAGGATGTGGAAACATTATTTTATGTTATTTCTAGTATCCGACCAAATTGGATAAATGAAGCAAGGGATGAATGGAAGAAGGATGAAGAAGTGTGGCCACTCATTCAAAAGTTGCAGAAGATCCCAGTTCAAACAATATAGCCAAAACTTGACGAGGAAGGAAAAATCATATTGGAACCTGGAGAAGTCACAGAAACAAGAACCCGACAGCTATGAAATCGATCAATATCAGAGTATCTCATCAAGTGGAAGAACTTACCTGCTAAAGACTGCACATGGGAGGACAAAAATTTTATACAGAAGCATCAAGAACTACTCAAGCATTGAGGACAACATTTTCTGAAGGACAGGGCATGTTAGGTCCCTATACCACTAGTGTAACCCCTTATTGTTATTAGTAAAACCCCCTTAGTATATTGTTGTGCCCATGTAGTCCCCATATTGTTATTATTGTGCTCTTACATTATTATTGTTATGTCGGATCTGATTATATTATGACCCCTTAGACTCCTATATATAGAAAGGAGGTCTTGTCATTTGTATCATCCAAGAATTGTTCATTTGTGTAATGTAAAGGAGGTTGCCCCATTGAAGAGGCTTATTTCTAAGGTGTTCATCTATATTTTCTATCTTTTTATGAGTTGGTTTCATAACATTTTGATATCTCTAGATAATTGTGGTACAATTTTCAAGACCATATTTGAAAAATTAAATGCATGGCATGTTGTGCAGGTTTTCTCTTGGGAAGAAGCCAAAAAGCAACAAGTTTTGAGAGAAGTAGAACTAGTGAAGGAAGAAGCAACAAGTACACCTAGTGAAAGAAAAAGCAACTAATAGACTTGGTGAAGGAAGAAGTATCAAACAAATTTGGTGAAAGTATAATAAACTAACCAATATTGTGAAGAAGCAAGCAGATTCAGTGAAGTAGGTAAATGCCTAAAAAGCAGTATTTATAATAACTATATTTACAATATGTTTTAGACTATGCAATATGAAGGAGATGAAAAAGAGATCTTAAGGTACTTGTGGTAGAAATTTCATATATTTTTTCACTATAATTTTAGAGATATGATTTGAGTAAATTATGTTTTTTAATGCTCCTTAAACATGTTTTAAAAAGATCAACATGGAATTTCTACTATAACATTATTTTTGAGATGTGTCAAACTATGAAATCTAGAGGAGACTGAGAAGATATCTCTAGATAATTGTGGTACAATTTTCAAGACCATATTTGAAAAATTAAATGCATGGCATATTGTGCAAGTTTTTTCTTGGGAAGAAGCCAAAAAGCAACAAGTTTTGAGAGAAGTATAACTAGTGAAGGAAGAAGCAACAAGTAGACCTGGTGAAGGAAAAAGCAACTAATAGACTTGGTGAAGGAAGAAGTATCAAACAAACTTGGTGAAAGTATAATAAACTAACAAATATTGTGAAGAAGCAAACAGATTCAGTGAAGTAGGTAAATGCCTAAAAATCAATATTTATAATAATTGTATTTATAGTATGTTTTAGACTATGAAATGTGAAGGAGATAAACAAGAGATCTTAAGGTACTTGTGGTAGATATTTCATATATTTTTTCACTATAATTTTAGAGATATGATCTGAGTAAGTTAGTGTTTTTTAATGCTCTTTAAACATGTTTTAAATAGATCAACATGGAATTTCTAGAATAACATTATTTTTGAGATGTGTCAAACTATGAAATCTAGAGGAGACCGAGAAGGTGTCTCTAGATAATTGTGGTACAATTTTCAAGACCATATTTGAAAAATTAAATGCATGGCATGTTGTGCAAGTTCTCTCTTGGGAAGAAGCCAAAAAACAATAAGTTTTGAGAGAAGTAGAACTAGTGAAGGAAGAAGCAACAAGTAGACATGGTGAAGGAAAAAGCAACTAATAGACTTGGTGAAGGAAGTAGTATCAAACAAACTTGGTGAAAGTATAATAAACTAACAAATATTGTGAAGAAGCAAGCAGATTCAGTGAAGTAGGTAAATGCCTAAAAATTAGTATTTATAATAACTGTATTTATAATATGTTTTAGACTATAAAATGTGAAGGAGACAAACAAGAGATCTTAAGGTACTTGTGGTAGAAATTTCATATATATTTTAACTATAATTTTAGATATATGATCTGAGTAAGTTAGTCTTTTTTAATGCTCCTTAAACATGTTTTAAATAGATCAACATGGAATTTATTTTTTAGATGTTTCAAAATATGAAATCTGGTGGAGATTGAGAAGATATCTCTAGATAATTGTGGTACAATTTTCAAAACCATATTTGAAAAACTAAATGCATGGCATGTTCTACAATTTTTCTCTTGGGAAGAATCCAAAAAGCAACAAGTTTTGAGAGAAGTAGAACTAGTGAAGGAACAAGCAACAAGTAGACCTGGTGAAGGAAAAAGCAACTAATAGACTTGGTGAAGGAAGAAGTATCAAACAAACTTGGTGAAAGTATAATAAAATAACAAATACTGTGAAGAAGCAAGCAGATTCAGTGAAGTAGGTAAATGCCTAAAAGTCAGTAGAGGGTATTGGTGTCTCTTATTGTTGGTGACTACAATTAAGTAGTAGAGGGGATTGATGTCTCTTATAGGTTGGTGCCTATAATTAAGCAACAAAGGGATTGGTGTCTCTTGTAGGTTGATGCCTACAAAGCAATAGATTGGATTAGTGTCTCTTGTATGTTGGTACCCACAAATGGAATTCAACACACTCTATCTCAATATATTTGTAAATCCAACACAACTGATCTCCTTCATCAAAATAGTATTCAAAGAAATGTTCACCAGTTCATTGTTTCAACTAATTTTAGGACATGGCCAAATTATATTTGAGAGAGAAGAAAATGTCATCCAAAAATGCAAAGGTTTTTTCATCTTATTCTACCTTATAGACACCTTGTAGGTAAGATAGTATTGATGCTAGATTTTGACCATAACTTCCTCAAAAAGAATCATTTGCATGGTATTTTGATAAGTTGTATTGTACCACCATTCAGTGAGTGGCATCCACTAAACCTATTGATATTTCCTTTCAGATGTAAAAAACATTACATTAGATTACAAACATTTGTCGATAGATTCCACATGACCATTAGTTTGGGGATGATAGGCAATTCTAAGATGCAATTGGGTGCCTTGGAATAAAAATAATTCTTTCCAAACGTTACTAGTAAATGATCACGATTAGTGACAATTGATTATGGCATACCATGTAGTTTGAAGATATTGTCCATGGAATATTGAGCCATTATGGAATCTTTAAAAGGATGTCAGAGGGAACATAAATGGGAATATTTGGAAATTTTATGAACCACTACCATGATGATTGATTTATTACTATATTTCGAGAGGCATGTAATAAGTTCCATAGAGATATATGTCCATATAGCAATTGGAATATGAAGAGATTATTTTTTTCTAGGAGTGTTAATTGTTTTATTATTGTTCCATTGAAAAACATCACATTCAGCCACGAAAGTGTGAACATCATTTTTCATGCCATCCCAAAAAAATGAGTGTTTAATCCTTTCATATTGTTGGTGAAGCAAGGAGTTACGAAAGCATTATATATTTAAGACTAGATTGTGGAAACAAATACAAACGAGCCTTTATAATGGAGTTGCTCATTTTTCCAAGTGAATCTAGAAATTTCCTAGGAAACCTATTGAATCTGGTGCATTAATATACAAGTATGTGAATCTTAGAACCATTTCTAATAAAGTGATATTAACCAATCATCTACAATTAAGGAAAGGGAAAAATGAAACTTGTCCTTTTCATATTTTCTAGAAAGGGCATCAACCACCACATTCTCTTTTCACTTTATAGATGATTGCATATTCATAGCCAAACGTTTTTCTAGCCCATTTTTGTTGCTCTTGTGACAAACTCATTGCCTCAAAAATCATTTTAGACTATAAAAATTCATTTTAATCTAGAAACATTTCCCAAGCATGTAGGGATGGCAGATGTTAATATCATGAAAAATGACCATCATTTCTTTCTCATTTTCCCAACTGTCACTCTAAAACTTGTTTATTAGTAAATTCCAAAAGGTGGTTATCTTGGATGACAATTATGCCAATTAATTTGATGGAAGCATCACATTCCAAGACAAAAAATTTAGTAGAATCAAGTAGGGCCAAGACAAGAATGATGCACATAGACTCTTTCAAAGCTTGAAAGGCAAAATCAGCAGCCTCAATCCAACTGTAAGCATGTTTTTAAGTTGTAAGAGAAGTTTCAATTTTTCCATAGTTTTGGACACAATTTATATAGTATATTTTCAAATCGAGAAATCCCATAAAGGTTTTAAGGGTCTTAGGTCATGGCTAATCCTTCATACCTTCTATTTTATTGGTGTTCACTCATACACCATCCTTACTCAAAAGTGGCAGGCCTTGATGGTCTTCAAAAATTTAGTAATAGTAATACAAGATAAGTTGTAGGTCAAGATGAATTGTGGAATAAGGAGTCTCAAAATATTGAATAGCATGGAATTGAGTAATGATGCCAAAATGGCCCTTTTTATAAAGTTTTTCCATGCAATGTTTTGATCCCTCGTGGTAGTATTCCATGTTGTCATACTTAATAGTTGTCATTATTACCTTATATTTCACTATCCCATATTTTGATTGGTTGTTTTTAATCACTTATACTAGTTCCATATACACCTCTTCTTATAAGAAGAATGGGTTGGAAATAGTTGAGGTTATTGCGGCTATAAGAAAGGAACAAGCATAAGCTAAATTTCAAAATACAAAAGAAAGGAAAGGGGTGTAAAGTGATCAAAATCTAAGTATAGCTTAAGCTCTATGATCTCTTATATAGGAACTTGTACTTGAGATTATTCGTACATACCATGCTTATCAAAGTAAAAGGAACCCTCAAAGAGCATCCCAACACCAATGAAGCAATAAACTACCCATCATTAAAGCGGGATTATATTATCTTTATCGCACAATAATAAATTAACCTTGTTCAAAATATTATTCAAACAAATAAAAAGCAAAATATGGGGCTTTGGGAAAACAAAGGAAGGTAACTCAGCTAGCCAAACACTCCCTCTTCAAACACACCCATGGAAAATAGTTTTTACACAACCTAATCTAAGACCATGACACATTTCATGAAGTAAACCCCAAATAATAACACCTATCATTTGAAGGGGTCATCCTATGAATTTTGCCTCCCCTTATAGTTGGAAGCACATAATAGGATCATGTAATAACCCTCCCATATATAAGTACAATAATCTGTGCATAATCATAAGCTAGTAAGACATTTGAATATGATATTTTTGTGAAGAGCTTTAATGGTTTTGACATTCAATATGGTCCATATTGATGCTATTATGATTCTTGTACCCATGATGTTTATTTCACTTGATTCCTTGAGGATGTGTTAGATGTTTCTTCTTAGTACAACCAAGATCCCTTAAGAGATGATATGTTGTCTCTCTAACTCTTCATAGATGACATCCATCCACTTTGATGATGATGATGCAAATAAATTTGATAAAGGACATTGAGCACTTTTCGATGGAAGTTGACCTTCAGGGTGACTTGGCATAGGTAATGAGACCCTCTCTCAACATCAAGACCTTGTACATTGGTGATCTATGCTAGGATATCGATATGTGCCTAAGAGAATACGGGATGCTCCTAGGCTAGCATTGTACCTTCTTGATGGATATTACTCTTCCCTTTGTGATGATTGAGGATGAGGATGACTTGGTATCCTCTAGAGGGGATTTCACACCTTCTACCCCAATGATGTCATGCCCTATTATGATAATGTCTTTTTTTTATGCATTTGATTATTTTGTGGGATTTCTAGAGGATGACATTAATCTTGAGATATTTTTATTTAGTGATAAAGCACTATTCTAATAAGGACACGATGAATTTTGGGATGAGACAAACCCTTTGGGTAATCCCTTTCCCCTTTTCATGGATAAATGCATTTTGGAGGTGACATCATCATTGGAAACTTTTATACTCATACTTGTGGGTTGATTGAGCCTTATTTTCATGCTATTTATGTATTAAGGTTATTGTTTAGGGTCAACTTGTTGACCTATCCACCTTTTATCGAGCACTTAATACCGTTTTACAATTTTTTTCCTAATTAATGATTAAGTCCCTTGGTGATCCTCATATGTTAGGGGAAGTAATTTACTTACTTGATTCATTTTCACTTAGATCATACACTCTTTATTAGCGATTATTCTCTCTTATGCATTATGGATGCCTAGTTGAGTGACTTCTCTTGCGTAGAATTGTGATGTGATGTAGTCCCTTTTCATGGATGCATATGGTGGATATTCAATGTTGCATTGTGAAGTTAGCTTATTTGTTTTAAATTAGTATTATGTTCCATGGGATGAATGTTCATGTGCTAAGTTAGTTTATTTAGTGATTTTTTCATTGTCCTTTGTTGAGCTAAACCCTTCTTCCAAGTATTTCAAGAATAGAGATAGGCTTTTCTTTCCCTTAATCATCCAGAAAAATGAGAACCCTAGGGTAAGTTAATTTATTTTCCATAGTTTGTTTGGATTTAATATCACTCCAAAGAAACATAAGAATTGTTTATATTCTAGACTCCATATGCCTTAGATTTAGAAAGCATCAGTCTATCTCTCTTGTAGAATTCTTTTACAATATAAAATCAATTTATTTTTATTTCTTGGTAAAGTAGGGTTAAATTTACATCAAATATTATATTTATAGCATTTAATGACTCACTTATGTATTCCCTAGGGTTAGCCAATATATCAAAATGCATCAAAGAAGGAAAACTAAAGTTTTCATGGACCTTTTTATCCATTTTCTATGGTTAACATCAAGGTTCTATTTGTTGTTATATGCTTTGTTAATTTTCAAATCTTGTTTTAACTTTGTCTCTAATTTACTCTCAAACCTCCACTTCACATAGCTTGTTCAATATTTTCACAGCTAAATATGTTGTTGTTATAAATTTTTGTATTGTTGGAATTTGTTGACTTAAAACACTAGTTTATAGCAGCCTTAAATTTTTTCTCGAATTGGAGTGTTCAAGAAATCTATTTGAGACTATATATGCCAAACATAGCCTTTAGATTACACCATATTTTCCTTAAACCCAAATTTGGAATTTACTCCATCATCCGTCTCAAACCATTATCAACTATACCTTTACCCAACGGATTTATATTGTAGAATACTTGGGGAGACTTAGCTCAGGTTCCTTGAGTTAATATATAAGCCATACTAGGGAAGCCTCCCTTATGTTGAATCATGTATTTCACTAAATAGAGGGAGTAGCTTCTAAGGTGACAGTGGTGGCACTCCCATATGTTGCACATTGTCTGGTTTCCTAGTGAAGCTTTGCACTAAGATACCATATTTTTTTCTAACAAGCCCCAAATAAGAATTTTTTTGGGTCCATTTTATACTCCAACTAGATAATGCTACGCTGACAAAATGCCTAAATTTTGAATATTAGGATATGTGTAGGAATTTTGTAACCAAATAAAGTAAACAGGGTTTCCAAGACCTGAAGCAGCAAAGATTAGAGTTGGAAGGGTCTTAAAGACAATTAACTTTCCTATGTTATAGCTTTGTAATATACTTGCAAGGTTCAACAATAATACCAATATTTTGGAGCTCTAACTAAGGAGGGTTGATTGTACCCTTAAGTGTACTACCCAATTACATGAGAGATTATTCTTCTTGAGTGTCATTCTCTTTGCCATTATAGCAATTAGGTGATCAAGAAATTAACATAAAGAGAACTTCATAAGGACTATAGGAGTTCTAATATACCCTAGGGTTCATGGAAGTAACAGTCCACGTAGAGGTGTTATCTAATGTTGTACTACTCGAACATGTACCAATAAGGGTTAGAGAGGTTTCCCACCATGTGAAACAATGTGTAGTTCCTACATGTATTCTTCCCCAACCATAGTTTTACCCACCTAATTGTTGAATTTTGTAGCTGTGGTCGGTCTTCATAATTAATATTCTAGCCCTTGAAATATATGTAAAGACTAATATAAGACATGTTCTTCATGTCAGTTTCAAAAGAGAAAATTTTGAATTTTGAATTTTGAATTTTTGGCTCTAAACTTGTCAAGTCAACCTATGTTGAAGTGGCACCCCTTCAGGCCATTCAGAACACTATATATAGGGAACTCGGCCTCCTCCTTCCATCAAAATTCGATCTCACACATAATAAATTATCTTTTGGGCATCTAAGTGAAGGAGAAGAAGAAGAACAATGAAAAAGGACAAAGAAATCTCAAGAATATTTTCTATTTCTCTTTGACTTCGCACATGTGGTTTATCTCTCTTCTTGTAGCTTTGCACGTGTGAATTTCTAAACATATTCTAGGTAGCAAGGCCAAATTTCAGGTTTGACCAGTTTTGACCATCATACTTGACTAGAACGATAAGGTGTATCTCTTTTTGAACTGAAGAATTTCTCTAAGGAAAATATTATTTGGTTTTTCCCCCAAGCGGGTTTTCCCATGGTAAATATTGTGTTGTCTTTTTCCATTATGATGTCTATTGTCCTATTTCTTTTATGGTTGAATTTATGAAGTGTAATTTCTTAACGATAAATTGAAAGTGCTAAAAGAATATATACATCATTGGAACTAATTATAAATTTTCATAAATTTGTGCTTGTATCTACTGCACTTGAAAACCCAACATGGTATCAAATATTTGGTGAAGGAAAGGGCATTGAGATCACTCTTGAAGAGACCTACATATGCAATCTAATTATTTATCTATGACCTTGGTTTCCTCTATGAATACATAGAACAATTTAGAAGGAGCTACAAATTTCAGGGCTTGGAAGACAAGAATTGACATCATTCTTGCAATGAATGATTTTTTGGATATTGTGAATGGAAAGGTTACTTAACCTTTAGATAATGAAGGGAAAGAAAAATACAAGAAGGATGATGTCACAACCATGACTATCACTGTGGATTATATCAGGGATCACTTGATTCCATATTTCTCAAATCTTGATACTGCAAAGAAGATGTATGATGTCCTAATTGGATTATACACCTTTAACAACATTGATCAAGCAATGACTTTGAATAATGAGCTTTGTGATGATAAAATGACAAGAAATTATATTGTAGCGTCATATTCTATGAGGATCTCTCAACTAAAGATCAACTTCAAGAAATTAATGAAGTTATTTTTGATAAAGAACTTGTGACTGCAACACTTAAAGGTTTGCTTGATTCATGGGACTCGTTTGCATATAATATTTATGGAAGAGAATATATTCCAAGTTTTGAAGATCTATGGACCTCATGTACTCAAGAAGAATATAGAATCATATCAAAAGGAAACATTCAGATATTTTAAGAAGGTGACTCTCAGGCATTTGCATCACATTCCAAGAAGGTTGGAGGAAGAAAGAAGTTTGGCTTCCAAAAAGGAAATGGAGGTAGAAGACCTGCTCCTCAAGGGTAGAAAGACATGTCTAAGATTCAATGTTATCGTTGCAAAAAAATTGGTCATTATAGACACTAATGTCCTGAAGGATCAAATGATATAAATAGAAAGGGAAAGAATCATGCTACCACAATACATATTGTTGAACATGCAAATAAACCTAAGAAAGAAAATTTAGGTGACAAATATTTCTTTTATTTTTTTGCTTTTACAAGTTATGTTGCAGATAACAATGACATGTGGTTGGTAGATAGTGGTTCCTCAAGATACATGATAGGACATCGTGACAATCTCACAAGTATGATGGAAAGAAGATCATCACAAAATGTAGAGCTTGTAGATAGCAACAATTATGCAATCAAAGGCATTGGATCAACATCCATTGAGTTGGAATTAGGTGAAAAAGTTCACTCAACAACATACTTTATGTACCATGTTTGAAAAATAATTTGTTTTTATTTTGGAAGACAAAGGATCTACAGTATTATTTTTCGATGGTCAAGTCCTTGTTTGGTCCAAGTGTCAAGTATAGACTCTCCTAGACTAACTAGATTTTGTGACGGAAAGTTGTATAGAATCTTGAAATAGCCACCTCAAGAATTAATGCATAATGATATGAATCCATGTGAAATATAGAATAGAAGATATGCACACCTTCATTAAAGAGAGTTTCCATATTTAAAACAAATTCTTTAAAGTATTTCATAATTGTAGATGGAGCATGAAGGAGTATGTAAAGGTTGTGCACTTAGGAAGAATGTTAAGAAGTCTTTTCCAAGCAGTGAGAGTAGGTCTAAGGAAATCTTAGATCTAGTTGATTCTGATGTATGTGGTCCAATTCCAGTGAAATATCATGGAGGCTCTTTGTACTATTTAACTTTTATTGATGATTTATCTTGCAAGACATGGATTTACTTCATGAAGACCAGGGATGAAATCTTCAGCAAGTTCCAAGAATTAAAGGCTGAAGTGGAAAACTTGACCAAAAAAAAAAAAAATCAAGATTCTGAGATCAGATAATGGAGGAGAATACACTTCCAAGGAACTTGTTTCCTTTTGTAAACAAGCTAGGATTAAGATGGAGTTGATAGTCCCCTACAATCCACAACAAAATGGAGTTGTTGAAAGAAAGAACAGGTCCATTGAAGAATATGTTAAGGTCATGATGCATGATCAACACTTACCAATGTTCTTATGGATCTAAGCATCCATTACAGCAGTCTATATTCAAAATAGAATTCCTCGTCGAATCTTGGAAGATAAAACTCTTGAGGAAGCGTTCACTAGACAAAAACCAAAGGTTGGACATTTGAGAATCTTTGGTTGTCTAGTTTACATACATGTACTGAAATATAAGAGAAAGAAACTAGAGCCTTTAGGAAAGAAAGGAGTATTTTTTAGATACAGTGAGTCATCAAAGGCCTATAGAATTTATGTTCTAGGACAACAATAGGTTGAAGTCAGCAGGGATGTTACCTTTGATGATAATGTTGCCTATTGGAAGTCCAAAGAAACTCCCATAGAATTTGACGATGATGAAGAACATGAAGCTCCTAAGGAAGAGAGTCCCAGTCCTTCCAATTCTACAGAACATCAATAAAGTTGATATCAATCTTTCGGATTAATCACATCGCTAGGATTTGGTCGATGTTTCGAACCAACTAATGTGGTTCATCTTCAAGACAAGGTGAGAAATCAATAGATCTGAGGGAATAAATAGCAAGGATGCATCACTACCCAGAGTTTGCTGTTGGAAAATGGTCGTTGGGAAATAGCCATTAGGTAATTTAATAAATAAATATTTAGTTTCGATATTTTAAAATTTAGTTATAAAATATCTATTTTATAACTAAATTTTAAAATATCAAAACTAAAATTTATTTATTACATAACAAATTTCCTAACGGCTATTTCCCAATGACCATTTTCCGATAGCAAACTCTCGGTAGTGATGCATCCTTTCTATTTATTCCCTCAGATCTATTGATTTCTCACCTTGTCCTGAGGATGAACCACATTAGTTGGTTCGAAGCGTCGACCAAATCCTAGCGATGTGATTAATCCGAAAGACTCATATCAACATTATGGATCACAAAAGTCTTACATCTAACATTAATAAAGTTTCCAACTTAAAGGGAACTATAGTGAGTTCTCATTTTTTAGAGGATACAAAAAATCTTATGACTTTGAAAAGCATTGATGCAAAATCAACTTTTTTTAAGCATATTTTTGACACTTTAAATTTTCTTATGTATTGTATGTGCATTTTTTTTAATGTTATTGATTTCATACCATTTTTGAAAAGTGTTGATGCAACATCATACTTTTTTTTTTGGCTTATTTTTGACCGAGTTGTCTTTCGTGAGACTTTTTGGAAGCTTTTCCAGTGGGTTTTTCCAATCTAATTTCTCTAACCAGGAATTTAATGAAATCATAAGCTTGATGGGTAACCCCTACATAATCGAAGTGTCCTAAAGGTTTTTTAGGGTGTTGAATCCATATATACAGTCAAAAAACAGTTTAAATAACACAAATCAAGATTTCACCTCTAATTTTTCCGACGGATTCCGGCACCAGAAAATCCAAAAAGTCGCACTAAAGACAACTCTGTTTTTGACACTTCAAATTTTTTTATTATTAAGTATAGATGATTTTTTTTAAATGTTGTTGATTTTCTTGCGAATTTTGAAAAGCGTTGATGCAACATCAACCTTTTTTTTATGGGCATACTTTTGAAACTTTAAAATTTCTTGTCTTAAGTATACACATTGTTTTAAATGTTGGTTATTTAATGGTTTTTCAAGTTGTAGTCTTCTTCTTCTTTGTTTTATTTCTAAGATCTCTATTTTTTAATTGTTTTTTAAGTTTGTGTTTTTTATTTTTCTTTGCCATGGTTTTTTGTAATGAAAATTTAAATTTTTTTGCAAAGTTAATAATATTAATATTGCCCGGATGCGTGTGAAACAACGTGCCATCAATGCAGGCACTTGTCTCAACACCTGGGACGAGCTTGATTTGATGGGCATACGATTTAAGGCAAGGGAGATTGGGTTCAATTCATTAACCATGTTAATAGTCATTAATAAGTTGCAGATCCGGAAGGACAGAGCCTTCAAGTCGAACGCGCCTGCTCAGAAATTGGATTGCGCAAGGATGAGGCATCCTTGTCCTCTGCCGGCGATGGAGGTTATGAACTGGCTATATAGGGGGCAGCACCAGTCACGCCAGGACCAGAGCAAGCAATTTGAAGTTCGTTTTTGGCAAGACACTTCTCCGGAGGGTCGTCTCAGGGTGGTGGAGCAGAGTTTCATTGCCCTCGCCTTAGGAAGTATGGCACGCAGCAGAGGAGTGCCTCGTCGAGGCGGTAGATCTGGTATCCGCATTGTGTATGAGGAGGAGGAGCAGCAACCTGTTGCTCCCATGGCTGCCATGGACCCTTCGTCCTCCAGCTCCGAGGAGGAATTTCTGCTTCTGCCGGACTCTTACCAGACAATTCGCCTTCGAATTCCTGGAAGACTCTTGCGCTCAGATGTCATTCTTAACTTTTCGGTTTATCTCTCAGAGGCAGCTCCTGCAGATCTCTCTTCATCTTCTCCGGCCTCCGAGAACCTTCAGAGCAGTGAAATTTTACTGGGGGACATGCTCGGGAGGGTGTATCGAGTCCCACGGCCCCTGGCCGCCGTCGAGCCGGATGAACAGCCTCCGCAGGCTCCGGTCCAGACGAATTCGACTCAGGCCATGTCGGTGCAGGAAATTCCGCCTCCGGGTAATGCTACTCAGGATAGACGAGAGGGCCAAGATTCGGTTCAGCCAGGTTCGGATGGGCAGCTTCGATGTGACGAGGAGCTGGTTATCTGGCTCGATTCGCCTAGTCCGGAGCTGAGGAATCCACCGGGGTCGCCCAGCCACCCTTCCTGAGTCTACTTGGTTCAGCTTCTCCAGGTTTTTGTTTAAAGTTTTCTATGTATTTGATGGTTCTCAGTCTGGTCGTTCTCAGTTCTACTACTCTGCCTCCGCTTAGCGGTTTGTCTCTAGTCAGTACTGTGTCAAAGGTTAGCGTTTGTAGGCTTTACAAAGTCTGTGTTTTGTCTGTCCGCTGTCCGAAGAACTCACATGGACAAAGTTTTGTAACTGGGTCTCACTGGAAAGATAGTCTGTTTCAGTTGTTTTTGTCAGAGGGCTGGCCACGCCCCCCTCGGATGATGTAATCTTTGTAAATATTCTCTTACCTTAATATAGACTTAGACTTTACTTAGAAAAAAAAATAATATTAATATTAAGCAAAGTCTTTTGGTAGAAATCACATAAGAGAAATTTTTGGCTGACATGTTTCGAACCAACAAGTGTGGTTCATCATCGAGACCAAATGAAGAGGCCGACCATGGAAAAGGCTTAAACAGAGAGCAATGTAGAGACATAATTTCAAGTAACTGCTATATCTAAACAATAATAGTTAAATTATGAGGTTAATTTATTAATATATTAAAAATAAATATTATTTAGTAACGGCTATATTAAACGGCTAGTTTTTGACAAAAAAAATGATATTATTTTACTAATTTATTAAGAATATTAATAGGTAACAACTATGTTAAATGGCTAGTTTTTGAAAAATAATATTTAAATTAATTTATTAAAACCAAATATTACTAGTTTTCGAAAATTAATATTTGAATAATGATATTAGTTTATTAATTTATTAAAAATATTAATATGAAATGGCTATATTAAACGGCTAGTTTTTGAAACATAATATCTAAATTAATTTATTAAAACTAAATATTACTAGTTTTTGAAAAATAATATTTAAATTGTGATATTGTCCACATGGGGTAGCTCAAGTGGCAGTGGCCGTGGAAATGAAGTCTCACCGAACCGGAAATCTTGGGTTCAAATCTTGGTCTACCCTTCCCCCGTAGCCGGGTATGTAATGGACATGAAAATCGGAGAGTCCTACCAAGCTTACAAAAAAATATCTAAATTGTGATATTAGTTTATTACTTTATTAAAAACAAATATTAATAAGTAACTGCTATATTAATATTTTGAAGTTAGGATTTTATATCGATTTATGTATTGTTAATTAATACCTCAATACACATAAAAAAATTATGACTAAAAAAATAAAAATAAAAATTGAACAATTGACAAAAAAAATACATTTTTCCATATGGATATAATTTAAAAAAATACATATTTTAGGACTTTTTTGCTAAAAATGACTGTCAAATAAAAGATATTTATGGAAAATTTTGGAAAAAAAAAACAAATTTTATGAATGTTATGTTTAAAAACAGATACACATAAAATTTTAAGTAAAATTAGCCTTAAAAAAAATAAAAACAACCGTAACAAAAAAAGGTTAAATACAACCAAACAAAAATAAATGGTTTAAAATAAATTTAAAACAAACAAAAAAAAAATAAAAGAAACAATTTTAAAAAATAAATTAATTAATTAAACAAAAAAATGGCCAATAAATAAATAAAACAATATAATTTAATTCAAATCAATATTTTAAAAAATGGAAAAGGAAAAAATATTAAAATTTAAAAAAAAAAAAAAAAAAAATTAAATTAAACAACTAAAAAACAAACTTGTTTCATAAATTTTAAAAATATAAAACAAAAAGTAAAATGTTTCACAAATTTTAAAAAAAAAACAAACAAACAAACAAAACGTAAAATGTTATTAAAAAAGAAATTAGGAGAAAAAATAAAATAATTTGTTTCACAATTTTTTTAAAAAATAAAAAAATAAACTTAAAATGTTATTAAAAAATAAACAAATTATTAAAAAAAATGCAAAAAAAAATAAAATAATATATGACAAAATTATTAAAAATATTAAAATATAAAATTATTTAAAAAAAAAAAAATTGTAGATAAATGTCTTTCGGATTAATCACATTATTAGGATTTGTTCGATGTTTTGAGCCAATTAATGTGGTTCATCCTAGGATAAGGTGAAAAAATCATACAATTTTCATGTATAAATAGCAAGGATGCATCATTGCCCCAAGGCCAACTGATGAAAACTAGTTGTTGGAGATTAGTTAGATAGAAATTATAAAAAAGTTAGAAAGGAATTATTTAATATCCTAAATTTAGTTATAAGTTGGTTGATATGAGCACGAATAATGGCTAAATATAGTTAAGAAGATTAGTAGGGGGGATACGAATAAGCTCTTAATAAAATAGATGTTAGGAGATTACATATAATATTAGATCAAAATACAGTTGTAAGGGGGTAAGTTATAAGTATTAATAAAATAGTTGTTATCTAATCAATAATCTGGTTTTAGGGTTTAAAATATTAAAAAAGGGGGGATAGGAATTATGTACTGTTAAACATTTTCTTTTAGTTATAAATTAACATTTAGGAGACGAGTAATATATTGTTGAGAATAATCCAAAAGTTAATCAAAAGGTTAAGAATGAGATAAGAGTTTATAATTAATATTAAAACTAAAAGGTTTAGATCCAAAATCTTATATAAGAAGTAAAGAGAGGTTCAGAGTAAGATTCAAAATAATATATGTTAATGAAATAATTAGGAGCTTAATAATTTAGTTTAAAAGGGTCAAAGAATGAATCAAAGTAAACATAAAAATATAAGTTATAAATATATAAAGAAAATGAGAGAAGGGAATTTACTACAATATAAAGTACTAAGTAGCTTGCGAAATTATTATACTTGAACTAACAAATAAAATGATACAAATATATAAAAAGGGGGAAGGAGGGAAAAATATAAAAGGGGGGGACGAAACAAGAGGATCATAAGGAGAGGGATAGAATCCAACTCCTACTTAATTTCCAACCATCATCTCTGTTGAGATTTTTAGTATGACTCTCAATCTCAATAGCCTCCCTAAGCTTCCTATGGTGGAAATAATCAACTCTAGCAATGAGTCTGGATTCCTCAATAAAGATATGATGCTTTGATTTCTCCACATGCTCAGCTAGAGCCGAAGAGTGGGAACGATTGTGCCTTATGTCTGCAACGTGCTCATGGATCCTTTGGTTAATTGATCGACTCGTCTCTCCAATATATGGAATACCACAGGAGCAAGGAACCAGGTAAACGCCTTTCATGTCTTTTAGGTCGATAGGGTCCTTAACCGAACCAAGAGAATTTCTAATGGTCCTTAGAGGCTTGAACAAAGAGGAAACATTATTCTTCCTAAGGATATGGAAAATCCTATCTGTGGTCCCTTGAATAAACGGGAGATGAACCTTGGAGATATGATTAACACGAGCAGTTTTAACTCTTGGTCCTTTACAGACTCTTTGAAAGGACTTGAGGATCTAAGGTCTGTTATTTCCATTATTTTTAAAAACTTCATGGAGATGAGATTTCTCAGAGCACGGGTAGTAAGGGTGTTGAGAACACCGAATTTTTGGGCAGGAAAATGATGAGAACTAGCATGAAGATAATGTTCCGTGTGAGATTTTTTGCGAAAAAAATTGGTGAGAAACAGAACCATCATCCATTCTAGAGAGGAGAATGTCAAGGAAAGGAAGACGCCCATCCACCTTAACTTCCATCGTGAACTTGATGAAATCAGATTGGGAATTAAGGTGGTTTAGAAACAAATCTAATTTCTCATGGCCATGGGGCCAGATGACACAAGTATCATCAACAAACCTCTTCCATTTCTTAGGGCGAAATTGAGTTGAGGCTAAGGTCCTAGTCTCAAAATCTTCCATAAATAAATTCGCAACAATAGGGTAAAGAGGGGAATCGATCGCCACACCACAGGTTTGCTCATAGAATTCACCCTAGAAGGTCGAGGTGAGGCAGAGGCCAACCAATTTGGCAGTGTCATGGTTAGTGATCCGACTTATGACATCAATGGCCTCTTGAATGGGGATTTTGGTATATAAGGAAACAACATCAAAACTAACAAGCAGATCCCCAGGGTCTAGCCTCACATCCTTCCATTCTTTGACAAAGGACATGGAGTCCTTAGGAATTAGTGTGACCCACAAGAGGCTTAAGCTTAAGAGCTAAGAATTTACCAAGAAGATAAGTAGGCCCACCTATTGTGTTAACAATAGGTCTCAAGGGGGCCCCAAATTTATGGATCTTAGGAAGGCCATAAATTCTAGGGGTGAGGCGATTCCTCTCAATGAGCTTTCTAGAAAGAGGGTTGAGAGACGGATTCAATTTAATGGCTACTGCTACATCCTTAGAAACAAACTTTATGTGATTCTTTTTAAGCTTAATGTAACAGCCGCTATTAGAGAGATGGGCAAATATTTTGTTGACATAGTCATATATATCCAAAATGACGATGGCCCCACCTTTGTCAACTTTTAGGATAACAATATCAGGGTTCTCCCTTAGGGCTTTAAGGGAGAGAAACTCAACTCTACTAAGGTTTCTTTTAGGAGGCTTAACCTTCTTAAGAATGATATCACAAAAAAAAAAAATCAAAATACAAATTACTAAAAGAAAAAACAAATATGGTAAAATAAAACTATCAAAAATATATATTTAAAAAGAAAACCATTAAAAAAATTAAAAACAAATAAAAAAATGGGAATGGGGTCCCAGCACAACGCCAAAGCATTGTTGCCTTGGCAACATGCCCTTTATCACGTCGAGGTGGAAATTTACCCCCCACAACACACTATGTCATAGCAGTGTTGTGGGAGGTCAATTCCAGGAATTGATCCCTAGCCCTAGCACAACGCCAAAGGGTCACCGCGAGGGCAGCAGGAGTGATCCTAGCGATGGCCCTTTGGCACCGTATCATTGCGGGAACCCATTTCCCATTTTAATTTTGTTATATATGTGTGTGTGCGCGCGCGCGTAGTCTAACTTATAATGAAATAGCATTTTTCCCGAGAATTCACCAAAATCTGATAATATAATTTCAAGATATTTTTAAATCTAAAATAAGTGTTTGAATGCATAAATAGATTCAAAACCCTAAAAAACCCTAGGGCACTCGAATTATGTAGTTTAAACAATTTAAACTCATGTTTTTAAAAGTTTCTATCGAATTTTGATTAAAATTAACTGAAAAAATGTTGTGAAAAGGTCATTTTGTCTATAAGTTAGGCTAACACACGTATATATCATTTTTTTGTTTTTTTTGTTTTTTTTGTTTTTGGTTATTTAAAAAAAATGTGTTTTTTTCTTTGTGTTTTTATATATTATTTTTTTTTTTGATTTTTTTTTTTTAATATATTTTTGTCGTTTTTAATTTTAAATTTATCGTTTTTCAATGTTCTAATTTTATTTTATTTTATTTTATTTTTTACTTTCTTTTTTTTTGTTTTCTTTACGATTTTATTTTATTTTTTGTTTTTTTGTTTTTTTTAATTTATTTATTTATTTTTTGTTTTAGAGGTTATGTCGATGTTAGATTAGCAACCTAACCCTAATACATGTCAATTTGATAGTTCATTTTCAGTTTTTGTTACAATGAATCAAGTTCGCCTCCACTATGTGTTAATTTGATGGTTTATTTTAAGTTTCCATTATAATAGGTCAAGCATGCCCCCACTATGTGTCAGTTTCGTGGTTGATTTTTAAGTTTGCGTTGTAATGTGTCAATTTGTCTTAGGCTAAGGTTTTAAAAGAATTATTTTTAGCATTTGGTAAAATGACTCTTTGATTTATGTATTTATTTTTAAGGTTTTCTTTAGTCATGATATTCGATCTCAAAATATGTTGAAAATCTAAGGTTTGTTATAGTCATGATATTTGTTTTGAATTCCATAGTTGAAGACTATTGAAATTTTAAGGTTTTTCGGAGTCGTGATATTTTATCTTTAACATCATGGTTGAAAAATGCCAAAATTTTAAGGTTTTCAGAGCCATGATATTTATCTTTAATGTCATAGTTGGAGTCATAGTTGGAGTCGTGATATTTTATCTTTAATATATTGTTGAAAACTATTGGAATTTTACTGATTTATGGAGTCATGACATTTTATTTTTAATGTCATTGCTAAAAAATGTTGGAATTTTAACACACACAAAATTGTTGATGCAGCATTAACACTTTTTGATTTCAATGTGTTTTTTTCATGTTTATTACACAAAGATTTTAGTCTTTAATGACATTGTTAAAAAATGATATTTTAACCCCAAAAAAAAAAGTCGGTGCAACATCAAGTTGCTTCAACACTTTTCGTTTCAGAGTGTTTTTCATGTTTTTTTACAACCAAAAAAAAAAAAAAAAATTGTTTTTACTGCCATTTTTAAAAAATATTGAAAATTTACCCCTAAAAAGAATTAAAAAAAAACATTGTTCCAGCATCAACATTTTTCGTTTTTGGGCTATTTTTCATGTTTTCAGTGGGGAGGCGGGGGGAGGCGGGGGGAGGGGGGGTTGGTTGGCTAGAGTTCTCATTTTGAGGTTATAGTTCTCATTATTTCAATAACTCTATTCATCCCATAGAGCATCAAGAAGAGCCATAAGGGCCTAGTGAACCAATAGATCAAGTTGTTGTTACTAAAATCAAGAAGAGGTCGGCTTGGCTTATATCTACCTTGCAATAAGAAAAACATGCAACTCCACGTGGCACATTCAAGGAAAGCAAGATACCTAAGAATTATTCTCGATATGCAACACTGATGAGTAATCTCATTGATTCTGAACCTTCCAAATATGAGGACGCCACTATCCAACAAGTTTGGAAGGATGTTATGATGGAAGAATGCCAATCTATTATGAAGAATGATGTATGGGAGATTGTGCCAAGACCTGAAGAAAAGTTAGGGGTGACATCCAAATGGATATACATGATTAAGCATGTAATGAATGGCAGTATTGACAAGTACAAGGCGGGATTTTTGGCCAGAGGATTCTTCCAGAAAGAGGAAAAGGATTACGCTAAGAATTTTTCCCCAATTTCCAAGTACGCGAGTATTAGATCTATTATTTCTATTGCTTCTTTTATGGGTTGGAATTTACATCAAATGGATGTAAAGATTGCTTTCCTCAATTATATGGTGTGATTGAGGAAGAAGTGTACATAGAACAACCTCAAGGTTTTGAGGTTCATCGGAATAAGTCTCACATTTTTTATTGAAGAAAACCTTGTATGGACTTAAACAGATGCCTAGAGCCTGGTATTCTCGAATTGATGGCTTCGTGACAAGACTTGGTTTCTCCAAAAGTGATCACTGGTCCAAACCTATATATCAAGGTTAAGAAAAATGAACCTGTGATTTCATTGTTGTATGTTGATGAATTATTTCTGACATGGGTAGAGCATCTCATTATTCAGTGTAAGAGGGAGTTAGCCTCTAAATTTGATATGAAGGATCTTGGCTTGATGCACTGCTATTTGGGACTAGAAGTGTGGAAAAATCCTAGTGCAATCTTCCATTTTCAACGAAAGCATATTATCAAGATCCTCTAGAATTTTGGAATGATGGATTGTAAATCTATGGAAACTCCCATGGTGATCAATATGATGAAGTTGAAAGACTATGAGTCACATTTGGTAGATCCATCTATGTATCGAAAGTTGATTGGCTCCTTGACGTATTTGGTTCATACCAACCCAGAAATTTGCTTTATAGTAAACACTTTGAGCTAATTCCAAGTGGAACCAAGATATGATCATTGGATTGAAGCAAAGCATGTACTGAGATATTTATGTTGTATAGTTGATTATGGTTTGAGATATGTCTCAAATGGTGATATATAGCATAGGGATATATAGATTTTGATTTTGCAAGAAGTGCAGAAGACAAAAAGAGTGCATTTGTAGGTTACTTCAATTTAGGCTCTGTTATGTTTTCTTGGAAGAGCAAGAAACAAACATGTATTTCACTCAGCACAGCTAAGGTAGATTATATTGCAACTAGTTTAGCAAGTTGTGTAGCAGTGTGGCTTTAGAATATACTCGCAGGGCTATTTGATCAAGTGTTGGAACTAACCATGATATATTGTGATAATCAAAGTTGTGTGAAGCTTTCAGATAATCTATTTTTCCATGATAGGTCGAGGAACATCGAGATCAAGTACCACTTCATTCATGACATGGTGTAGAAGAGAGCAGTGAAGCTTATGTACATCTCTATTGATTAGAAGATAGTTGGTATTCTTACAAAGCCTCTATCCAGAGCGAGGTTTGTATACTCCAGGGACAAGCTTGGACTTGTTGAGAATGCCTCCCTCAATGATAGGTAGTGTTGATGTGATAGTATCAGGGACATACATTTTCCCTAAGATAGGTTGACCATGATTAGGGACAACAGTATGAAGTGTTGATGAGACAGCATCAGGGGCAGTCATTCTCCCTGGGTCAAGTATGTTGACTAAGATTAGGGAGAATGGTATGGTAGAGGACACACATTCTTCCTAGGTCAAATATGTTAACCATGATTAGGAAGAATAGTCCAAGAGGCCGAGAATTACTTAGTTGATTAGGTTCCTTTTGGCATTAAGCTTAGGATTACGCTCCAGATAGGTTGAGTGAACCCATTTAGCATCATGTCCTAGAGTGAGGCCTTTGTATTTGGGACCAGTAGTACTCAGATGGATTGAGTGTATCCCTATGGTTTGACTATGGGTCAGAGAGATTGACCAAGATGATGATGAACTAGGATTAGTTTATATACCATGGGTCAAAGGTGTTGGCTAGAATCATGATGACTAGTTGATGCTAATGATGTATCATGTGTTAGATATGTTAACCATAATTACAGTACCTAGTGATGTTGTAGATTTTACCATGGGTCAAAGTTGTTGACTAGGATTATGGTAATCAGATGATGTTGATGTTGATGATGAATTGTTGTAACCTTTTCTGAGAGAAATTTGTCGACAAAGAGAACATTTATATAGCCTTTATGAATACCTCCCTAGATAAGAGGGAGTGTTGAATTTTGTAGCTATGGTCGGTCTTCTTAATTAATATTTTAGCCCTTGAAATGTATGTAATGATTAATATAAGACATGTTCTTCATGTCGATTTCAAAAGAGAATTTTTTGAATTTTGAATTTTTGGCTCCTAACTTGTCAAGTCTGTTGGGTTGTGTTATATTCTATCCACGACTACCCCACGCGAAAGGAGGTCATAGGGGGTGCAGAAGCCCCCCCTTTATGTTGCGCGGGGCACTGCCAGGGGGTAACAAAGGGGTGGGTAGCCGCCCTGTATGTTACGTAGGGCACTGCCGAGGGGGTAAGAAAGGGGGTAGTAGCCCCCCTGCACGGGGTCCGGAGCAGCGTCCTGGGGAAAAAAAAATGGACCCTATATTAGGTGGGTGGACCTACCTATGTTTTGTGCATGGATTTCACACATGGTTTTGGGCATGATAGTTTACTGTCCATGGTATTTTTTAGATCTGGTCAAGGGAACTACGATTATGTTCTAATCTAGGGTTAATGGATTGGGGTTTATGGATGCTTTGGCATGTATATATATGTATTGTAACATTCAAAGGAACATAATGAAAAATCAATCTTCTAGTCCCAGTTTTGGGATCCAGGGGAAAATCTCTATGTATATTTGTTTTTTGTTTTATGCTTTTTCCATTGTTTATTTTTTGTTTTTAGAATTCATATGTAGGTAATTTATATACGGGGTTAAAACATACATTTGGTATCATGGTTTTTTTGGCTTCAAGGGAATGCCTTTGTTGTTGAGGGGTTTTTTCTCAGGCCTATGGTAAACATTGTTCAATGGCATATCTACGGGATTGTTTCTTGTGGAGAAAGAAGATGGTGAGCAGTGGAAAGATAAAGATCAAGAAATTTAATGGTCAGAGTTTTGAGTTGTGGAAACTCAAGATGGAGGATTTGCTGGTGGATAAAGATCAATAGATCCCAGTAGATCCATGCACTAAACCAACAGCAACATCAGCTAAAGACTGGGAGAAGTTGGATCGGAAGGAAAAGAGCACAATACGATTGTGTGTCTCAAATTTATTATTTCTAAATGTATCAGGGGAAGCTTCGGCGAAGGCTTTGTGGGACAAGTTAGGTACTTTGTACCAATCTAAGTCTCTTGTGAATAAATTGTTCCTATGGAAAATATTGTATAACCTAAGGATGAAAGATGGAGACTCAGTGACAAAGTATCTAAACAGATTTAATAATGTGGTAATCCAGTTATTATATGTTGATATTAAAATTTTAGATGAAGATAAGTGCATCAGTTTGTTGTGTGCTCTACCAGAATTGTGGGATAGTCTAGTTGTTGCAATAGGTAGCAATGTAATTGCCTTGCAGTTTGATTAAATAGTCTCATCCTTGCTGTCAGAGGAGATGAGATGGAAAAATATGGAGGACTAGAATGGTGATGCCTTGTCTATACAAGGATGATCCCAGACCAGAAGCAAAAATAAGTCCTCGAGTGGGAGATCTAAATCTAGAGGGAGATCTAAATCTCCAAGAAAACTTGTAAAGGTGTGCTAGAAATACGAAAAGGATAGGAACTTCAAAAGGGATTGTAAATCTAAAGCTCCTAAGAAAGGAAAGGGATCTGATGATGCTCCTTCTACAGAGGCGAAAACCACCTTAGATGAAGGTGGGGATGTGTACTTGTCTTCTTCTTCAAGTACACATGTAGATCATGAGGCATTGTTGATTGACTCAGGTGCATCCTTTCACTTCACTCCCCATAGAGAGTGGTTCTGCAAGTATTAGAAATATGATGGTGGTGATGTCTTCTTAGGGGATGATAAGAAGTCTAGAATCGTTTGTCGCGGAAAAGTCAAGTTGAAGTTGCAAGGTAGAAGGATTAGAACACTTATGTATGTTCTACATATTCCTACATTGGCCAGAAATATGATTTCTGTAAGCAAGATGGATTATGCAGGTGTAAAAACAGTGTTCGAGAAAGATACCTGCAAGATGGTTCGGGGAGCACTAGTATTGATGTGGGGATTTCGGTTGGAACTATGTACAAGCTTCAAGGTAGCACTGGTATTGATGCAGGGAGTTCAGATTGGAAATTTGTACAAGCTTCAAGGTAGCACTATTATTGATGGATGCAACAGTTATGTGGTTCCTAAAAGTGGAGTAGAAAATCTAGTGGTCTCTAAAGAAAATACCATGTTATGGCATCAAAGGCTTAGATATATAGGATAGAAAAGCATTTGAATACTTCATCGTAATGGTATGGTAGAAGGTATGTCTAATAGCTCTCTGGATTTTGATTTTTATGAATCTTGTGTATATGGGAATCAGAATCGGGTGAGTTTCCCCTGTGGTGGTAAGAGGGAAAAACAAATATTAGATCTTGTGCACATTGATGTGCTTAGACCTGTGTCGGTTCCATCACTAGGAAAGTTTGTGTATTATGTATCATTTATAGATGACTTCTCAAGGAATACATGGAAATTTTTCCTCGGGAAGAAATTTGAAGTCTTTGATAGGTTTGAAGAATTTAAGGCTCTAGAGGAAAACTAGACAAAGAAGAAGATAAAGGTGTTGAGGGCAGATAACGGTGGAGAGTTTTGCAAGAAGGAATTTAAAGAGTTCTGTAAGAAGTGTGGTATAGCATGGCAGAAGACTACTCCATACACACCTAAGAAAAATGGAGTTGCGGAAAGAATGAACAAGACGTTGATGGAAAGGGAAAGAAGCATGCTCAGTGGTGTCAGGTTAGGACAAGAATTCTAGGAAGAGACGGTGGAGACTGCATGTTACATGGTCAATAGATCACCTTCATCAACATTGGAGGATAAGACTCCACAAGAGGTATGGACTGGTAGGAAACCTTCTCTTTCACATTTGAGGGTATTTAGATGTGATGCATATTTACATGTTCCAAAGGAGAAAAGAACAAAGTTGGATAGTACATCTAAAAAGTGCATCTTTATTGGGTATAAGGATGGTTTAAAATGTTATAAGCTTTGGAACCCAGAAACAAGGAAGGTTGTGTACAACCGAGATGTGGTGTTTAGAGAAGTGAAATATGTTATTAAACATGAAGTCCTACCAAAGGAACCTGAGAAGATAAAGTTTGAGCTAAAGGAGGAAGAATCAGACTCTACAGCAAAAGAGGAATCAAAAGATGAAGAGCCACAAACTCCGGCTGTGAGAAGATTAGTTCGAGAAAGAAGGAAGCCAGAAAGGTATACTCAAGTTGCTTTCTATTCAAATTTTGCTTTATCTATTATTGATGATGATCCCAGAACTGTGAAGAAAGCAGTAGATTTAGAGGATGGAAAACTCTAGAAAGAGGCCATGGTTGATGAAATGGCATCTTTGCACAAAAATGACGCTTGGGATCTGGTGGACTTGTCTGCTGGAAGGAAACCCATTAGCAACAAATGCATGTTTAAGAATAAGATGAATGCAGAAGGAAAGATGGAGAAATACAAAGCTCTGTTGGTAGAAAAAGGTTATTCCCAGGTGTCGGGAATCAATTTTGGTGATATTTTTTCTCCGTTTCCAAGGTAGCTTCTATTAGATTAATTTTATCTGTTGTTGCTACTTTTGATTTTGAGGTAGAACAGATGGATGTGAAGACAACATTTCTTCACGGGGATCTAGAAGAAGAGATCTACATGAAGCAACCTGAAGGCTTTGTGGTGAAGGGAAAGAACTTGTATGCAAGTTAAAAAAAAGTCTCTGAATGGGTTAAACAGTTACCAAGGATGTGGTATCAGAAATTTGATACACTTATACGGGGACTTGGCTTCACCAAAATCAAAGCAGATCACTGTGTGTATTTTAAATTAATTGGTGACTGTATCATTTATTTGGTCTTGTATGTGGATGATATGTTGCTAGTTGTAAATGACAAAAGAAATTATCCAAGATTTGAGACCCAATTGTCCTTCAAATTCGACATGAAATATCTTGGTGCTGCAAACTATATTTTGGGCATGGAAATTAAACCAGATCGGGCAAAGAGGAAGCTCTGGTTAAACTAGAGGAAGTATGTCGAGACAATACTGCAGAGGTTTAAAATGCAGGATAGTAAACGGTGAAGGTTCCTATTCTTGTAGGTGTAAAGTTATTTGTTGAACAGTGTCCCAAGACACAAGAAGAGGAAGAGGACATGCCTCGTGTTCCATATGCAAGTGTCGGTAGTCTGATCTATGCAATTGTCTGTATTAGGCCAGACATTGCACATGCAGTGGGAGTATTGACTAGGTTTACATCAAAACCAGGGAAGGAGCATTGGACAGCAGTGAAGCAGGTTTTCAGGTATTTTCGTGGCACTAGTGATTATGGTTTGTTCTACCAAGGAAGACTAGGATTGGACAGAGTTTTGGACATATGTGGCTTTATTGATGCACACTGGGTTGGAGATCTAGATCAGAGAAGATCTACAAGTGGATATGTGTTTAACCTATTTGGAGGTGTTGTCAATTGGATGAGTAAGAGATAGTCTATAGTGGCACTTTCAACTACAGGGGCAGAATACATGGCAGCCACTCATGCAAGCAATGAATCACTTTGGTTGCAGAGATTGTGTTCAAGTATGGGGTTAGTACAGCGAGATATAAGGATAGATTGTGACAGCCAAAGTGAAATTTTCTTGGCAAAGAACCTTGCTTATCATTCAAAGGCAAAGCACATTGATGTTCAGTATCGCTTTGTGAGGGATATGGTTGAGGACAAACAGGTGTTTCTGGTAAAGGTGGACACTTCGAAGAATACTACAGATGCATTGATAAAGTCTGTGAACACTGAGAAGTTCTCTTAGTGTAGAGAAACAATGGGCGTTGGATCAATGACTAAGCTCTCATGTGGCCCCTTGTGGAAAGAAAACAACAAGTGGGAGAATGTTGGGTTGTGTTATATTCTTTCTAGAACTACCCCACGCATGCGGGGGGTCATAGGGGGGGCGGTAGCCCCCCTTATATAGAGCGGGGGGCGCTACCGGGGGGTCACAGGTGGGGGCAACTACCCCCTTGTACGTTGTGCGAGGCACTGCTAGGGGGTCACAGGGTGGACGACTACCTCGTTGTACATTGTCAGGTAGTCAAACTGGGGGCGACTTCCCCCCTGTACGTTGCGTGGGGCGTTGCCAAGGGGTCACACGGGGTGAAACTACCCCCCTTGTATGTTGCGTGGGGCATTTTCAGTGGGTCATGGGGGGTGGGCGACTGCCCCCACTATTGGGGGGTAAGCAGGGAGGCAGTAGCCCTCCTGCACTGGGTTCGGGGCAGTGCCCCGAGAAAAAAAAATTGGACCCTATATTAGGGTGGCAAACCTACCTATGGTTTTTTGCATGGTTTTGGGCATGATAGTTTACTATCCATGGTATTTTGTAGATCTGGTCGAGGGAACTATGGTTATGTTCTAATCCAAGGTTAATGGATTGGGGTTTATGGATGCTTCGGAATGTATATATATGTATTGTAACATTGAAAGGAACATAATGAAAAATCAATCTGGTAGTCCCAGTTTTTGGATCTAGGGGAAAATATTTGTGTATATCTGTTTTATGTTTTATTCTCTCACGATTGTTTATTAACCTACAAAGGCAACCCTCCCTCAATCCAAGTCAACCCGAGTTGAAGTGGCACCAATTTAGGCCAGCCATAACACTATATTTAAGGAAAATTTTTAGGTCTTAAACGGGCCTCCTAAAGAATATTACAAAATAATATTGGAAATAATAAATTAAGATTAGATTGCCTCATCAAGTTTTAGAAAGAAAAAAAAAAAAGAAAAAACGATTTTTTAAACGCATATTTTCAACTTATCTCCACACAATTTTACTCGAATTTCAAGTAGGAGCACTCGTTATATGTGGAATATAATGTTTTATCCGAGTACCCATGTTGCATACTTTCGATGGATCCTACTACATGAAAAATGTGAAATACATGAAAAACGTGATTGCAATCACGTTTTTTCGGGGATTTCATATTTTTTGTGTAGTAGGGTCCATTGAAGGTATGCAACATGGGTACTCCTTGGATGAAAAATTAAAGTATGCATCCAATGATTTCTCCCACTCGAAATTCAAATAAAATCATAGGGAGATAAGTTGAAATGTAATTTTTTGAATTTTTTTATCTGTTTACCTTTTTACTCCAAAAATGGTGAATCATCCCCCATGGTTGACATCATCATATTGAATCCTATTGGTTCTTATAAAGTTTATTTTTGTTGTACATTTTTGTCCTGAGGCCCATTTTTTACCTCAAAATTTCTCTAATGTCTTCTGCTACAATTCGATATCACACATAACAAATTATCGCGTGGGCATACAAGCAAAGGAGAAGAAGGAGGAAAAAGACAAAGGATGTAGGCATCTCAAGCATATTTTCTATCTCTATTTGACTTTGTATATGTGGTTTATCTCTCCTCCTGTAGCTTTGTATGTGTGAATTTCTGGACATATTCTGTGCAACAGGTATGAACTTTCTGGGCAATAGATTCTTGGCAATAGGGCTGAATTTCTGGTCAGTTTCTTGGAGGAAAATTTTCGACCAAGGCGGATCAGAAAAGGTCAAGTTAGTTGGGAATATTGGAGACTTTAAAATACGGTTGTTTGACTAGGTTTTACCATTTTATTGTTGGTCGGTTAAATCATCATACTTGACTAAAAGAATTAGGTGTATCTCTTGTTGAACTAGAGAATTTCTCTAGTGAAAAGGTGGTTGGGTTTCTCCCCTAAATTGGTTTTCCCTAGGTAAATCTTATGTTATATTTATACATTGTGATCTCTAATGTCCTACTACTTTTATGGTCGAATTTCTGAAGTGTAATTTCTTAATGATAAATTGAAAGTGCTAAAAGAATATCTACATCATTGGAAGAAATTATCAAGTTTCAAAAATTTGTGCTTGTATCTATTCCACTTGAAAAATAAACATTAACAATAGAAAATTGTGGTTTTTTAAAGACATTGAAACACATTTATAGCTTTCAAAGATTTATAAAAAATTCTAAAAAATAGGTTAGAGGAAAGTGCTCTGATACCACTTGTAATATACTTGATAGAAATATTCAAAACATGAATGCAAATAATTTCCAAATATTTAACAGATCGTATTAAAAAAAAAGAGTGAAATGTTAGTAACGAAAAAAAAATGATACTTTTATTACAGAGCACAATGTTCACTTTCCTTTTCAATGGGACAACCTCCAATTGAGAAAAGCTCTATTACAGTAATTCCCCAACGTCTTTTACAATGGTTCTACCTCTACTTGCTATCCTTCTAGAACATTCTATAGGAGGAGATTTCTAATAGGTGGAACGTTCTAGTAAACCCTCTTACAAGATTTTTGTTCACATTATTACCATCCTTGTTTATTACTAATGGCCTCCCTTACATAAAAATACATTAATCTCTCTCTTAGGGGTTAGGGCGGCTAGGGCCCTAACATGCACACTAGATTTGGCTCAAGAAAATCCAACTCCACTAGAGGAGTACAAAACAAGATCACATATCGCAATGGCATAGAAAACACAAATAAGTGGCACATTGGTCTCCACCGATGTGATATCGCAATCGGCTATCGGCAATACTCTATGCACATTTTAAAGCGCCCCATGCCATTAGCCCCGATGCGATGCGCAATCGGCGATCGGCTATCGGCGGTAATCTTTACGCAGTCTTAAAACACCCCAACCCTTTCACCCCGATGCGATGGAATATCGCAATCGGCAATCAGCAGTATCCCATGCACAATAATAAGGCGCCCAGGTCATACCCCCGATGCGATGCGATATCGCAATCGGCAATCGGTGATACACTATTTATGCACATTGTTATGCCCATTCACCCCGATGCGATGCGATTTCGCTATCGGCGATCGGGATTTCAAAATTGTCAACATAAGGATTTAAGTGTTCCCGACGCCCGATTACGATATAGCGCGGATTTCAAAAAAGTCGTTAAATGGAGGGATATTATGATTCATTCATATTTAAAGCTTGATCTTTTAAGCAATCATTCACCTGCGCTCAACCGCCAAAACATCCACAGCACGCTTAAACAGGTCATTCGGCCGATTAATGATATAATGAGCATTTAAGGGGTGGCAGGTTTTAAACGGCCATTTAATGTAATTGTAAGATCTTCCCATCGATTGTATCCGCAGCCATTTTTAAGAGTTAATCTCTCAGCACGCTTTGATCAATATATCTTTCCCATATTGGATTTTCATTAGCATATCTCTGTGTTACGTTTATTTTCGCCGCTGTGCAGAATTCATCCATAGAAGAAAGCTCAAGCAAGATGGGGAAGAAATCCAAGAAGACCACCGGCGCTTCCGCTACACCAGTTGCAGGACAAGCTGTCGTGGACAAAAAGAAGGGCTTGATATCTGATACTACATGTATGGGTCTCGTCAGAGTTACTTGGCAAGGCACCTACAACCTGATTGAAGCCGAAGAACCAGCAAGGATAATAGTAGAAGCTACTGTGGATTCAACTCGGAAGTCTAAGAGTACTCTCAAGGATTTAGCCGACTCTTTCCTTCACAGGATAGCGGCCAGGGAGCAAATTCTCCCATACACAGACGTAGTGTGGTGGGCGATTGAAGAAATCCCAATCTTGGATAGAACTTTCAGCACTAGAGACGGAAGAATTTTTGGATCGTTCAGGGCGGATGATCTAAGGAAAATGTATCATTTTTCCGAGCCAAAGAAGATATATAATAAGGCGTTCCTGGAGAAATTCGCAAACGAAAATGAAGTTGAATCCGAACCCATCCGGGATTGGAGACAAAATCCGGCCAAGCACAAACACGAATCTTCCGGTAAGTACTCGGTTGATTCTCTGGCTTCTCCTTATTGCTATGCTGGAATAATGATGTGTAGATTATGGGGATTGCATGACTCTGCTAATTTTACCATAGAAATGGTTCCTCTAATGGAAGCAGCATGCAACAGTATAATTATGGATTGGGCCACCATCCTTTCTGACAAATTAGCACAAGCTGTGCTTGAGTTTAGAAGCAAGACTCGTATTTCTGAAAGGGTAATTCCCCCATTTTACTACAGTGCCTATATTCTAGATACCCTCTGTTTTAACTCTGAATTCCCCGTACTCGGCTGGAGGTGGACTGCACAAGACCCCACGCCTATTCATATATATCATCAGAAATTGTGGAAATATTCTTATAAAAATCATCTATACCAAGTCTGTAATGGCTTTATGTTGCCTATTTATTATTCCATTTTTGATAGACCTGCTCCCAAGATTTCCTATCAAGCCGGAATTGATTTAACTGGAATAGGTAGATGGTTTGGAGAGGAGAGATTTACCTACATAAGAGTTTTCGGTAGTCAAGCCAGACCGCATGTCCTCCCTTTGTACATACCGGATAAATTGCTAGCGAGGGAAATTTCTTACCAAATCATTGCAGAGAGTGTTACACAAACGCTCAAGAAAATAAGAAGCAAGGTTGGCCCTCTTTTCCTTTGAAGTGTGGTGTATATACCCTGCATGACCTCAAACATGCAGAAAAGGAAGCCACAAAAATTCAATCCTTGACTCTGGCGACTCTCCCAAATAGGCATTTCGATCCCAATAAAGTTGCCTATAATGCACTGGAACAGGCCAAACTGACAAGATTTGATCATAAGGAAGATATATTTGACGACCTGTTCTCTTTAGCTGAGTCAATAAATCAGGTTAAATCATTCGCCAAAGCGAAATATAATGATGAAGGGTTGACTGAATTTAATAAACTTAGAGAACAGAGGTTGCAAAATCTGCCTCTAGATTTACTAGCAACAACCCCAGCGACATCATCAAGCGAGCCTGGTCGGCAACAGTCAAAGGAACCTCCGGTTATAACAGAGGATCATAAGAAGGAACACGAGGAAAGGCAGAGAAAAGAAAAAGAAGAAAGGCAGAAGAGAGCACAAGAGGAGAGACAGAGGAAATAGAAGGAGGAACAGCAAATGAAAGAGCAGGAGGAAAGAAAAAAGAAAGAACAAGAGGAGCAACAGAAGAAAGATCAGGAAGAAGTGCGGAAGGAGTCCCAAGCCGAAAAGCAAAAACAAACCACCATTGATGTCAATATAGATACTCGTATTGACCCTAAATTGCTCCAGGAATGGAAGCAATTTGACTCTATCATCAGTGGGTTGGAATGTTCCAAGGATACAGACACTTCCAAGACAAACAATACACAGGACATCACTTCACCTCAGGTTCTAAGCGGAACCAGCGGCCCACCCATTTCTAAGGATGTTGAGGTAATACCAAAAGTCCCCTCCGACCAAATCATTCTCCAGGTAGAAGATATTCCTCCCCTAGATGTTTTCTACAGCCCGAGGCATAAAGCAGTGGTAAAATGACAAAGGAAAAGAAGGAGGATTGATCAACCTTCCCTTTTCCCAGAGCAAACTGTTACGGGAAGCGTGGTTTGGAAGGAGGAATTCGACCCCTCCGATGACCTGACAAAACTGTCACAGTATGCGGGAGCCTATTCGGCAGCGACAATCGATAAGGCATCGGAGGTAAGTCTTCTACTGAAAACCAAGGATCAAGAAATTTTCGCATTACAGGCAGAATTGGCTGAGACAAAGCAGAAGGCAGAGCAGGCAGAGCAGCAATTGTTGACACAACAACAAGTGAACAGTCAACTAACTCAACAATTGCAGGCAGAAAAGCAAAGGGTCGACCAAAGCGCGATCCAGAAACAGAAGGAATTATCAGAGGCATTGGCACAATTAAAGGCCGCGAATGAATTAATGCTGAAAACAAAGGATGAGAAAATCGCTCAATTATCAGCACAAGTTGAAAAGACAAAGGGCATTCCACAAGTGGCTGAATTTAGAGCAGAAGCATTACAAATAAACACTGCATTAATATCTCAAATTAGGCTTCTGTGTCAACAAATCGCCCAGGCAGAGCCACTGTGTGAACTAACGGCATCCATAAATAAGCAAGTAGAAAAGGCCAGAACTGAATTGGATCAAGCCGAGGAAACCATAGCTGCATTTCTTGACTGGCAAGATTCCGATCAAGGACAAGCGGCGAATTTGCCCAGGATCCTAGAACCACATAAAGATATACTCTTCACAGAATGGCAGTCCCAGTTAATGAAAGCAGAGAGAGCAGCTTCAAGATGTAAATCAACTTCTAGCAATTTAGTTGAGTTAGTTAATAACACTCTCTACTTATCAAACATGATCTCCCAATGCACACCAGGACAGTTGACAACTACGAACACATTGGAGCAATCATGTTATCCTGATTTAGAGGAAAAAGGGAGATTAATCGCTGGGATTAACAGTTTAACCTGGGACACATATTGGTTCTTCCTGGTAAAGCCGCATACACAAAGATCCGCCCTTAAGTGCCTAACAGATGCGATCGGGTATATGATTCCCGATATTCAGGATGCCACCTATGTCGCCCAGCTCAGTTCGCGCCTCAACAAACCTCCTGAAGTAGAGCCAATGCTTGCGATAAGTCAGCTCAGATTTAAAGGCAAGCAGCCTACTTGATGAATCATGCCGCCGATTGCCAGATCACTGAGGAAAATAGGATCAAGATTTATTGATACCGATTTAGTAGGATTTCAGTTTAATAGATATTTATATTAATTTAGTATTTATAGACCCTTTCATTGTTTTGGAAAGGGTCGTAAAGTTTTGTACCAGACTTAAAAGACTGAAGTTTGCACTATTGTGCTTCAGTCAAATATTCTTTTATAAAACTGGACCAGTTGTTCTTAATTCGACAAGGAAGCTTTTTATGCAATTGTGCACTATTGTCTTTGTTGAGAATGCTTTTTGCGTTGAAGGAAGAACTACAAGTAGCGATTGATATTGGGAGTGTCAAGCAGCTCATATGGTATTTCTATCTATGTCTGAACTCATTCCTTTCATATGAATTATTATGTGATTATTCTTGCTATTATTGATTATATGCATGCGCTATGATAGCAGATCTATATTTATTCCACTATTGGATGTTTTATGATATGCCTTTCTTTTAATCATGTATATGTCAATGATATAAATGATAAGTGTGGTAATATCGCTTCAATCGCTTTGCTTAACTATTTAAGCATAGTAATCATAAATGAAATAATGTCCATGTCTGTTAAATGGAGTCATCTATATGCATGTTTATAGAAACGGATCATCAAGTGTTGCACTTTAAAGCTCAATAAGTTCCCGGGATAGATCATAGTCTATGTATTCTTGTTAGTAGTCTTAGTTATTCGCTCACCATTAGTCTAGTTTATAAATCATCCATTCATCCCGTTTATCCACTTTTGGGAAACTGGTCCCATTATCCCCAGTCGGAGCCACTATTTCAAACGGAAAAGGAGATGTACTAAGGTCCGGACCGGGTGGTTATCCCCGATGTTGTTGCAGTGATTTTCGAGGAATCAACATTTTTGGCGCTAGAAGGAGGGCCTGACTGTGAATGGAAAGCAAACCCAAATCTGCAAGCCATTCTAAGAGTAAATCTCCCTCTGAATCCCCTCGAACTTCTCATTCGCATGTTGGTTCTTCAGTATCCAAACAAGAAGAAGAGGAATCAACTACCACTGCTCAAACCCACCATACTCCAGAACAATTAAGTCTTGAATCACCTGAAGTTCAGTCTCTTATCCACAAACTTCAGAGCTTCTCGATTTCACCACAGAAATCTGAGGTATCACAAAGCAGTGCGACTTCGCAGTTCAATTTATCTCATCCTCTCACCAGACTTTAGAGCGAAAAGCTCGGTATTGAACCCACTGAGTTCCCTTTACCCAAAAGGAAAAAGGCGAAGAAAAATACTGAAGGATCTGACAGTGAAGAGCTTTCATCCACATCCTCCATTTCAACTTCCCATCTGCAAAGTCAACCATCCACTCCCCCATTACATATTGTTGTTCACCAAGGATTAGAAGCTTCAACATCCCAGCCTGCTCACTTCTCAACATTATTTCCTTTCCAGACATCTGGAATTCCAGCGGTAGTATCAACCATTACTGCTATTGTAATGGCAGATCCATGGACCATACGTGGTGCAGTCAATATGCCTGCACCATTGCACCCATTACCGGATTATCCTGAAAAATGGCTACCCAAGTTTAATCCAGATGATGGAACCCAGGCTGAAGAACACATTAATAATTTCATGTTAGCAATCAACTTGAAAGGAGTAACAAAACAAGATGTTGTTGTTAGACTTTTCCCTTACACCTTGCAAGGATCAGCAGGATCCTGGTATTTCTCTTTACCCTCTGGTTCCATTACCAGTTGGAACACTTGCCAAGAGCAGTTTCTTACCAAATATGGAGATGATAGGTCTTTGGCTACGCTAATAAATGATCTCTCCAATCTGAGAATAGAGCATAGGGAACCAATTAAGGAATTTAATGCCCGCTTCAATAAGCTCCTAAATAAAATCCCTACAGCCTCCAAACCAAGTGAACAAATTCGAAGCGAATGGTATATCACCGCCCTACTTGCCAATATAGCCATTTTTGTAGACAGGGCAGGGAAACCTACCTTAGCTGAAAACATGAGAGAAGCACTTGCTGTGGAAAAACGCATCAATGCTCTAGAGAAGAAAGCTGCTCTGGAAGACAGAAAAGCCAAAAAAGTCTCTTTCAAAGATGACTCAAGAAAGAAAACCCCAAAAGACCCATACGACATGGAGGGTTTACAAAAAGTCCTAAAAACTTTATCAAATGAAATGGTTGAAATAAAGAAACAGGTAGCTGAGACATCAACCAAAAGGCCCTTTAGAACTTTTAAGAAAAATGAATCAAAGCCGCCAAATGTCATATCTAATGCTGATTCAGAACAAGAAGAAGAGGAAGAAGAATCGATTTCACAAACTAGCGATGAAGAAGAAGTAGTGGAATGTCATGTAATGTGGGATTTTATACTCCCCAACTCCGATACCGACAACAAAGAAGAAGCATTCCCGGTCACTACTAGAAGTAAAAGTACTTCCGAACCTGTTCAAGTAACATCAAAGAAAAGGAGTGTTGGTGCTGCTACAACCAAAGAAAAAACACCTGCAAAGAAATCACCTGCAGCAGTTCCCCAAAACCAGCCTTCAACTTCTAGTACTCCTTCAACATCCAAAACATTAGTAGTATCTGATTCAATGGAGTATAACATTGTTGATGACATGAAGAAAACTAAAGCAAACATTACCATGTTTGAACTTAGTAAATTAAAGCATCAGCAGAAATTACTTCTTAAAGAATTGAATGTTGTTCCCTCTACACCACTTCCCAGTGCAAAAGCTGCTAATGACTCAGGCCAACCTCCTCCAGGTATGGTTGAAGCTACCGATTCAGTTTTGATTGGAGATAGATCAAATTCTCATACTCCACCCTTCCTTCTAACCTATGAAATCTATAACAGAAACCTGCACAACTGTTTAATTGACTCAGGGGCATCGTCTAACATAATGTCAGCTTTAGTTTGTTCTAAACTGAACATTGAACCCCAGAAGTCTGCTATCCATATTGTACAGTTGGACAGGACCAAAGTGCAGGTTGTGGGAGAAATTAATTCCGTAACTATCAGGTTGTCTGCTGATCCCAGAGTAGTACAAAGGATTGACATCCTAATAGCCGATATACCTGAACTTTATGGTTTAATTTTGAGTAGGGATTGGTCCGAAAAATTGCATGGGTATATTTCCACTGATTGGTCACATATGTGGCTTCCCTATAAGGGTAAGCCAAATCAAATAAGGATTGATCGAGAGAAATATATGACCCATACAGTTACTGAATTTGAGCAAGAAAACCAACCCGTAGCGTTCAACAACAACATTTTGGGGAATTATTCATCAGAGTCATTCTTTGGCAACTTTGTTGCCCAACCATCTCCTTTTTCAGTCAATCATTTTACATCTCAGATTGAGAATTTTTCACAAACTGATAGGTCTAGATGTTTCAATGATGCTGAGAAAACTGTAAATACATTTGTTAATACCTATTTATTTTGGTCTTTATATTTCGATGGGTCCAAGTCTAGTGAGGGCTCAGGAGCAGGATGTATTTTGGTTAGCCCACAAGGAGAAAAGACAATGCTATCTTGTAGGTTAGAATTTGAATGCACTAACAATACAGCCGAATATGAAGCCTTAGTTCATGGATTATACAAAGCAATCGGTCTAAAAGTGCAATATCTAAAAGTATTTGGCGATTCTGAAATTATTGTTAAACAGGTGAGGAATGCAATTCATTGTCTTTCAAATCACCTCAAGCATTATCAATCGCTAGTACAAGAACTTACCTCGCACTTTTCCGCATTCAACATTTCCTTCATTCTCAGGTCTCAAAACTCGGCAGCCGATCTCCTAGCTAATGTAGCTTCCAAGCTCCTACCTTCTGAAGGCTACAGCCCAGACAGATTTTCCGTAGAATTGCTTTTTAGGCCTTCAGTTCCTGACAATGTCACTAATTGGAGAATATTCAACCATGATGAGGATATTTTACAATTCTTAACTTCTGAAAGTCCTATGATAATAAAATCATTGAGAAAGATGAGCATGACTCCCAAATGAGAGAAACACCTCAGGAAAATGCAATTCCTAAGCCTGTGGTAAAGCTGGAAGATCTTTATGATATTAAAGACATGTTTAAACCTGTAACTAATGCAAAGCTCCAAAGCTCTACCCTAAGGTTTGAATTGATAAATCTAGGTACTGAACAAGCTCCTCAAAATATTAATTTAGGATTAGGACTTTCCTGTGAAGAGAAAGAGGCATTCATTAAACTGTTAAGGAAAAATAAACAGGTTTTTGCTTGGAAATATGATGATTTGAAGACTTATGATACATCCATTATCCAACATGCCATTCTGGTACTTCCCGATCAAAAACTGATTCAGCAGAAGTTAAGAAAAATACATCCAAACTTAGAGAGCCAGATAAAATCGGAACTTAACAAACTCTTGAAAGCCAAGATTATTTTTCCTGTCCGAAATTCAAACTGGGTCTCTAATATGGTGCCAGTCAGAAAGAAAAATGGCGACATTCGAATTTGTATTGATTTCAGAAATTTGAACAAAGCAAGCTTAAAAGACAATTTCCCATTACCTACTATGGAGCAAATACTTCAATCAGTCACAGGCTCTGAATTGATGTCTTTTCTAGATGGTTTCTCAGGATATAACCAAGTCCTAGTTCATCCTGATGACCAGCTTAAAACTACATTCAGAACAAAATGGGGAACATATGCATATCAGAAAATGCCTTTCGGACTTATAAATGCAGGAGCAACATTTCAAAGAGCTATGGATACAACTTTTAGAGGGTTGATTAATAGAACAGTAGTCGTCTATCTAGACGATATTACTGTATTCTCTAAAGAGAGGTCTAATCATTTGCATGACCTAAGTCAAATCTTTCAACGCTGCAAAAGATATGGTATTTCTCTTAACCCTAAAAAGTCTTTCTTTGCTCTTGATCAAGGAAAGCTCTTGGGTTTTATTGTATCTAAAGACGGCATTTATATTGATCCTGATTGAATCAAAGAAATCTCTGAAATCCCTTTCCCACACAATAAAAAATCGATGCAGTCATTTTTAGGCCAAATCAATTTTGTTAAAAGATTTGTTCCAGATTTTTCTCAAATTATTTTGCCACTTCAAACAATGATTAAGAAAAATTCAGTTTTTAAGTGGGGATCAGCAGAAAAAGAAGCTTTTGATCTAATCAAGCAATCAATAATCAATGCCCCAGCCTTAAATACTCCAAATTTTTTTAATCATTTTACATTGTATACCATCGCATCCAACTCGTCGTATGCTGCAGTACTCACGCAACTAAATGATGACAATTTGGAAGCACCCATTTCATTTTTTAGCTCAAATCTTCAGGGTGCTGAATTGAATTATTCCGATGTAGAAAAACAAGCCTTTGTTGTATTTAAAGCAGTCAAGCATTATAGACCCTTCCTTTTGAAAACCCACACAAAAGTTATAGTCCCTTTCCCTGCAGTTAGGCAACTATTAATCCAAAAAGAACTGGGTGAAAAAAGGGAAAATTGGGTCACAACGCGTCAAGAATATGACTTAGAAATTAGGCCAGCAAAGATTGTTAGGGGCCAAGGTTTTTGCAGGATATTGGCAGGAGCATCCAACATTCCAGAATCAAGCGATACAGATCAAACTGAAGAAATCAATCAGATAAGTGTTACTAATTCTGAATCCCAATATGCAGATTTAATCTTTTATTTAAAGAATGGTTATGCACCTCCAAACCTATCTTACAAGAACAAAAGGGCCATTAGGTTGAAAGCAAAGAATTTTACAATTATTGATGAGGTGCTTTTTAAGCAGAATTATGATTCTATTTTATTAAGATGCCTTGAGAAACCTGAAGCCCAAAAGGTTTTGCAGGAGTTACATGATGGACCAGCAGGAGGACATTTTGGAGCTGACACAACAGCTCACAAAATTATTCATGCCGGATACTATTGGCCTACTTTGTTTAGAGATGCCCACGAATATGTAAGGAAATGCCTCAATTGCCAAACTTCTAGTGGAAGACAACGTAAATCATCTTTCGCTCTGCAACCAGTCAACATTGAACAACCATTTGAGAAATGGGGATTGGACATCATTGGGGAAATTACTCCACCATCTTCCAAACAACATAAGTATATCCTTACTGCTACCGATTATTTTACTAAGTGGGTGGAGTCCATTCCTTTGAAGACAGCAAATTCCGAAACAATCATTGAATTCATAGATCAATTCATCATTACCAGGTTTGGTGTCCCAAATGCTCTTGTTTTTTATAATGCATCTTATTTCTCAGGCAATGCTATGTTTGATTTCGCTATTAAAAGAGGATTTAAATTGAAATATTCTGCTAATTACTATCCCCAGGGCAATGGTTTAGCGGAATCTACTAATAAAAATCTGATCAAAATCATTAAGCGAACTATCGAACAGAATCATAAAAACTGGCATAAATCCTTAATGTTTGCATTATGGGCTGATAGGATAACACAGAAAGCTTCTATAGGATCTTCCCCATTCAACCTTGTGTATGGAAAAGAAGCAATACTACCCACAAATCTTGTTCTTCCTTCTTTAGCCCTAGTGCAGTTTATTGAGGAAAGTCCTTCCTCTTCTATTCAGCTTAGACATGATCAAATTCTAAAACTAGAAGAGGAAAGAGAAAAAGCCAGGGTTACTCATGCCAAACATCAGCAAATCATCAAAGCAGCTTTTGATTCAGTCTCATCCGGTTCAAAACAATTCCAAGTCGGTGATTTAGTTCTGAAATGGGACAAAGCCCATGAGGATAAGGGGAAACACACCAAGTTCCAGAAGATGTGGCTTGGACCATTTCAGATCTGTGAAAAGATAGGTCATTCGACCTTTATATTGCAAGACTTATCAGGGTTGAGAGATTCTCTCCCTGTTAATGGCCTTATCTTGAAGAAATTCTTTAATTGAGGAGGTAACCCCTTCTCCTTTTAGTTTAATATATTTTTGTAGTTTGTAGGATTTGCAGAAAATAATGTTGTAAGGTATCTACTATTGACCTTTGCTGTGTTTGAAAATTTGATCTACAGGGGTACAGTGATATTTGCTTTTAAAATAATAGAACTCTTAACCAAAAGGGATAATTTCTAGGAAATAAGGTATCATTGTATTCTGAAACCACATTTCAAGTTTTGTGAACTCCTCTCAAAGTTTAGAAGTATTGTAAATCATTTTCTGTTTTCAAATTGGTCTCAAAAAGTTATCAATATCAAGATAGAAGCTAATCCAATTTCAGCATCTTCAACTCTTACCTTGTCATCCATTTACTCTTAAGGAGAAGATTGTTCATCCCATTCACTAAAGTTTATGATTACTCAGAGTGTAATTCTAAAATATCTGATATTAAAGATAAGAGGTCTTATTACAAGCCTGCTTACCATGTTCATAGGGAAATAGTTTAACCGACATTACCAATACTGCATACCAAAACAGGGTAATGGCTTGAAATTATAAGACAAGGGGTCTCATCACGAGCCAGCTTGTTCAGTTAGATTACTACCAGTGAATGCCATTGTCAATAGCTGGCCACCAAACCAGGACAATGGCTTTTTATCTTATGAATAACAGAAAAAGGAAATGAAATACAAAATATGAAAACATGTTTTGAATTCATTCTGTTAATCACACTCTTAATTGGATGGAACAATGGACAATAGCATGGTTAAAAGGTATCCCTGTTGAAACTATAAACGTTTGCTGGCAGCAGAGGCTCTACCTATGACAGAGGAGTTCACTTTAAAAGCTGATTTGGAAAATTTTTCTGTTTTATCATTGTAAACCCATAGAGGCCTATTTAAAACTTAGAATGTATCTATTTTCTTTAAAAAGAGAGGAAATTAGCAAAAAATAGATTTATTTTACTTGGAATGCATATATACCTAGTTATATTGGAATTTTCCCCTTTGATTAGAATTCTATTTTGCAAAAGTTTAAGTATTTCTGTGCTTTTCATAGATAACTAGTTCTTCCAGCGAATCGCCAATTGTTGTGCCCTACAACAACCCCCCATTTTCATATCATTTATATTTACAAAATTATTATATGAGATGGGTCCCTTTAGAAGTTAGTTGGTATCAATACTTCATTATTTGAAAAAGGTCCGCAAACCAAATGAAGACATTATATAAAACCTTTTAAAAACCCATTTTTGGTCAAATAAAACAATCTTTTATCATTGCGATAAAGCGATCGCAAGATCGCATATCGCAATGGCATAGAAAACACAAATAAGTGGCACATTGGTCTCCGCCGATGCGATATCGCTATTGGCTATCGGCAATACTCTATGCACATTTTAAAGCGCCCCATGCCATTAGCCCCGATGCGATGCGCAATCGGCGATCAGCTATCGGCGGTAATCTTTACGCATTCTTAAAACACCCCAACCCTTTCACCCCGATGCGATGGAATATCGCAATCGGCAATCGGCAGTATCCCATGCACAATAATAAGGCGCCCAAGTCATACCCCCAATGCGATGCGATTTCGCAATCGGCAATCGGCGATACACTATTTATGCACATTGTTATGCCCATTCACCCTGATGCGATGCGATTTCGCTATCGGCGATCGGGATTTCAAAATTGTCAACATAAGGATTTAAGTGTTCCCGACGCCCGATTACGATATAGCGCGGATTTCAAAAAAGCCGTTAAATGGAGGGATATTATGATTCATTCATATTTAAAGCTTGATCTTTTAAGCAATCATTCGCCTGCGCTCAACCGCCAAAACTTCCACAGCATGCTTAAACAGGTCATTCGGTCGATTAATGATATAATGAGCATTTAAGGGGTGGCAGGTTTTAAACGGCCATTTAATGTAATTGTAAGATCTTCCCATCGATTGTATCCGCAGCCATTTTTAAGAGTTAATCTCTCAGTACGCTTTGATCAATATATCTTTCCCATATTGGATTTTCATTAGCATATCTCTGTGTTACGTTTATTTTCGCCGCTGTGCAGAATTCATCCATAGAAGAAAGCTCAAGCAAGATGGGGAAGAAATCCAAGAAGACCACAGGTGCTTCCGCTACACCAGCTGCAGGACAAGCTGTCGTGGACAAAAAGAAGGGCTTGATATCTGATACTACATGTATGGGTCTCGTCAGAGTTACTTGGCAAGGCACCTACAACCTGATTGAAGCCGAAGAACCAGCAAGGATAATAGTAGAAGCTACTGTGGATTCAACTCGGAAGTCTGAGAGTACTCTCAAGGATTTAGCCGACTCTTTCCTTCACAGGATAGCGGCCAGGGAGCAAATTCTCCCATACACAGACGTAGTGCGGTGGGCGATTGAAGAAATCCCAATCTTGGATAGAACTTTCAGCACTAGAGACGGAAGAATTTTCGGATCGTTCAGGGCGGATGATCTAAGGTAAATGTATCATTTGCCCGAACCAGAGAAGATATATAATAAGGCGTTCCTGGAGAAATTCGCAAACAAAAATGAAGTTGAATCCGAACCCATCCGGGATTGGAGACAAAATCCGGCCAAGCACAAACACGAATCTTCCGGTAAGTACTCGGTTGATTCTTTGGCTTCTCCTTATTGCTATGCTGGAATAATGATGTGTAGATTATGGGGATTACATGACTCTGCTAATTTTACCATAGAAATGGTTCCTCTAATGGAACCAGCATGCAACAGTATAATTATGGATTGGGCCACCATCCTTTCTGACAAATTAGCACAAGTTGTGCTTGAGTTTAGAAGCAAGACCCGTATTTCTGAAAGGGTAATTCCCCCATTTTACTAGAGTGCCTATATTCTAGATACCCTCTATTTTAACTCTGAATTCCCCGTACTCGGCTGGAGGTGGACTGCACAAGACCCCACGCCTATTCATATATATCATCAGAAATTGTGGAAATCTCTTATAAACATCATCTATAATAAGTCTGTAATGGCTTTATGTTGCCTATTTATTATTCCATTTTTGATAGACCTGCTCCCAAGATTTCCTATCAAGCCGGAATTGATTTAACTGGAATAGGTAGATGGTTTGGAGAGGAGAGATTTACCTACATAAGAGTTTTCGGTAGTCAGGCCAGACCGCATGTCCTCCCTTTGTACATACCGGATAAATTGCTAGCGAGGGAAATTTCTTACCAAATCATTGCAGAGAGTGTTACACAAACGCTCAAGAAAAATAAGAAGCAAGGCTGGCCCTCTTTTCCTTTGAAGTCTGGTGTATATACCCTGCATGACCTCAAACATGCAGAAAAGGAAGCCACAAAAATTCAATCCTTGACTCTGGCGACTCTCCCAAATAGGTATTTCGATCCCAATAAAGTTTCCTATAATGCACTGGAACAGGCCAAACTGACAAGATTTGATCATAAGGAAGATATATTTGACGACCTGTTCTCTTTAGCTGAGTCAATAAATCAGGTTAAATCATTCGCCAAAGCGAAATATAATGATGAAGGGTTGACTGAATTTAATAAACTTAGAGAACAGAGGTTGCAAACTCTGCCTCTAGATTTACTAGCAACAACCCCAGCTACATCATCAAGCGAGCCTGGTCGGCAACAGTCAAAGGAACCTTCGGTTATAACAAAGGATCATAAGAAGGAACAGGAGGAAAGACAGAGAAAAGAAAAAGAAGATAGGCAGAAGAGAGCACAGGAGGAGAGACAGAGGAAAGAGAAGGAGGAACAGCAAATGAAAGAGCAGGAGGAAAGACAAAAGAAAGAACAAGAGGAGAAACAGAAGAAAGAGCAGGAAGAAGTGCGAAGGAGTCCCAAGCCGAAAAGCAAAAACAAACCACCATTGATGTCAATATAGATACTCGTATTGACCCTAAATTGCTCCAGGAATGGAAGCAATTTGACTCTATCATCAGTGGGTTGGAATGTTCCAAGGATACAGACACTTTCAAGACAAACGATACACAGGACATCACTTCACCTCAGGTTCTAAGCGGAACCAGTGGCCCACCCATTTCTAAGGATGTTGAGGTAATACCAAAAGACCCCTCCGACCAAATCATTCTCCAGGTAGAAGATATTCCTCCCCTAGATGTTTTCTACAGCCCGAGGCATAAAGCAGTGGTAAAACGACAAAGGAAAAGAAGGAGGATTGATCAACCTTCCCTTTTCCCAGAGCAAACTGTTACGGGAAGCGTGGTTTAGAAGGAGGAATTCGACCCCTCCGATGACCTGACAAAACTGTCACAGTATGCGGGATCCTATTCGGCAGCGACAATCGATAAGGCATCGGAGGTAAGTCTTCTACTGAAAACCAAGGATCTAGAAATTTTCGCATTACAGGCAGAATTGGCTTAGACAAAGCAGAAGGCAGAGCAGGCATAGCAGCAATTGTTGACACAACAGCAAGTGAACAGTCAACTAACTCAACAATTGCAGGCAGAAAAGCAAAGGGTCGACCAAAGCGCGATCCGGAAACAGAAGGAATTATCAGAGGCATTGGCACAATTAAAGGCCGCGAATGAATTAATGCTGAAAACAAAGGATGAGAAAATCGCTCAATTATCAGCACAAGTTGAAAAGACAAAGGGCATTCCACAAGTGGCTGAATTTAGAGCAGAAGCATTACAAATAAACACTGCATTAATATCTCAAATTAGGCTTCTGTGTCAACAAATCGCCCAGGCAGAGCCACTGTGTGAACTAACGGCATCCATAAATAAGCAAGTAGAAAAGGCCAGAACTGAATTGGATCAAGCTGAGGAAACCATAGCTGCATTTCTTGACTTGCAAGATTCCGATCAAGGTCAAGCGGCGAATTTGCCCAGGATCCTAGAACCACATAAAGATATACTCTTCACAGAATGGAAATCCCAGTTAATGAAAGAAGAGAGAGCAGCTTCAAGATGTAAATCAACTTCTAGCAATTTAGTTGAGTTAGTTAATAACACTCTCTACTTATCAAACATGATCTCCCAATGCACACCAGGACAGTTGACAACTACGAACACATTGGAGCAATCATGTTATCCTGGTTTAGAGGAAAAAGGGAGATTAATCGCTGGGATTAACAGTTTAACCTGGGACACATATTGGTTCTTCCTGGTAAAGCCGCATACACAAAGAGCCGCCCTTAAGTGCCTAACAGACGCGATCGGTTATATGATTCCCGATATTCAGGATGCCACCTATGCCGCCCAGCTCAGTTCGCGCCTCAACAAACCTCCTGAAGTAGAGCCAATGCTTGCGATAAGTCAGCTCAGATTTAAAGGCAAGCAGCCTACTTGATGAATCATGCCGCCGATTGCCAGATCACTGAGGAAAATAGGATCAAGATTTATTGATACCGATTTAGTAGGATTTCAGTTTCATAGATATTTATATTAATTTAGTATTTATAGACCCTTTCATTGTTTGGGAAAGGGTCGTAAAGTTTTGTACCAGACTTAAAAGACTGAAGTTTGCACTATTGTGCTTCAGTCAAATATTCTTTTATGAAACTGGACCAGTTGTTCTTAATTCGACAAGGAAGCTTTTTATGCAATTGTGCACGATTGTCTTTGTTGAGAATGTTTTTTGCGTTGAAGGAAGAACTACAAGTAGCGATTGATATTGGGAGTGTCAAGCAGCTCATATGGTATTTCTATCTATGTCTGAACTCATTCCTTTCATATGAATTGTTATGTGATTATTCTTGCTATTATTGATTATATGCATGCGCTGTGACAACAGATCTATATTTATTCCACTATTGGATGTTTTATGATGTGCCTTTCTTTTAATCATGTATATGTCAATGATATAAATGATAAGTGTGGTAATATCGCTTCAATCGCTTTGCTTAACTATTTAAGCATAGTAATCATAAATGAAATAATGTCCATGTCTGTTAAATGGAGTCATCTATATGCCTGTTTATAGACACGGATCATCAAGCGCTGCACTTTAAAGCTCAATAAGTTCCCGGGATAGATCATAGTCTATGTATTCTTGTTAGTAATCTTAGTTATTCGCTCACCATTAGTCTAGTTTATAAATCATCCATTCATCCCGTTTATCCACTTTTGGGAAATTGGTCCCATTATCCCCAGTCGGAGCCACTATTTCAAACGGAAAAGGAGATGTACTAAGGTCCGGACCGGGTGGTTATCCCCGATGTTGTTGCAGCAATTTTCGAGGCATCAACAGAAGGTCAAAGGCATTAGAGAATAAAATTTGGCATGGGATGAGTTTGAAAGACTCTTCAGAAGAAAGTATCTATCTAAGAGGTTTTATGATGGAAAGGATAAGGAATTCTATGAGGTCAAGATGGGTTCTATGAAAGATGAAGAATATACAACAAAATTTCTGGATCTATTGAGGTATGTGCCTTATCTCAACGATGAAAAAGTGAATTCAAAGGTTAATCAGTGGGTTTCCAGTAGCATCCAAAGACCAGACTGAGTTTGATGAGCCTCGGTCATTGGAGGAAGCCATCATAAATTTGAGGAATTGTTATGAGCATTCAAAGCACAAGCCTGAATTCAAGTGTGACTGGAAAGGGAATGAGAATACTGAAGTAAAATGGCCTAAGAAGCGAGGAAGATATCAGAACGCAGGTGAGAAATAAAATGTGGCACCTTATAATAAGTTTAATGCAACTAAGAAAGGGCACAGGTGTCAGCCTGGAGAGAAACGTAATAAAAGTAACGGTAGGGAACCATTGTAATGTTAGATTTGTGATAAAGACCATCGCAATAAGGATTGTCCATTGTACTAGGGTGGCAGGCCTCAAATCTACAGTGCTCAAGAGGGACAGAGACTTGGTGATGTTGGCCAAATCATTCCTCGGACCTATGCAGCACTTGATAACAGGTAGGAAAATAATCAGGCATCCATTATTGAGATGGAAGGTAAGATTTGTGATTGATTTGTTTCCATTTTGATTGATCGTGGATATAATTATAGCTATATCAATCATAATCTAGTGGATCAAGTAAAGAATTTCATGCATAATCTTGTTTAGTGCAATTGGCTACAGGGACCAAGAGAAAAGTTATCACTGGGTGAGATCTTGTGCGTTTGAGCTTAATGGGATGCCTACATCAGTGCATCTAAATTTGCTTCCTTTGGGTTCATATAGCATTCTTTTGGGCATTACTCGCAAGACTAAGGTAGATTGTTATGAGAAGGCTATTGAGTGTTTGGATGATGATGGAGAAAATAGACTCTTGAAAGGAAAGAAGAATCCTACATCAGTAAGAATGGTTACATCTATGCAAGCTAAGCACAGTTGCGGGAAAGGGTGTATATTGTTTACAATGCATATTTCCAGTGACCAAGGGAAGGATGTTGAGGATGATGAAATCCTGAAGAGGTATCCTGTTTTGCAGTACTTTCAGGATGTGTTTCCCACAAAGATTCCATAGTTACCACCTCATAAGGAAATGGATTTATTTATTAAGTTAGTACCAGGAGCAGCAGCAGCATCAAAGGCACCTTACAGGATTAGTACTTCGGAGTTAGTGGAATTAAAGTTGCAGCTTAAGGAAATGTTTGATAAGGGATACATAAGGCTAAGTGTATCACCTTGGGGTTCACTAGTGTTGATTGTAAAGAAGAAGAACGGTACTCTCATATTGTGCATTTATTACAAATAGCTAAACAAGGTGACCATAAAGAATAGGTATCCATTTTTGTCAATTAATGACTTGTTTGATCAGCTGAAGGGAGAAAAATTGCTTTCAAATATTTATCTGAGACCGGGGTATCATCGGGTGCGCATCAAAGAACAAGACATCTACAAGACTTCATTTTGTACAAGATAAGGGCACTATGAGTTTGTGGTGGTTCCTTTTGGTCTTTCTAATGCTCCATCCACCTTCATGTGTTTGATGAACATTGTGTGGCGCCCTTCCCTCGATAAGTTTGTGATAGTGTTTATTGATGATATATTGGTACATTCCAAGAATGAAGAAGAGCATGTAGAGCACCTGGCAACATTATTGAGATTGTTGATAGAGCATCACTTGTATGCCAATCTTAGCAAGTGCAGTTTCTTTCCATTTCAGATTCGTTACTTGGGACATGTTTACAAGGAAAGGATAGCAGTGGACCCAAAAAATATTAAGGCTATCATGGAGTGGAAAACTCCTAGGAATGTGGATGAGGTCAGATCATTCATTGTACTAGTAGGTTATTTCATGTAGTTCATCATGAACTTCTTAAGAATTGGCTATCATATTTCATCTTTGCAGAGAAAAATAAATAAGCTTGAATGGAATGAGGGGTGTGGAACTAGTTTGGAGTAGTTAAAGAATTTGCTTACAAATGCTTCAGCCTTGAAGATTGCAGATCCTAATAAGGAGTTTGTATTGTGAGAGATTTTTCGGCGAAAATCACATGGAATACCATTTGTCGACGCGTTTCGAACCAACTAGTGTAGTTCATCGTCAGGACAAGTTGAAGAAACAGATCCAACTTAGCATGTTAAATAGTCTGAGCAGAGCCTCCAACGGCTAACTTGACCAACGGCTAGTTTGACTCTAGGACCGGGGTCAAAATTATTTTATTAAATTAATTAGTGATATTTAGGACCAATCCCTTAAAAATATATAAAAAAAAATTAATGGGTATTTAGTTCAAAAAATATTATTAAAATTATAAGATAAATAGTATTTAAAAGAAAATTTAGTTAGATAAAGGACCTTATAATATATGAATAAATTAAACGTCTATATACAAATATATAAAGTAATATATAAAATAATTAAAAATAATAAGTTAATTAATAATTAAAGGAAAATTTAGTTACATAAAGGACCTTATAAAAAGTAATATCAAAAGGATGTTAGGTTAGTTAGAAAATTTATTTAAAAAGTATAAGTTAATAAGAATTAGTTATATAAAGGACCTAATAATATAAGAATAAATTATATGCATAAATATAAATATATGAAGTAATATAAAATATATATAAAAAAATAACAGAAATGGGTGTTTATTTAGAAGTATTACGCTAATTAGTATTAGTCACAAAATACCTGAAGTAATAAGCTGTTAGAATCAATAAAAATAAGAAATGAGAAAATTAACTCAAAAAATAAATAAATAAATAAATAAAAAATAATAATAATAATAATAACCTTAAGAGGAGGGCGGAAAAACGACTAGGAAGAGAGTGCTGGGACCCAACACCTAGTGATTTTCCAACCATCCTCTCTATTGAGATTGCTCGGCCTCTTTTCAATCTCAAGCACTTCCCTAAATTTTTGATGATGGAAATGCGAAACCTTAGCAATAACACTAGCCTAGGAGTTTGTAGTTTGTACAGATGCTTGCAAGAAAATACTTGGTGGAGTCTCGATGCAAGAAGGACATGTGGTATGCTATGAGTCAAGGAAGATGAATGAGAACAAGCAGAACTATGTGACTCATGATCTTAAGTTGTCAGTGTTCATTCATGCATTGAAGATGTGGAGGCATTATCTCCTTGGCAGGAGGTTTGTCTTGATGAGTGATCACAGTGGACTGAGGTACTTGTTTTACCAACTCAATTTGAATGCAAGGCAAGCAAGATGGATGGCTACTCTCAGTGAATTTGATTTTGAGATCATGTACATTAAGTACAAGGAGAACAGAGTTATGGATGCTCTCAGTAGGAGAGTGCGGATTAATCACATTTCATTTTTGAACTCTTATGGGACATATTTACATGAGTGGATCGTACATGCAGGGCAGCTTGATGAGAGGTATCAACAATTAAAACATAGGTTGCAGTAGCAAGGTGAAGGTGATAGAGAGGAGGAGTATCACCTCATGGCGAATGGCTTGGTCAGATTCAAGAACAGGATTTATGTGCCAGATAGCAGTTATATCAGGAAGCTTATCTTGAGGGATTTTCTTGTCAAGCCATATTCAAGCCACCTCAGATACAAAAATAATTTGACAGTTGCTAAGAAGTTCTATCATTGGTCGAATTTGAAGAAAGAGGTGGCTAAGTTTGTTGCAAGATGTTGGGTTGTGTTATATTCTTTCCACGACTAGTCGACGTAGTGAAGCAGGGGGTTAGAGGGTGGGGGAACCCCCCCTTTGTTGCGCCGATTGCACAGCGAGGGGTTCACAGGGGGGCGACAGCCCCCCCTATCTGGGGGGTTTGAGAGGGGCAGATAGCCCCCCTCTACGGGGTCTAGGGCAGCGCCCTGGGCAAAAAAAAATTGGACCCTATATTAGGTTGGACGAACCTACCTATGGTTTTGTGCATGGTTTCCGCACATGGTTTTGGACGTGATGGTTTTCGTTCCATGATATTGGATGTTTCAGCATGTATAAATATGTATTGTAACATTGAAAGGAACATAATGAAAAAACAAGCTGGTAGTCCCGATTTTTGGATCCAGGGAAAATCTCTGTGTATATGTGTTTTATGTGTTATGCTCTCGCATTGTTTATTTTCTGTGTTTTAGAATTTTTATGCAGGTAATTTTTGTATAAGGTTAAAACCTACATTTGGTATCAGAGGTGTTTTGGCTTCAAGGGGACGCCGTTGTTGCTGAGGGGTTTCGCTCGGGCCTGTGGTAGACCCTGTTCAGTGGGAGATCTGCGGGATCGATTCTGGTGGTGAAAGAAGATCGTGAGGAGAGGAAAGATAGAGATCGAGATGTTGAGAATAGCAAAAAGAAATTCTAAAAATAGCATTCAGAATATTCCAATTTTAATTTGTCCTTGAATTAAAATTCGAATTTAGTCTCACCAGTGGCTTGAAAAATAATTAATTAATTCATCTTGAGTTAATTAGTTGGAGAAATTCAAGCTAGAAGTCTTAGTGAATTCATGCAACAGTTATCCCTTAAATTAAGGATATTATCCCTTAATTAAGGAGATAGAGATGAGTTATAATTGACCTGTAATTAGTTAGCTCAGTTAACTGAGTTAAGTCCAGTTAAATCAGTTCCAAACAGTTTGAGGAACTAATTGTGAGTTCAGTCAGTTAATGCATGCATGCATGCAACTAGTGTTATCCAGATAACTAAATATTCTCTCATAAATAACTCTTGCATGTATATTCAGAGAAAGACCCAGTTGAGATTAAAGACATAGATATTGTACTATCAGTTGAAGGAATTTTCCTATAAAGGAAACTCATCCATGCAGAAGGAACAAGGTTCCTTGAGGATTGCGCAGTTTCTACAGAAGCAAGAGGAGTGTGTGTGATCATAATCACACTAGGTAATATCTGGAGCACCAGGAAAAACTGTGCAAGGAAGTAGGAGGCTTGGAGGGCAGAGGAGAAGGTTTGTGAGAAGCATTGTTTGCCTATGAGCAGCAGTGAGGGATTCTACTGAGAGCTGGATAGCTGTGAGAGCTAAAGCTTTTTGTAATCCTGAGATATTTCCACTTGTATGATAATCCAGATAGCGGGGATTTTAGCTGAGGCTTTCCCCAGAGTATTTTATGTGTTTCATGTGCATTGATTCTTCTTCTTCTGGTTATATGTGTTCAGCTCTGATTCAGCTCAATATTTAAGCTTCTGCGAGTTTGATAGGAGAAGTAGATTATAGTATTTTTCTTTGGTATATTGCATTATCGATTTAATCTACAGTCACATTTTCTACATAGATCTCAGAGGTAGATTTGTAGAGAATTTGCAGAATTTCTACATGGTATCAGAGCTAGCTGATCTATAGAGAAATTTCTACATGGTATCAGAGCCAAGTTTATCGTAGCAATGAACAGTATACGAAGAAGAGAATTCGAAAATAAAAATAAAAATAAAAAATTGGGCCACGAGTTTTCAGAGAAGATCTGAAATTTTTGTGCAGAATTTTCAGAAACAAATAGTAGATCTAGATTCCTTGCGAAAAATACCCAAATTCAAAAAAAAATCGGCTGAATCGGAGTTCAGATGAGGGAGATATCGCTGATTTAAAATCAGCTCTTTTTCTAGAAAATTTCATGACGGCGGGAAAGATAAAACGGATTGGTGTGCTAGCCAAGAACATGTATGCACTTGAGGTACAAGATGCATGCAAAGCCTTGAGGAATAAGGCAAATGTTAGATACTTGGTGGTTGAGAGGGAGAGTAAATCACCGCTCAACATGCAGTCCCAGAAGAATTCTCAGACAATTGTGGAGGAGCCACAATTGGAGATGCTGAGAGGAGACCGGGTGGAGGCATCCACTCATGCAGAGACCTCCAGTAGGGGGAAATTTTAAGCCAAGTCGGCAGAGGGATCACATGCAGTGATACCTCCGAGTGTGAGGTGGGGCGATGTGAAGTGATAGTCCCAAGAAGGCTTAAATTGGATAGGGTCCATTGAGAGGTTTTATCTCATGGATCATACCTTGCTACGGAAGCCTAAAGTACAGAGTAGTGAGAGGAATCATTGGGATTGATGTAGTCAGAGATCAAAGTGACAGAGACTAGAGCAGTGAGATACTGAAGAGTGCAGAGAAGGAATGACAATAGTGCAGTAAGGCAGAGTCAGAAGAAGCGCAGAGTTTTCAGTCGACAGAGGCAATAGCAGTCAGAGACTTTGATGACAAAGGCATCATTCTGATTCAGGTTGGATATTTTTTTGTTTCGAGAGTTGCTGGAGCAAAAACACTTGAGAGAAGTGTTGCATGCAGAACATTCCAAAGGTTCAGGATCGAGATCATGTTGAATTCCTTTCTTGTTGAGAGGGAGTGTTGAGAATAGCGACAAGAAATGCTAAAAATAGCATTCAGAATATTCCAATTTTAATTTGTCCTTGAATTAAAATTCGAATTTAGTCTCACCAGTTGTTTGAAAAATAATTAATTAATTCATCTTCTGTTAATTAGTTGGAGAAATTCAAGCTAGAAGTCTTAGTGAATTCATGCAACAATTATCCCTTAAATTAAGGAGATAAGGATGAGTTATAATTGAGTTGTAATTAGTTAGCTCAATTAACTGAGTTAAGTCTAGTTAAATTAGTTCCCAAAAGTTTGAGGAACTAATTGTGAGTTCGGGCAGTTAATGCATGCATGCATGCAACTAGTGTTCTCCAGATAACTGAATATTCTCTCATAAATAACTCATGCATGTATATTCAGAGAAAGACCCAGTTGAGATTAAAGAAATAGACATTGTACTATCAGTTGGAGGAATTTTCCTATATCGGAAACTCATCAATGTAGAAGGAACAAGGCTTCTTGAGGATTATGCAGTTTCTACAGAGGCAAGAGCAGTGTGTCTGATCATAATCACACTAGGTAATAGCTGGAGCCCCAAGAAAAAAAATGCAAGGAAGTAGGAGGCTTGGAGGGCACAGGAGAAGGTTTGTGAGAAGCCTCGTTTTCCTGTGAGCAGTAGTGAGGGATTGTACTGAGAGCTGCATAGCTGTGAGAGCTAAAGCTTTGTGTAATCCTGATATTTTTCCACTTGTATGATAATATAGATAGCGGGGATTTTAGTTGAGGCTTTCCCCAGAGTATTTTTTGTGTTTCATGTGCATTGATTCTTCTTCTTCTGGTTATATGTGTTCAGCTCTGATTCAGCTCGATCTTTAAGCTTCCGCAAGTTTGATAGTAGAAGTAGATTATAGTATTTTTTTTCTTTAGTATATTGCCTTATCGAGTTAATCTACAGTCAGATTTTCTACATAGATCTCGGAGGTAGATTTATAGAGAATTTGCAGAATTTCTACATGGTATCAGAGCTAGTTGATCTATAGAGAAATTTCTACACGATAAATTTAATGGTCAGAGTTTTGAATTGTGGAAACTCAAGATGGAGGATCTGTTGGTGGATAAAGATCAGTGTATCGTGGTAGATCGTGGTACTAAACCAACAGGAGTGTCCGATAAAGAATGGAAGAAGTTGGATCGAAAGGCAAAGAGCACAATATGATTGTGTGTCTCAGATTCAGTATTGTTGAATGTATCAGGGGAAGCTATGACGAAGGCTTTGTGGGACAAGTTAGGGACTTTGTACCAATCTAAGTCTCTGGTGAATAAAGTGTTCCTACGTAAAAATTTGTATAACGTGAGGATGAAAGATGAAGACTCGATGACAGAGCACCTGAACGCATTTAATATTGTGGTAAGTCAGTTATTATCTATTGATATTAAAATTTCAAATGAAGATAAGTGCATCAGTTTGTTGTGTTCTCTACCAGATTCGTGGGATAGTCTAGTTAATGCAATAGGTAGCAATGCAATTTCCTTGCAATTTGATGAAATAGTCTCATCCTTGCTGACGAAGGAGATGAGACGGAAAAATATGGAGAGCTAGACTGATGATGCCTTGTCTGTACGAGGACGGTCCCAGAACAGAAACAAAAATAAGTCATCGAGTGGGAGATCTAAATCTAGAGGGAGATCTAAATCTCTAGGAAAACCTGTAAAGGTGGTGTGCTAGACCTACCTATGGTTTTGTGCATGGTTTTCGCACATGGTTTTGGATGCGATGGCTTTCGGTCCATGGTATTGGATGCTTCGGCATGTATAAATATGTACTGTAACATTGAAAGGAACATAATGAAAAAACAAGCTGGTAGTCTCGGTTTTGTGATCCAGGGGAAAATCTCAATGTATATGTGTTTTATGTGTTATGCTCTCAGATTGTTTATTTTCTGTGTTTTATTTCAGGTAATTTCTGTACAGGGTTTGTACTGTCACTGTGTGAAAGTTGAGTGTAAGCACCCAGTTGGTTTATTGCAGTCTATTCCAATTCTAAAATGTAAATGGGAGGTCATTTCCGTGGACTTCATCACAGGTTTCTCGAGGACATAGAGGAAGCATGATTCCATCATGGTTGTAGTTGAAAAATTGAGCAAGGTAGCTCACTTCATTGTAGTGAAGTCTACTAATTCAGCTAATGAGGTAGCTCATATCTTCATCCTGGAGATAGTGAGGTTATACAGTGTTCCCAAGAAGATCATATTAGATAGAGATGTCAAGTTCGCTTCCAGTTTTTGGAAGGAGTTATTTGCAGGCTTGGGGACAGAGTTAGCTTTCAGTATATCTTATCATTCATAGATAGATGGAAAAATAGAGAGAGTTAACAGGATTCTTGAGGATATATTGAGGATGTATATCATGTATCAGCAGAGGAAGTGGGAAGAGTATGTTCCACTGGTAGAGTTTACATATAATAATGGGTATCAAGAATCCTTGAAGATGGGTCCATTTGAGGCTCTTTATGGGTGGAGTTGTAATACTCCTATCAATTGAAGTGATCCAGTGAACATAGAGTTCATTGGATCGGATATGTTAGTTGAGATGGAATGGGAGATGCAAGTTATTAAGAGGAATTTAAAGATAGCATAGGATAGGCATAAGAGTTATGCAAATCAGCACAGAGAATTTAAGGAGTTTCAAGTTGGGGAGTATGTGTACATGGGCATCAAGCCCAAGAAGGACTCCTTGAGGATTGGGTCATGTGCCAAGTTGGCACCTCAGCATTGTGGGTCTTTTTCGATCCTTGAGAGGATTGGACCAGTGGCCTACATACTTTCACTGCCACCAACAGTGAATTCCATGATGTTTTTCATGTTTCACTACTTAAGAGATATGTGCAAGATGTTAATCATGTGATTGATTGGTTTGTATTGCAGGCGGAACCAGAGGGAGAGTCCTAGCTAGAGTCATAATGCATTCTACAGTGGAAACAGATCATGCTCGGGAACTGAGAAATAGATCAAGTTAAAGTGGAGTGGAAGCACTTTGGGCCCGATGAAGTTATATGGGAGATGATTGATCAGACGTGGGCATTATATCTTTCATTATGAAGCAAATGAAATTTTGGTGTATATATATATCATTGTAAATACCGCAAGGAGTTGTGTTCTAAAATCCAATAAGCGATATGATTTTTTTGTTTTTCAGTGGGATGTCATTGTAAATACTGTGTTTTGTTTTCAGTTGTTTTCTAGTCATAAGTGTCATAGAACACTGAGGACAGTGTTCCCCCAAAGGTAAGGGGTTTGTAACAACCCAGGGTTGATTTTCCATGTAAATAAAAAACACTGAGGTCATGGGACGCATATTCCAAGTTGAATTAAGGGACAAACATTATAGTGGGCATCACTTGTGGTTTATTAATGGCTATGGAAATTGGCAAAGGAAAAGAGGCAATAATTGGCATTTCAAGAAATAAAAGAAAATAGGAGAAAAATAAGATAAAGAGACACAAATATGCATGCAAGGGAAATTAGAGAGAAAATGAGGAAAATGAAAGAAAAATGAGACATCAATGATAAAAAGGCTTCAGAAAAATAGTTCACAACTTTTTGTCAGTTTTAGCTTTGGATCAATTTCAGAGAGAGAGAGAGAGAGAGAGAGAGAGAGAGCTCCAAGAGGAACAAGCAAGTAAGCAAAGGAAAGAAAAGGACAAGAAAAAGAAAGCAAAGGAGCACAAGGAGAAAGTTGGATCAGAAGCTACAGCGGGAAGATTTTGTAGGTGATAGGTTGCATGTATAATTTCCTTTATTGGCATGTGAATACATGGTACATGCATTTGATTATTTTGTTCATTTCTTATCATTGGCATGGGTTTTTCCTGGATTGACAGTTGTTTTAGCCTTGCCTTTCCATTCCCTGGATATCCATGGTGTGATGGGATTCATTCTTTTTTGAGCTTTGGATTGCTTGAAGATTTTGGATCCAGTTGAGATGGTCTCAGGAAAATCCCAAGGGTTGGGGATGGAGATGGTTTTCTCCAAGAACCCCTTAATAGGTGGGTGGAAATAGGAAAATTCCTCTGGGTATGGTGAAGGAATTTTAATGCATCCAAGTTTGTTTTGGTTTTGTGATCTCGGACAGATTTACGTGAGATCACAGTAGCTTGAGGGTGGAGGCGATTTAACCTCTGGATTCCATGTTTGGTTATGTCTTGTTTTAGCCCATGAGATCCCATATTCATGCTTGGAATATGGCACGGGGCTGATTAGTTGAAAGATAGATTTTGTTCAACCCAATCTATGGTCGGGTGGTACGTGGAAGTCCCTAACTTGGTTGGATTTTTCATATGTTAATATGATTTATTTTCCTATTGTGATCAATGAGCACATGTACTCATTATTATATTGATCTTATGGCTGATTTGTCATGGTTTATATTCTGATTATATGCTTGTTATATGATGTGCTCTTACTACAGATCTTGTTTAGGATTCGGTAAATTATTGAATGGTTGATGATTGCATGGGCTAACAAGTGTGGTTGCAACTACTTGAGAGGGCAATGGACCTTCTTGATGATTATTTGATGATGTTTAGAAGTTTATGATCATATATGCATTCATGACATGTAACTTCTATGTTTTCTATTTGTTAGATGAAATGTCGTTCATGTATTAGGCATGTATTGGTGAAGATCTTATTCGAGTATTGATTGTTTAGAGTTGTTATCATCATTGATTGCATTATGAAAACTTTTGGACACTTTTCGGCAGTGGCCTAAAGGCTGGTCCTGAACAAGTAGCATAGATCTCACCATCGCATGCACAGAACTAAGAAATTTTAGACATTACTACATGCATGTCGGCTTGTGGGTGTGGTTGGAGCCTCATAACCGCATGCACAATGTTATGGGTGTGGTTGGGGTGTCAAGTTTGTGAAAATGAGTTCCAGCTTAGGAATTGATCAATAGGGGTGGTTGTCAAGCTGCCAAGTGATCTAGTGTCCCCAAGGGGTGGTAGTATGTGTTCCGGTTAGTAGGCCCCACTTTCACAACCGGAACTTGCAGGTCAGGTCATACCATAGTGACACTCAACTTATGTTTACCCTGGAGAGCTTGTAAAAGTAGGTAAATGTGGGAGGAGGTGGTTACAAAAGTTTGCGCAAGATGTACAAATCTTTATGTTCTCAACGTTTTATCTCTCGCTTGTGTTATCTCTGGCTTACGACTATTTGGCAATGATCTCCCTCTTATATACCAATAGTTTGTGGATGATGACGTTCTTTTTGGGCCTCCCACCCTCAAAGAAGTCAAAGGAATTAAACACGTCCTAAAAAAATTATGGATGCCTCAGGAGAAAAGGTAAATAAAGAGAAAACCAATATCTTCTTCAATTGCCTAGAGACAGTTCAAGTCCATCTAACCAGGGTGCTAGGTTTTCGTCGGGCTCAGCTACCACCTAAATATTTGGGAGTACTCTTGTTGGTCTATTATAACAGGGTGGCAACATGGGAAGACCTAATCAAACGAATGCGAAAACGAATTAGTAATTGGGATTTCTAGGCACTAAATTTCGCAGGTCGCCTGGTACTCACCAAAGCAGCTTGCAAGCAATCCCCAGCTATCAACTAGCGGTTATGCCTATTCCCAGAATAGTACACCACGGTCTCTGTTCTTTGTGGATAGATTTTCTATGGAAAGGTGCTCATAAGGCTCACAAGTGGGCGCTAGTTAGTTGGGAAAAACTCATTTTGCCTTAAGAGGTTGGGAGGATTGGGTTTGCCAAACCCATAACTAATTAGCAATGCTTATGATATGAAACTATTGTGGGCATGGATACAAGGGGTCTTGAACTTTAGAAGAGGGTCTATCTTAGGAAATATGCACCATTACCAACACAAGCGAAGTGCTTACACTTTCAGGGTTATTCTAAAGGATCTAGGATTTAGGTATTGGCTCACCAATGCAAGGATTTGGTAAGGCAGATTGCTTTTTGGGATGTAAAAGGAGGAATGATTGCGTCCTTTTGGGAAGACACTTGGAAACAACATCCTTCTTTAGAGAACAATGTACATTTACTCCGCTTGTCAATTGGGTAACGCAAGATATTGGGGGGTGTGGAAATGGATTTGGGAGAGCTCATGGTGGTCGAAATTGTCTACATTTTTGTGGTTGATAGCTTGGGGGTGCACTCTTACATGGGATCGCCTTCGGGAGAGGGGTTTCGAGGGCCTGTCACTATGCCAACTATGTACCCAGGAAGAGGAAATAGCAGATCTCATTTTTCTCTCATGTCCCTTTACAGTGGATATTTGGACAATCATTCCCCATATCTTTAGATGTAGTTGCCCGTCTACTGTCGATATGGTGACTTTACTGAATTATTGGATTGGACTTAAATTTCATAATCCTATAGTCCCCAGGGCTTAGAAATTAGTGGGTTCACGTTATGTAACATATGGAAGGAAAGGAATCTTCGTTTATTCCAAATGAAATGTCGCCAATCAGTAAGGATTAAGGAAGTCATTCTCTTAAATATTAGAGAAACTATCCTTTCATCCACCTGGAACAAGGAGAGTTGGTAAGTAGATGAACAGAAGCTTTCATTCTAAAACCACTTGATGTGAAGCCTACAATAGTGGCACCCATATTTTCTAAAGTGCACAGACCAGTGCTTCCTATTGCTAGCTCATACACACCACCTTCGTCATCCTTTCTTCAACTAAGTTTTGATGGTGCTTCGAAAGGAAACCCAAGTAAGGTTAGGTATGGAGATATTTTTCGCAATGAACAGTCAAATCTACTGCATCTCTTTGCATGGTCTTGTGGTGTCACCACAAATAATTTAGCAGAATTCCTAGCAGTCGAGAAGATTTTACAAATAGCAGATACACAAGGTTTCTGATTGCTTTAAATTCATGGACACTTGCATATAGTAATCATGTGTATTCAGAAACTACTCAATGGACTACCCCAACATAAAACGGTGTGTAGTTGGCATCTACAAGATGCAGTAACCAGCATCAGTGATATCCTACCTAATTACATTACATTATTCTTCATCATACACGCGAGGAAGGGAATAGGTTGGCGGATGCATTGGTGAATTGGGGTGTAGGGAACGAGAAATCACAGTGGATGGCCCTTGGTCGGTGCTAGCACCAAGGGGCGAAGTAGAAGAAATTAAATATTGGGTACAAACAGATGGGCCCACGTATCCACCCACAATACCCGATGGGGGTGAACCTATGGAACTGAACCCTGACAGAGCGCATGATTTCCATGCCTAAGAGAAGAATGGAGTGAGGGTTGGCAGTGTTAAATAGCTATCTAGTTCTTGCCACCTGCTCATTTTGAAATACCACATGGCACCTAACGGAAATAAATCCTCTGGGCCTTCCCACCGAGTCTTGTCATTATAAACGCAATCACCTAGTAAGCATTACGAGGATGTACGAGAGTATATTTGTTTTCAGGTTTTCTCACAAAGTAATAATGGCTTCTATAATGTTGGACCGATTGGCGCACTATCCCGAAATCCTAACATCACAATCTCTCAACTCATTGATGAGCGCATGATGTTTGAATGGATTGGAAGTTTTGAAGGGTGTGTTGGGCATGCCAATTGTCTATTCAGCGACCCAGCAATCACCACTAACACTTCTCAGGTGTTGGTATTTGTATTCACATCCAACATTTATAGTTGCATGGATATCTCTTGTGGGTGGCAAAATGTTTACGACTGTTGGGTGTTGAAGATGGTCTCGCCAACTTATGTAACCTCTAGTATATGTTGCACCCTTATCCTATTTCATTGACTAATTTCCTCTTTTATGGTTTATCTCTAGTTATGGTGTTTGATGTTTCAGTCAAGTTAACTTTCGCCTGGACCCCTATTGCTTGCTCCATAATACCTTGGGTGGGTCAATGTTCTTCGTATTGTTTCTCCATAACACTGGAATGGGGTTGTCTTTTGAATTGGTGGCAGTATTCTCATCAGCATCGCTCCAAAGCTCTAAACCCCCTAGTGTATCCTTCAACTACCTTGTCTTGGTTTGCGGGGTAAGGTACCCGAGCTCTTTCTCCATCTGGTTCTAAGAGAGTAAGTCGGATGTTGGCCCTTGTTGGTTCTTCTCTCTCAATTGTCTTTCTTGAGTTCAAGTGTCCAATTTTCGTTGGTTTGTATATTCAATATGTCAAGGTGTGGTTTTTGGGGCTCTCCCTGGTTCTCAGTTGATTTTCACCTCTTTGTTGTTAGTTGCACTCCTTATTTATTTTGCCTTCTAGGGTGATACTTTTGTTCTTGGGGCCCTGGTCTTCTCGCCTCTTATTGGTGGTCTCCTCCACCTCAGCTTGTATTTGGTTTTGGGTCACTCCACTTTCCTTTTTTCTAGTTGCACCTTGACTCTCATGCCAAGTCAGAGAGGAGGAAGGCCAAGTTCCTCCTCCTTCACACGCAGGCTCTTCGGATGGGAATCTTTTGTGAATTTCTTCAACTCTATTCCTCTGGAAGGAGAGAGATTTTTCTCTTGGAACCAAAGGAATTTGATGGGAGATTTTTTTTTTCTGACTCGAAAGTCTCAAGAGACGGGTGTAATTGGGTTTCGGACCCAAGGCGATTTAGGAATCGTTGCCTACATTTTCTTCACTCTATAACTCTACACCAACAGATCAAGACCTTACTCCACATGGTTATAAGGGACAAACAAGTCGACAATTATAAATTGTTTGCAAGTCAGGAATACATCAAAAGGATGCTATGCAATCTTCGCTTCAACCTCGATGATATTGAAACCAGACTGGCTAGAGTGGAGAAATATGTAGTCTCTAGATCAGACACTGAGTCAGTGGAGGACCATGAGGCTCCTGCGATTATTAATGATGTGCCTTTGACTGTAGCACCTCTAGTTGCTACCTCACCTCAGTGAAATTCAACGCCACTCTCATCGATTCTCATCTCCGGCTAGTCTCCACAGAACAGAGTACTCCTACAAATGATGTGATGGCGCTAGTATGGTTGGCTTAGTTTATGTTGCACTCTTGGCTCTCGTTTCAGGTCTCACGGACCTTTGTTTCAGTTCTTTTGATAGTGTAACTACTTTTGGCACCTATTCTACAATGTTTTCACCACCTATTTTGCAGTTCCTTGCTTCTTGTTTTTTAATATAGTCAATGGTTATGTAACTCAATACTGATTAATTGGGTCACTATAATTGGATAGTGATAGTGAATGTGTCACTTGGTTTTTCGCTCTCAGTGACAGATTATGTAATTCCTTTTTGTTCATAGTGACTACAACTAAATAGCATCGCTATGTGTCTCTGAGGGGGTACGTGCATATCCTATAGTCTAGTTTTTTTTAGTCATGGTCCAATCTAGTCTAGCAAAACAGGCCTCGTATGAAACATTTATCAATGTAATACTTCTTTCTAATAGAAATCATTTGCTAAAAAAAAAAAAAAAACTGACACCAAACGTAGTTTCGAACTTTGGGCTTACTGCAAGCAAATTAAAAACATTGTATTCTATTGAAATCGAAAATATTTAGAGGTTACTTCAAGAAGTTATTCCTAACTATGAAGTAGAAATGGGTAAGCTTTCCACTCATGTCAATTTCTATATTCTACTATAGGTTCATACAATGTTTTGAGTGGTCAACATTGACTCACACCTCATTGAGCCAAAGTGGGGTTGCTATGAAAAAGTACTTTTATTGCATTAATGATGAGGGGAATCTGAAAGTGTTCAAAGGATCTCTAGGACTGTATCCCTTCATCATGTTGTAGACCCTTAAAGCAAACAAGGGCCTAGCCTCATATTTTCTAGTTCTGAAAAATTTTCTAATGTATTATCAGACAAGTTGTCAAAACTACATCCTAGAAGCGAGAGGGAGTTTTCCATTGAACTTGTCCTTCATGTGAACCTATATCTAAGGGTCTTTGGATGTGAACCTATATCTAAGGGCTCTTACAAAATTCTTGGAATTAAGGATGCAAATATAAGAATTATTGTATGAAGGTTATATTCATTGCTCATTGTGAAAAAGAAAGATCGAACATGCAGTTAGCATAATTACGAGAATTATCTTGGTTCAAATTTCAATGATACAATGTGAGAATGGGAAGTGAGTTGATTATTATAAAAGAACAGATGCATCAATTATTAATATACAACCATCACATTAAATCCGATAGATATATGTTGCTTTTAAAGAATTGACTTTTAATAACATGCTTGTAATTTCACATGTTTACAATACACTGAAAACCAATCCACCAACCCGTTGAATGGTAAGTTGGAATTTATTGTCAAGCAAAGCCTGGATCCAAACCTTGTGAACACATCAGGCACCCAATCTAAACATCAAGAACTCAATAAGTGGTATCAGGGTATCTAACAATCACTTTTCTTACATGGAATTTTATATTACTCTATTGTATCAGCACCCATAGCGGTGTTGAATATAATAGCAAATAAATTTTCGAAAAATATATGAACATATAGCACTAATCAATTTTCATTACATAATGCAATACTACAACGTTATTTGGTCTTTAGAAGTGCTGCGACTACAAAATGGCGTTCATGACTACAGACTTGGAAAACTTTACCTGCTTCGATTGCTCTTTCCTTATAGATAAGACATGAAATTTTGATCTTGTACTACCTAATTTCATTCAGCAAGCTCTCTCAAACTGTGCACCAAGTGGTCCCGAAAGACAATGATAGAACTGTCATCTCAAAGGTTTTAAAAAAAGTTCTCTCTCAACTGAAACAAAAACAAAGAGAGAAGCAGCAGTTTAATAACCATCAATATATAAATTACTCTAAAAACTATAAATTTGCATATAATTATGTGCATTGTGTGCATCAGTATATTTGCTGCATTTTCCATATCGGATATTTGAAACCAAAAGACAAAAGAAACGTTGCAGATTTTGTGGGGAATTAACGCCCTCACCATTATAGAAATGGAAGTAAACCAATAACTCCAACTTTGCATCCAATTATGTTCATTTTAGACAAATAATATTTGGTGCATTTGAATTACATACTTGGACCTGAAGGGTTGGGGGCAATTAGAACCTTTCAATTTTTTGTCAATATAAAATGGCACTATAGAGGCATGCTACTAGATAATTAGATCATATATCACTAGAAAGTAATTAAGGTCATGTCTGAAGAGAACTGCAACAAGTCATCCTTCTGATGGTGACTGGATCCCAATTTTTATTGAAATGAGGGCTACTGTTATTTAGTTTTTTAGCAGTGATGTGACTACAAAATTGCATTCATGACTACAATTTGGAAAACTTCACTTCGTTCCATTGCTTTTCCTTTTAGATAAAACTTGAAATTTTGAGCCTGTACTATCTAATTTCATTCAGCTACTGTCAACAGTACGGTCTGCACTTAGCAGGATTTTAACAAAGCAATGTGACAGGGAGCAAAGTATGGACGCATTCTTTAGTCTAATTGAAAGTATTTCTTTAAGTTCATAGATAGACAAGGAAAAATATGTATTCGAAACACCCAGATAGGTTCAATTTCTCCACTATCCTGCCAGCCATGGAGAACCAAGAAACCATCCACGTGAACAGCACATATAAACTGCATACTTTACATATTATTTACATGGTTTTCAGAGGTCCAGATACATTTTGAATACATATGAACACCAGGCCCTAATACAACTGAAACTTGCCAACTTAAGACTTATAGGCCACACCATAGTTCCAGCAAACCCTATAGTTTGAATTAACCACCAAAAAACCTTCAAGTTCATTCAACAATAGCGAAAGAAGAATTTACACCTACTTTAAACCCCTTTGGGACCTCCCATCTTAAGATGTATGATGGAAGTTTGGAACAATTTGACTCCTATATCAAGGAATCTAGATATCTATTAGCATGGCATCGATTGTACTCTAGCAAGCCCCCATATGTTCGATCAGCTATTCCAATAAAAAGTGCCTCTGTGTCTGGACTAAACGATATGCCAGCGATTTCACCAAAAAGATCAATCTCTTGACATTGATCATAATTGTGCTTAACATCAAAGACATGTACAAAATCTGCTGGCTCAGCCATTGCTAGAAAACAGCCATCTGATGAAAATCTCAATGACCGCACTGCACCTATGTATCCTTTCAAGACTGCTACAGATGAGTTTAAGTTTCGAATGTCCCAGATTCTGCAGGTAGTATCCTGGTTTCCTGTAGCAAAATATCTACCATCCGGATGCCATGCAGATGCAAATGAGTAGTCCAAATGCCCTCTCAGACTAGAAACAACCTGGAAAAAGATGCACGATTGTTAATAAATACTCGTACAACTATCATTTTCTTGATAGACAAAAAATGTAGATGTCATGCCAACAGGAAAGCACAATAAGCTCAATCTCACAAACATGCCTAAAGGACATCATTAGTAATTACATATTATTATTGACATCGACCCCTTAGTATAATGGCCTAATTAGTGTGTGGGAGTGTTATGGGACTTTAAGAGCCAATGGGTAGTTGCCACCAGCCATTAACTCTTCTGCTTCAAACTTCAGCGAGGTTATAGAATGGTATCTATAGACTATCCTTTGAAATAATAATGGCCCCGCAAAGAAGATTGTCCTACAAAGAAGATAATTTCACCATTCGACCTGGAAAGTTTAAATGAAAAAAAATCTAGAAAATAAGAAGATAAAAGCAACTTATGTAATCAAAACCCCAACCAACAAGATGAGAAACTATTTTGTACCTTCCCTGTCTGGTGATCCACAAGTAGTCCTTCAGCATGATCTCCAACCACTACCGAAAGTGTTCTATCTGGGCTAATAGAAGTATGCTATGAAGCAGACAGAAAACAAACAGCTGAATTTTATCACTATTAAATGTCATTTTCAAACTGATACTGATGTCTAAATCCTTATTATTGATTCTTGAAAAGAGATCTTAGCCTACATTTACAGCCCATGGAAAAGTATTACTCCGGAGGATAACGAAGGTCTCAACATCAAACATGCGTACAACTGAGTCATTATTTGAGGTCATCAATTGTTTTGCACCACTGCCAACATGATCAATGCATTTTTCAAATTGTATCAGAACAAAACACATCACCAAATAAACAATTTTCAAGCAATACCGATATGATAAGCCAATTTACCTTCACCCAATATGTTTTACCTTGCATTCTCATAGATCTCAATGGCATTGGTGATAGCATTCTCATCGTGACTGATCTTTGCACAGTATAAAACTCCATGGCCATTCAAATTCTGGAGGCAGTATCATCCTAAATGTTAGGTTCTCTCTTATTACAGAATATACACACACACATACATATGATTTGAACAAAAGGAGTATGATTATTTCAATGGAATTCAAACAGCCATCTTCACAAGGGTGGCATGCAAATGTCTAATGCAATGTAATCTATTAGAAATTCAATTTTCTAGCACCATAGAAACTTAAACATGCTTTGGGCACAACACTCCAAAATACTTCTTGAAGTGGAGCTATCTAAAAATTCATGTACAGTCTAAACATAAGGAATGCACAAGACAGAAATTTGGACAACAATGAAGCAAAGGCTGAAAGGTAAATCAATCCAAACATCATGCCAATTGCAGAGACCAATAAACCAAAAATCACATGGTATATTATTCAGAAGATAATCTTCCAACAACAAACTTAATATACCTTGGCTATCAGTTCTCCATGAAATCCACCAGCAACCAGAAGATTTCCCTCAACACACATTGTACTGATCTGTACCCGTCCCAGACCTTGCTGTACAGCCCAGGGATTTTTGCATACCTGCAATAAGTCATGATACAATTCGCTTTTTCTAAATTAAAATTGTTTGAAATTTAGATTATAATACAAGTCAAGGAATCTAAAGAACATTCTTTTGTCTGCTACAAGGAACAAATGATATAAAATCAACCTCTGGAGCTGGAGCCAATGGTTCAGCAACATTGAGAACTTCTGTTCTTCTCCGGTTCAATGAACACCAATACATAACAGTGTAATTACTTATCAAGTATACATCATGCTTGGAAGTAGCCCAAACCAGATTCCTCAACTGCAGCCAATATGAAAGCAACGAAGTACAGAAAATTTACAAAATAGTATTTCATCAAATTAAAGGCCCACAAAAAATAATAACACAAATACATGTTTCAAATTTAGTAATTAACTCCATAAGAGGCACATTAAAAATAAAGTAAAACAACAGTAGATCAAAAACATGACAGCTAAATGAAAGAGTCTGAAAAACATATGATGAACATAACTCAGCGAAGCATATGCCCATCTACAAGTCACCTACAAGGACTGATGTTTCGAGTCTTGACACATCATACTCCACCAAATTGTTGATGCTCCTATTATATAAATAACAATGTATAAGCCCTGTCAGTTAGCTCAACTGGTTCAAAGTTCAAACGAACTGTTTCAAGGCAGAGTTCACCATGAGGTCTCTAATCCTAGTCCAGCTGAGTCCCGCTGGGCTATTAGCCGCTATTGTGGCTGGCAATGAAACCACCACCCATTCAGGTAGAGGGGGGATCCTGCAAGGTTTTCCTTGGAAAAAGAAAAGATTAATAACAATGCATAATTAATAGCAATGTATCATGATATTTCGATGGGCATGTCCATTGATTTTTCCTGACCGCAATTCTGTGACTGTCTATCGCCATCACTTCTATTTGTATGTTCACTGATATAGAAATCTTTTATGATATTCTGTACATGTGTGCCTCTGAGTGGTGAGTGGTATGACAGTGCAGCATCCTAAGTTTCGTTGCCCTCTATCAAAAAACATGACTGATAATGAACTGTGTAAACCTAAAGGAGATTATGCACTATTAGAACATACTAACGTGAAAGAGATCAATGTTGGAATAAAATTACAAAATTGCCAGAAAATAAAATGAAAAATGTTCAAAAGTGTAACTAGGTTTGGTCTTCATAATAACATGTAATTTTGATTTTATGTAATGAGATGTAAAAGAGAAAAATAAAATTATTGTATTACTTGCTTCATGGGTTTCATGAGCAAGACATTTTATTTTTGATTCAAGACTCCCATTGAGAGTCTTTCGGAATTATTTGTCATCTAGTCATAAAATGTAGTCATTGTCATGTAATGAAGTCATGCTACACTTTGTAAAAGGTCAAACTTGTCTATGTAAAATATCCTCCAAGACCTTGTCACTTATCCTCTTCAGGTCGGCCTACAACAATGGAAGAACTCGCTAGAGGAAGTCGGCCTAACCACTTGTGATCATGTCAGCCTAAAGGACATGAGGAAAGGTGTATATATAGCCACACTCGGCCCCACTTAGGAGGAAAGTAACTCGACAAGCAGAAGTGCAAAGAAGAGGTGAAGAAGTAGTGCAAAGAAGAGGCTAAAAGGAAAGTGCAAAGATAGGATTCTTTTGGGCATAGCGAAGAAGGTTTCTTTTGGGGTCAACGAAGGAGAGTTTCTTCTGGGCAAGCAAAGGAGAAGTTTCTTTTGGGATAGCGAAGGAAGAGTTTCTTCTGGGATAGAGAAGAAAGGATTCTTCTGGGGTCAGCGAAGGAAGGGTTCTTCTGGGGTACTTGTTCTGGGTGACAGAGATAGAGATCTAGAGACCGAGATTCTCTAGAGGAAGCCAGTGAGATCATAGAGACCGAGTTTCTCTAAAGGAAGTTGAGAAGAAGCAGTGTGAAGGATAGAGACCGAGTTTCTCTAGAAGGAGCCAAGGAGAGCAGTTCGAGATCAAGAAAAAAGTCGAGAAAGGGAAGAGGCAAAGCATCAAGGTTAGTGACAAGGTTCTTGGGAGGATACTAGAGTCAAGGGTCTTTGTCATGGTCTTGGTACTCATCAATTGAAGATCTAGAAGAAGAATTTTGATCGGGTTTTCCTCTCAAGAGGTGAGAGGTTTTGGCCCTGGCTGACAAGCCTACATACTGTGTCACTTGTCTTTTATTGTGCATATTGGTAATTGTCTTGATGAAAAGAACACAATAATAACATAACAAAGAAAAAGACTATAAGCTAAGAAGTAAGAGTATATCACAAGCAATTATCAAGTAGAGAAATCTTTTAACTATTCATGCCCTAGATTTCTCAACATGGTATCAGAGCTAAGGTGTTAAAGTCAAAGGGAAGGGCATCTAATCAAAGAGACACTCAAGGATCGAGTTTCAAGAAATGCATCTAAGCAAGTCAAAGGCTATCAAAGCAAAAGATCGAGATCTACATTGAAGAATAAAACCCTAGATCGAAGAAGAAGTGAACAATGTCAAAAGTTTTGGATCCTTTAGTCATCATCAAAAGACCACAAAGACCCTTATCAAGTTATCTACAAAGCAAGGTAGCTCGAAGAAATTTAAAAACAAAGATCATATCATCTTGAAGAAATTCTAAACCATGGAAGCACTTCAGAGATCATCACTCATACATCACCAAAGAAGTGGAAGCTCTTCAAATCTAAGGAAGGTTAGATTGAAAGGAAATCTTCTCTCTATTGAAGCAAGGATCTCATCTGAATAAAAAAAATAAAAAATAAAAAATAAATCATCCTAAAGAAGCCAGTCTTACCTCACCGAAGTAAGAACAATCTTAAAAGGATCATCTGATGCAACAAGTTCGTCATCAAGTTGAAGTTTCTATCTTCACAAGTAAGTACCTTTTTATTATAATCTAATCTAGTAAAAATGACTTCATCTTTCAAGGAGAACCATAAGTTGGTTGGGATATAAAACTTCCTTGCATGGAAAAGAAGGATAGACATAGTCCTCAAAGTAAACGAAGTCATTGATCATGTCCATGGAAAGGTCTCCAAGCCATTTGAAGAACAAGCATTATCTGAATACATGGAAAGGGATCTCAAAGCTCAAAATTTTCTTAAGGAATCTATTAAAGATCCTATCATTCCTTATGTAGCAGAGTTGGAGACATCTAAAGAAATATATTATAAGTTGATAGAACTTTTCTCTAAAATCACGACAGAAAAGACCATATCACTTAGATCTGATCTATATAAATTGAAGGTGTCAAAGGATGAAGGGATATCGTCATGCCTTTCAAAAGCATCTCAAATAAAAGGTCAATTGCAGGATCTAGGAGAGATGGTATCTGATAAAGAAATGATCTCTGTTATTCTAAATGCATTGACTGATGAACAAGGTAACCTCATATCTACTAAGGAAGAGGAAGTTATCCCATTCATCAAATTATGGTCTCTCTACAAGACAGAAGAAGACAGGTTGAAGAGAGAAAGCGACAAAAGATCAGATAGAAGGGATCAATTAGTGACAAAAGGAAAAGGGAAATTTGGAAAGTTTGGTCCTTCAAAGAAAAAGAAGAACATGGCTAAGATAAGATGTTATGGATGTTAGGAACTTGGGCACTATAGAAGAGATTGTCCTAAACATAAGAAGGACAAGAGGGATAGGGAAGAAGCCCATATTACCGAAGAAGTGAAAGAGCTTGAGACAAAGAAGCTTAAGAAGGAAGAAGCAAAAGATCTCTACTATGACTAAGGTGATCTTCTTCACTAGAAGGTACTTTTCACTTGTAATTTATGGATAGGAAGCAATGTAAATAAGATAGGATGCATCAAATTAGAAAATAGCATCATTATAGAAGCATTAGAAGTAGGATCTCTTGACATGGGAGGATAGCGAAGAAGCCCATATTATCGAAGAAGTGAAAGAACTTGAGACAAAGAAGCTTACGAAGGAAGAAGCAAAAGATCTCTACTATGACTAAGATGATCTTCTTCACTAGAAGGTACTTTTCACTTGTAATTTATGGATAGGAAGCAATGTAAATAAGATAGGATGCATCAAATTAGAAAATAGCATCGTTATAGAAGCATTAGAAGTAGGATCTCTTGACATGGGAGGCAGAAAGGATGTCTGGAATAAATTCTATTAATTACAAAGAATGGGAGCTCTTGGAAACCTCAAGTGATACTTATAGAAAGAAGTAGAGGTCATCATCGACTGGGATCATCATAAAATAGTCAATAAGGAAACATCTGTCGGGTGAGGATATGAAAGATCCTCAAATTTCTCTGATGGAATCATCATCAAAGGATTCACTGATCTAGAAAGAAAGCAAGTGTTTCATTAGGAATTCCAACTCATGGGATTCAAGGAATGATGGTATGATGACATAACAATGAAGCGGGTCTAAAGGATAAAGTTCTTTTGTTCAAATGAAGCTACTACAGGAAGTTTGGATAACCCAAAGGAAAGATGAGGTATGTATGCTTACATAGATTATTATGAAAGTCATGTCATATGGTTGTAGACAATATGGATCACTAGTTCCATCTTGGAAACATGATCAAAGAAGAAGGGATCTCCTCCTCCGAAATATTGTAGCAAAGCATAAGTCACACTAGATGAAATCAACATAATATGTTCTCATATGAATCATGAGGAAGTTGACTAAAATTAGGGAACTCTGATTGGAAGCTCTTGAGAATGAAAGGAAGAGATCGTAAAATATGCAACAAAGGTAGAAGGCATTCAACATCCGACCAAGAAGAATTGACTAGAATATATCCTAGAAAGATATGAAGACTCTGATATGAGTCAGAAAAATATGGAGACCCTCAACAATAAATATCTTTAGGAGATGTGCCAACCTGCATGCCGGATGTTGATACCTACAGGAAGATGTCATGAAGAAAGACCATCACAAAGGTAATTTTGATTTAAGTGTTCATTTCTTATTTTTGAACTAATATCTGGATGGGCTTATGTAGGACTGTCAAAGGGAAAGATCTATGGATGACTTCCAAGAAGACCATATTGAAGGATGTAAGATCCTTACGAAAAATATGGCATAAAGAAAGTAGCATGACATGAAGCAAAGCCAGATGGAAAACTAATGGATCACTTTTTTATGAAATGAGGACATAACTAACTCATGGGTGAAAGTGATGGATGGTTTGTGCCCTATGTAGACTCCATGACCAGTGTGAGGCAAATAGTACATTTGTTTTGGGAGGGTGGCCTCTTTATAGCATTTTGTTAGGGTTTACAAGTTATGCTTTTGTTTTCTTTTATTAAAAGAAAATGAACTGTACATGTTTAGTGCACCAAAGTGGGGTCTGGTACCTACTCAAAAAGGTAGGTCTAGTTTGGTATCAAGCCAACTAATTCAAGCTTTGATTCTGCCAATTTGGCATTGCTACAACACATATCTTCGGATCCAAGAGAGAAATATTGACCTGAGTCTAATGGCCTTTTGCATTGCTATTCAGAAGAATAGCAGTGCAAATAAAATATTGAAAGAACTTGCTCTTCAGAGGAATGTTCGGTAGTGAGTGACCCCTAAATAATATAGGGCGATGGCGGCCTTGACAGTCGAGCCGATGGCGGCCAGTCGAGCATGCTTACACATCCTTATCAGTCACTAACGTACCTGGGCATGGTAGTAGTTAGTTATATATGAGCATGTAGTAGTTTAGGTTCAGTATGGCGTAATGACATATATAATGATAGTGATATCTAGCACCTAGTGCAAAGCCTCACTAGGTGACCTACACAATGTAGAATGCACGAGTGTTATCATTATCACCTCAGCAACTACTCCCCTCTCTTTAGTGAAGGACATAATCCAACACAAGGGAGGCTTCCCTGGTAGGGCTTCGAGATTGTTGCAGTAAAACCTAGCAGGCCTTGTCAAGGAACTCATAAAACAAGGGCCAGACCCTATAGCAACAATGAGGGAGATTGCCATTGTCACCTCAACAATCTTCCTCCTACTCTTTAGTGGAATTTCACCAAAAGGGAGGCTTCCCAGTACTCACCTATAAGGATATTCTAGTTTTAGGGTTCAAGGTGATGAAAATATAGGCTAGGAGAAGACACTCTATGATGGACAAAGGTCCAATTCTTCTTGACAAGGGAGAAATGTATCATGCACCTAGACTAGATAAAGACTTGTAGAATCTAGGGTTTCTTGATATGAAATTACGAAGGAATACCTAGAAACATACAGGTTAAAGAAAGAGTTTGCTCAAAGATTAGGTCAGCAAAATAATAGAGCAAACCCTCAAACTAAGCCTCAAGTTAAAGTTAGGCTAGAGTTAAGGTTTCCAAGGCATAAAATTGTCTAGAGAAGGATGACATCAATCCTCCTAGGGGAATATTTACCATCAATAAAGCTAGATTTTGTGATCAAAAGGATTATAGAGAAAAATCTTAGGTTTTTATTTCATAAACATATATCCACAATACACTAAATCCATTCAGCGCTAGGAACCAAAGCCCAAGCAGCTTGCCTTAAAGGCCTATGAAAAAAAGGAGAAATATTTAATTTTTGGAGGTTTTTGATCAACATCAAAATTACCAACGCATAATCCTACCTGGGTGTGGAGTCTTAGGATAAGCTTTAGATATAAATGACAAATGATTGGGTAAGGGGACGAATTTCTTTTCCACTTTATAACACCCTAACTATCTTTTTGTGGGGTGAAATTAAATAGGAGATGCACACTAGGAGTCCTATGGATTTCAAGGAAGAAATATTTTAACATGCAAATTAACCAAGATTTTCCAGCAAAATATTATGCTTTAATCATGGATCATATAAAAACCATCGCATTAGTTCAATTACATGTAAATCAATCAAAAATCAACAATAAACTTACAATTCTTCTATGAAAAGGCCTCCTTTCAATCCCAAAAAGACATCTTCAATACACAAGCCAATCTCCAATAGCAAATGCCCCATAAAAGGCACATCTGCACAAGTAGTGAATTCAACAAAGGCTAATTCACGCCCTAGAAGATGCGTTGAAATCTCAATGTGATGATCAATAATGACAAGTGAGAGATCCTCAATATATATGAGGTCCATCCCTCACTTTTACAAAATAAAATTAGCCTACAAGCCTATAAACAAGTTTAATTTTGAGTTTTCATCAAGATAAGGGGCTACAAGCCAAACCATAGCTCAAAATAATAAAACTATGCCATAAAATCCTGTTGGGTCGACTCCATAAGCACGATGTTATCCACTTTTCAGGCAATGAACATTGTGAAAGTGCATGGATGGGCTAATGGGATGTCCCATCATCATAATCAACTCAAATTCTTGAGGAGCCCTCAAGAAGTGGCTCAAAATGCCTCCAAGTGTCAAAACCACGCTCTAGGTGTGCTATATCACCTTCTCAAGGGTTAGAAGTGTTAGTACAAGCCCTCCCTTGTCATCATGGGAATGACCATCATCATCTAGACTACATATCAAGCCATGCCCATTAAAACAGTGTCAAAACTAGCATGGGGCCATGTTGGGTCCACTGGGTACAACATCAAAAAAATCCAACACCAAGCAAGAGAAGCTCAACATTTCAACATCTGGGGGTGCTCTGAGGTGTCAATCATGTACTGGAGTCATCAAAGTGCCCAACACTATGCTCTGAAGGGGAAACGTCGCATTTGCAAGGTCATCACTGCTCTCTAAAAGTGTAAAGTGGATTATGCATGATGTGCAGTGGAGACATGAAATGTGCCTTCAAGGCCTTTGTTGTTGTGTGAACAAGCACCTCGCAAAAAACATCTTAAGATCAAGTGAAGGCCACCAATCATTAGGGACAATGACCATAGATGCATCATAGTGGACCATACTTAATTGTTAAGGGCATAATAATACTTCAAACTGAGATCACCTTCAAATATCTAACTAGATCAAGTCCTATAAAAGTGTTCCCTACCTATGTTAGGGATGGTTAAATGGTCAACCATATTACGTGCTTTCAACCCCTAAGGTGTGTTGATGTTTTGGGTAGCACTAGGAGTATCCTCACGCGTGGGGCAAGTGGGCTAAGAGATGGGGCTTTGCACCTATAGACCCATAATATTGCACCCTTTGGAAAAGTATTAAGTACAAGTGTGAGTGATCCTTCTTGTGGTAAGCAAAAGAGCATCTTGTGGGAGAAGGTCGAGTAGGCCTCAGGCCTGTGGAGGATCAAGAGGGCCTATAGAAGGCCGAGAGGACATGTTACCACATAATCTAACAAGCCCTAGGAGGGAAACCCTATAGGAAAAAAAGCTAGATTAAGTGATAACCATGGGACAATGGCCCACTGTCAGCATAGCTAATGTCCCCTACTCTTTACAAACTTTCACTGATGGGAGGAGTCCCAGTAAAATAGATAATCACCTTTGATAGATATTCTAGTGTTTATGGTACTAGGTGATAGGGTAGGACCTCTCAAGGGAAGCTTTGTGTGATGGTATGGCACTTCTAAAGGCTCTTCGCTCCATCTCAAAGAGCTATAAAGGACTTGCACAAGACCTAGGGTTTATTGAATTATCGTGGACAAAGGTACTCCTAAGATCAAGGCAAGGAGCGGAAAGGGCTTCTTATGATTTACTCCACTGAGTACTAAGCTCGTACAACCCTCGAAGAAGTCCCCAAGTTAAGGAAATACTAGCTAGGGTTTCCGAGCATATTGTCCACAGATTTGCAAACCTAGGAATGTGGGAAAAGTCCTCAACCCCACAAGGTGTGTTTTGTGGCAACACCAAGAGAAGGGGTTGTCACCTATTCCCAACTCTCTCCTTTTAAGCTATCTCCTAGCTAAGCTAAGGGGGGTGGTCCCTAGAGATAACACCAAAGGAAAACTTGTTAAGGATAACAAAGCCTAGGAGATAATAGGCAAGGTAATCACCATTCAATATAACTTGAATTTAGAGGTTAATTAGCAAGTATGAATGTTTATGAGCATACATGAATCAACAATTTAGAAAAATCCATTTTATTCACAAGATATCTTGCAAGGCAAATTATGATTAGTCCAGTGCCAAATAAATGCTTGCAAGAACCATATTCTCAAAGGTAAATTATTGTACTTGCAAATGAAATATGATTTTTCAAGTTACAAGAACAGTAAAGTTGCAAGACAAGTATTAGTGAATCAAAACCACAATAGATTACCAATTCGAGATATGAGCAACAAGATAAAAATGAAACTTGCAATAAAAGAAAGCTTGTACTTTAAAAGAGATGCTCAAGTAATATATAGCACTAAGATACAATTATCATGAGCACATGAAAATGAAATAAGCAAGTACAAGAATATACAACGTTTGCAAGTGAGTGATAAGCCCACAATCCAAATTGTTCAATAACCAATTGTAAAACACAAAAAAAAAGATGTTATTAGTGAGTGTGTGGAATAAGTGGTCTTCGTAAATTTTATTTAAATGCCTAATCTAAGGTTTGACTTCCCCTCAATTCCTTCAACTTGGTAAGGAGTGAGGTGGTTGCAAGAAGGCTAAGTGAGAAGGCTAAGGCCTCATTAATGATACCCCCTTAGGACTTCAGTACAACCCACGTGCCTTATTCCTACAAGGGACTTGGCCATAAGAGAACTGTAAGGTCACACGTTTTAACCTTTGTTCCAAAATCAAATTTAGGGAGATTGAATGACAATTAGGGAAGGTTATCCTAAATGTATATCAACCAAGCTTATGCTTGGAGGTAAATTTTCAGAGAGTTCTAAGATGCAAATTAGATTTAAATCAAATGCTCCAAGTGAGATACAATTAGAATGAAATGCTTCAAGAGTGAAATTAGCAAATATTGTTTCACTTTAATGATCAATTTAGAAATTTGAGCACAAGTTATGATCGCAAAGTGAAATTAGCATATGCCAATGATCAATGAAGCAAACAAAAATTGCTCAATGAGGCAAATGACAACGAGATAAAGAAAATAAAGCTACTTTAATGGAGATGCCAATTAGATCAAGTAGATAAGAAGAACTTGAAACTACGTGCAAAATGAGATTAGATCTAGAAATGATAATGCAACTAGATAATCAAATGAGCAAGAAAACTAATCTAACAATGTAAAATGAACAAATTAGTGACTAGCTATCAAAGAGATTCTCCCACCAAACGAGATAAGGATACAAAGGGGAAAACCCCCAAGCTCCCTCAACGAAAAATGTTCTTTTATTATATTATAAATTGAAACCCTCTTAGAGAGAAGAGACAACTTAGATCTAGAGGAGGGTTTACAAATATAAGCTTCAATTAGCTAATACCCTTCCTCAAAAATCCAAGAAAATTTAGAAAAAATATTTACAAAATTTTATGATGAAAATTTACAAAAGAAATTCCTCCAAAGGAATTTGTTGATCCTCCAAAAAATTTCATTCTCCCTTCCAAATATTTTTGCTTTCTCTTCCAAAAATTTTTGCTTAAGGTTAGACGTCCAAGAGAGGAGGAATTTCGCACAAAGAAGAAGGAGAAAACCCTCCTATGCTTGTGGCCAAAAGGAAAGGCCTTCAAAAACAGAGGACAACTTCCAAAATAAATAAAAAATGTCTTAAATTTTCCAAGCCTCAAACGATTTCTCTCTTCAAAAATCAAACTTGGAATTATCCTCGAACCCTAGCCGTCTAGGATCTACACAGGCAAATGGAGAGAGGAGAGGGTTTGGCTTGATCAAGGAACAAGTGAGGCTCTAGCTTCGAAAAAGTTTATTTGTCTCTTTGATCCTCAAGCTTCCACTTGCAAGAAAAAATTTATGATGAATTTCCAAGCCAATCCTTGATCTTCCTTTAGAACTGCACAAAAATAGAGAGGAGATCCCAATATATACAAGAGAAAATGATTTTATATACAAAGGGGCTAGAATATATACAAAAAAATTTACAGATCTACTAGCCCAAAGAGTGTGAGGACACCTCCGCTCTTGGGTAGCACAAAAGAAGCTCTAAAATAGCTATATCTGACAAATAAAGCACATGAATAGATAGATCTAAAGAATTAATGATAAGATTTACAAGCTATGGCAAAGAAATTCCCTTTAAAATTATCTTATGATAAGCCTTTGAGATAATTCTATGTGGGTTCTTCAAACTTCTATGTGCTGAAGAGTTGGTTTGTCCAACCAAAAACTTACCCAACCCTCGAGACCTATTTCAGAAAAACTATAGATCTCTACACACTTAAAATAAATTTGTTAGATCTATAAGGAGATAGATAGCACAATGAAAAAAAAACTAGGGGTCCAACCAAAAACCCATTAGCAAGCACTTCTAGATCTAGAGTGTTTCTCTAAACTCAAATATTAATGTAAGATAACTTACAAATAATAGATCCACACCCTGGCAAGTGAACTTAACAAAATAAATTAGCACCAGTAGAGCATCAAGAACAAATAACTCTGAAAATTATTACCATAGGTGTAGAAGAATAACACCACAAAGCTTTAACCCCAAAGACTATCTTTATTATTAGCTCAGAAAAATTTCCAGTACAAGGCAGAGCTTTGATAGCCAAGAGCTTGATTACAATTATTGTTGTCGATGAGGAGCTCGGAGCTTCCTTAAATAGAAAAATGAGAGAGAGAAAGACCCTCTCCAAGTGAAAACGGCTAGATCCAAGGCCAAAAAATCATTTCCCTTGATGAGTTGCACAGACCTTGAGGAGTAAATCCGTTTACCTTGAAGGAGATGTTGGGTTGACCAAAAATTTGATCACAAAGTGGTTTTGGACCATTCAAAAAAAAAATCCACCTTTTTTCTCGAGAACCTCTCATTCAATTTAACCATCATGGACCATTCTCTTAAAAAAATCGATTTGCTACGACATGGGCCTTCGAATTTTTTCTTGGGCCATCTATTCTTGGTAAATGGAATTCCCATCATTTTTTGACTTAACTTTAATATTTAGGAATTTCCATCTCACATTTTATCATTTTTACTTATTGATAACTCTTAATTTTCTCTCATTTTATTTTTTGGCTAATTTTTGGCTAATTATTTTCCATTTTTGCCAAAAATTAGAAAAATGGGTTTTTGAGGGGTAAAGACATATTTTTCCACCCTCAAAATGTGTCTAAGATAGGAAGTTGAGGTGTAGACGTCTAATTTTGATTACTCATACCCCCTACAACTTCTATAGACAACACTTACTACATTTTACATCAAATAATTATTAAAAATCCCGACAGTTGGAACTTTTCGATAATTAGAAACTGACAATAATACACAAGCAAATTCTGCAAAATTTTAGAGATGATCTAGTATGGTAATATACATTGACTCTAGACACTAGGACTCACCTAAGACTCTACCACCAAGCCGCACTCTAGCTTTGGGGTATATTTAGGAGAAAAACTCAACCGATTATAAGTGTTAAAAAACACAAATAACTGGCTGAGGAAAAAAAACTCCCTTGCTAGTATAGTCCTAAGCTACCTAGGCCTTTTACATGACTCCTTTTCATCATACTAGAACCATTTTTACATTATCCCCACAGGACTGCAAAATTTGTACAATAGACTAAAGAGAAGAAGCAAAAGAAATCTTAATGAAGTCTGGGATTCTTGAATGATTTCACAATGTTGGAATGCTCTAAAATGTCCTCTGATCATGGGACTGTTGAAAAAACTTCAAATGCAATTTGAGTGGTCAATAGGGCACACCCAAGGTAAGATATTTTATGGATAGAAACCTATGGGATGCTTGCTAAACTTTGAGGTCTTGTAGATAAGACCCTAGGCTTGGTGTCTATGCTCCTGAAATCCACCAATTCTTCCTCTAATGCAATTTGTTCTATGCCCTAGCCTAGTTGTCCTACTTTAGGGGACCAAAATTTGGGAGAAGAAATTTATGGAGAAGAATTTGGTTTGATCACCAAATGCCTATACTAGTCCCTTGTCCTTTAGGCATATGGAGTCCTAGATGCTTTAGATTAGCTAAAATTGTCCTTAAGGAGGTCAAGAATCGATGCCCTAGGCACCAACCCTCAACAATTACCCACTCAAGAATTATGGAATTTTATGGAGAAAAACAATATTTCGCCACTAGGAACATTCATCACATGTCATGCTATGAGTAACATATGCAATTGCCAACCAAATAGCTTTCAAAACGTATATTCTCAAAATTAGGGCACAATGCAGCATTAATCTAGCTGCAACAATTCCATACATTAAACATTTTCAAAAGCAAAATTTCAACAAAAAGCACTTAGAAGATGACAATATGATATATCCATCCACAATTCAAGAGATTGCTCCAAATGTTGAAATGGATCCAAGGTCATCTAATAGCCAATCCAAGAACAAATGTGAATTTTCCAAGAAGGTCGAAATTCCCAAGTGATGATGATGTCTAATACAAATGAAGTTATGTTCCATTTATATGAGTCTAACTAGGTCAAATTATGCCTATTAGCCCCTCAACATTATAAAAATGGACAAGATACATTCCTTAGTCACAAGTTGACCAAGTAGCCTTACAAAATTATGAATTAGCCATCCAAATGCAAGCTGAAATGATGACGGCATGCTATTGTAGGGTCGTTGGAAGGCCACATTGAGTCCTCTTGGTGCCAAAATGTGTGGGAGGGCTCCATAAATCTTGAACTAGGGAATAGCCCCCAACTCTCCAAGAAAATCATCATGTGGGGCCCCAATTTGTGTTTGAGGAACAAAAACTGGTCTCATGGGCCTCCTAATGATAGAATAGCCTATAATGCTCCAATATTGAGGGCTCTGACGATGGTGCCTTCCCTCCCATGTCTCAAGGGGTAAATACCACATGGTAAATACTAAGCCGACGAGGGCACACCAGTCCAAGTGCATCATCTCGTGAATAATGTGGAGCAAAGAGCACACTGTTCAGTGTGTCGAGGGTGCCCATCGCATGAAATGATGCTCTGCACATGATGGGATTCTCATGGCTCTCAACGCTTCCCTGGGGGTGTCAATATGATCCTTTGGTGGATTTGATCCCCAATTAAGTTGTTCAACCCAGGAGGAAACCACCTACGAATTATATATAATATCTAGTGTTGCACCCTCATCATCAAGTACAAAAATTCATTAGTGCATCTAAGTGAATCAAGCTTGTTTATCAAGAGCACATTGAGACTTCATATGGGGCTTGCATTCCAAATTTGGGGCTTCGATCTCGACGTAGTGTTACCTCCCTAGTTAGGAGTGGTGGGAGTAGTTAATAAAAAGCCCTATTAGTTGTTCCCAACCACTAAGGGGGAAGACAAATCCCTGATACGTCTTTCAATTGATACGTGTCATGTGAATGATGATGAATGGATGGGGACACAGGGGTCTCAAGGCCAAATGCCATAGGTTCAAGGGTGGCAATGATGGGGGGCGTCCACATATTGGGTGTATAGATGTAGGAGGGAGTAATCGTGGATACATGAGTTACCCTAGCTTTGTTTTTCCACCTTTCTTGATTTTCCTTTTGCCTTTTCTTGATTTCTCTTTGTATTACTGCTCAGGGATCTAGGAAATGAGAGCAAGTTATGTATGATGTAAAGCAGTTATTACCCCCTCTAAGGTGGGGAAGTTCATCGCCCACTAAAGGTTGGGATGTGCATGGGTTCCTTAATGATGGGGCACTCATGGAGCCCTAGGAACCAAGGTGATGGCAATGATAAAGGGTAGAGCTCATGTTTGGCTTTTGCCCATGTGCTATATTAAATGTCCCAACGATCTTTTGCATTTTATAATATTCCTTTTCTTTTGTTTCTTGCTTGTGGCCATGATATGATTTAAACGTTCTTTTAGTTGCATCAACCTCTGGCACAACATTTCCAGGCCCAACCCAAATATGTGGACAAGGGGAGGTGGTGTGCCAATGTCTTGTGGACCTAGTGGTCATGTGGACCCAAAGAAGGAAAATGGTGAAATAGGGCTTGTAATGTGTGGAGGGAAGTGAAAAATGTGGAACGGAAAAATAGCACTACGCTACCAAAATCAAGGTTTCCCAAGTAGTGCCCTTCCTAAAACCATAGGCAATAGTGGAGATCCCATAGGAATAGGATTGAGGATTATCCCTCCATTTAATGTGAGGAAACAAAACCACGATCAAAGCCCTTCCTTCTTCCAAGTCACCCAATAATCCATGCCCAAAACGCCCAAGGGAAAACCAGCATAAGCACCCGATTGCACAATGAAAAACATACCTTTTAGGTTGGATTGCCCACCTTCTATCATATGTTCTCGACAAATGGGTGAGGGGGCATATGATTCACACGAAGAAGAGAAATCATTTGGAACAAAAACGATTAAATGATCTTGTCTTCATGCAGTACAAGCTTCGACTAAGGCACAACCAGTTGTTGAAGAAGAGACCTGATGCAAATCCCATTGTGTTGGATGATATTGATCCAACTTCAAAATGGGTAGAGGAGACTCAACCAACTGAGTTTGTACCTGATTTTGATATCGATGCCATGGAGTTAGGGGGTGTTGATCTAGTAGTTGAACCATGAGCTGAAGGAAGCGAACCACCAAGACTAAGCACGACACATGGTGAGGGAAGCAATAGTTGTGCAACTCAACAAACTCGTGCTTCTAGTTCTGCTAGGCATAGTATTGCTACTGAGGCTGGAGAGGAGTTTGAGGAGTCCTCAAAAAATGATGTTTATGTAGCTCTTGCCAATGATCCCATGTGTAGTAGTGGTGATGAGTTTGATGAGTGATCAAGTTGATCAATGATTTGTAGTAAGCTAGTGGCCTAGTAGCTTGAGTTTTAGCATTGTTTTTGGACTCTAGAAGACATTTAGAGCCTCATTGGTTAGTATTTCACTGATGATATCAATGATATGTATTGCACTCGGTGCCAATTTGATATATGTGCCCTTACATGGTTATATAGATGAGAAGACTTCCCATATTTTGTCTCTAATGGTTTGGAATCATGGTTTGTAATCTCAAAAATAAAATAAAAAATTCATTAAAAAATAATTATTTTATGTATTTTTTCAATTCTGGTTTATTTAATCTAGTTCGATCTGGTTTTGGTTTGGATCACGGTTAGATAGGCAGCTGGTTTGAAACCCAGTTCCGGTTTTTAAAACTATGCTCTTGATACAGCTTCAGACTCCTAAACTATTCCCTGCTCTGATTCATATTACAAGATGAGCTAGATCACTAAATGAGGAAAGCCTAGATAGGGTTGAGTCACATAACTAAGCTCAAAGGAAGATACAATAACACCTTATCAACAAATAACTAGTGCATTTGTTACAATGGAGATTACATCCTTATATATCATTGTTCACTAAGCAAATCATTTCCATTTATGAATGTGGGATAAACCACATTACACAAGAAGTGAACATTAGCATATCTTAAAGTCATGAAGTGACTTTATTACATACTAAGCCTTATATTCCAACATACAGATCCAAGTGTTGCTGTGAAAGCTAAAAGATCAACACATGACAGGAAATTGAGAGCATTCAATGAGAAATTGACCATGCGCTACCACTTGGGGGATTTATAGACGCAGCACTCGTGAATATGAATCGTTACAAAGATTGTTTGACTTCCATGTGCATTTAACAGGTTGGGGGGAAGATATAAATATGATGGATTATCTTGAAGAGGGGTTCAACTCCAGCAATGTGGAGCAAAATAGTAGTAGAACAAATGCCCAGTTCATCCTCTTGGAGTTTCAGACCATTTTGCAGTCTAATCTTGCCAATCTGAAATTATATGAATTGTAGAGAGACTAAGACCTCGAAATTGTGATCCCCTTCTGTATAATTTTGTTCACATTGTTACCCCCAAGGGTTAGCTCAACTGGTCGAGTCCCCGTTGTTAAGTGCCTTGTCGATCGGGAAGTCACAGGGTCAATTCTCCTCGACGCCCTTGGAGTTAGGCCCTGCTAGTCTGGCCAAAGGGCTTTAAAAGATTCCCTTTGGGATTGATCTGCCCAGATTTCCCCGTGGATGTAATGGCCACCCAGCGTCCGTGAACGACAGCGTTAAAAAAGACACTTTGTTCATATTGTTGCTTATGTCCATATTTAGTTCTGTAGCATCCGCCTCTTGTGAATGTGTAAGTGCATTAGTTCGGTAGCTGCAGCACTCTTACAGAGCTGATCTAGTTCTGTAGCTATGTTAGTGAATCAAAAAACTTGGTCGTGCACCACATTGAGGCAAAAAATATGACCAATAAAAATGTTGCTATGTTCTAGTTCTGTAGCTATGTTAGTGAATAACAGAACTTGGTCGTGCACCACATTGAGACAAAAAATCTGACAAATAAAAATGCTTCCCAACAGTAAAGTAGCTGACAAAATAAATGTGAAACTAATAGAGGATGCCACTATCAGCAACATCACCATTTGACTCTAGAAAAGAACTGATATAACATGAACAGATCACTCTGTTTGTGAGAAACTGCCTGTTGGAAAGAAAAAAGGAAACTGCCCCCTCTCAGAACCGATACCACTGAAATGACATGAAAGAATGTTGCTCTTATATTTAAAAAGAGAATCTCATTAATCAGATTCTAGAGAATCTGAGTCTTAGAAATAAATTGTTCTTATTGCGCATTTTGGCCATTTTAAATAAAGATGTGTGAATAGCCAAATGAAAAAATAAAAAGGATAAGATGAACAGGTCACCCTCCGTGAGAAACTTCCAGTTGAAGAGAAAAAAATAAACTTCTCAAAACAAACGATACTATTAAAGTGACATGAAAGTTGAAACAATGATCCTCTCATTTTTCAAAAGAATTTCACTAATCCCATCCGAGATAGTAAAAGGTGTCCTGGAAAACATTGTATTTGTTGCACATTCTGGCTATTGTATTCTGATAAATGATCATAAGGATAAGCTAATTATGGTTAACAATCCCAAGTTCCCAAACCCACACAGAACTGATAGCCACTTATCATGTCTTTGTAGATAAAGAAGCTTTCTACATGCAAAGTAGGAAAATGAAAGAAGCTTATTCTGTCAAAGATGGTTCACAAAACCTTCTAATTTTGCCAGTAAGTCTCATTATTCTCACTACTTTTTGGCTTAGATGAAATCGAAAGAGAAACAGATGCGAGTTGATAATGTCTGTAATGCAACATTTGCTATTGACCCTTCCATCAACACCAATGGTGTGATATCATAATTTGAACACTATGGTGCACATCCCAACACTTACCGATGTGCAAGAATGGGAGAGTCCATTGATAATAGATTTCTTTTGGCTCCACTCTCGTATCAGGAAAAACTGTTGTCAAATTGACCAATACTACTGAGAATTTTGCTCTTTGTATAATTTGGCAAGCCAAAAAGGATAATTATAGCATTTTTCACTTCCGCCTAACGCAATGAAGAATCTTTTGAATGCTTATTACAAAGTTTTTGAACATAAGGAGCCTCCTCTTTTGAGATCAATTCAACATTTAACAAACTTATACTAGGACCAAAAATTCCTAATCAGCCACGTTGAAGGAATTTGGTTGTTAAAACCATAAAATTGGAAAGAGAGTTGACAAAATTAATTGAAGGCAACAAAATTCAGCTTAGCACATCAACTTAACAATCCCTATTTTTCTTAGTTCCTAAGAAAAGTGATAGAAAGTGTTTATACACTAAGTATAGAATAATCAACAAAATCACCGTTAAAAAGAGATATCCTATACCTTAAATTAACAATATTGTTGATCATTACAAGGAGCTAAATATTTTACCAAAATTGGTCTTGCTCCCGGCTATCATGAAATTAGGACAGATCTTTTTGATGTTTAGACAAATACCTTTTCAGACTAAATATGGTATTTGTAATCCCTTTCAGCTAACCAATATGCCTTACACTTTTGTGAGAACCGTTGAAAATATTTTCACACTTTATTTAGGCAAATTTGTTGTAGCTTATCATGACATCCATTTGTATGATAAAGAGTGCTATCTTAGGGCACCCCTACAGATTTCTACCACTGACTTTTCCTTCTAGTCCTATTGACCTTTCCTTTTGGTCATTTGTTGCACATTAAAAAAGTATCTTAACATATCTTGCATGGTTAGTGATTCTATATAAAAAAATACTAAACCAGAAAAACCTATTGGAATGCCTACTCCCACAGAGTTTTCAAGGGGGTTTGATTTTTTTGAAAGCTTATCCTTTAATTTTCTCATATTGCTAATCCTCTTAATCAACTTATAGCATGACATAAACAATTCTCCTAAAATTAAGTAGCTAACAGGATTTTCAGCACATTAAGCATGCTTTATGCACTGCACCAATACCTATTTTTCTTAAAATACAATGATCATTTAATGTAGAGACAGATGCCTTGTGATTTGCCTCGAACGTTGTTGTTAAGCTGGGAGGACATCCAGTTGCTTCTCGTTTCAAACTTTTTCTCGACAAATTTGAATTATAGTACATGTGAAAAAGACTATTATTCGTATGGATAATCAAGCACTGCCATTTCTCAATTTTAGTCAATAGAAGAGCTACACAATATGGAATGGACTTTTGATTTGGAGCAATTTCACCTCGCGACTAAGTACAAGAAAGGGAACACTATGTTGTTGGACTTCTTACATCTTACAGAGAATTTTGAACTAATCTCATCTTACAGATAATTTTGAACTAAGCTCATCAACACTTCAGGTCTGTTCTCTCTGCTTTGCAACACTCCACGTTGGTCAACCAGGTACCTTTCTACATTACCGATTGAATGATGGATTGTTATGAGTTGGTCTAATTCTCCACTCTAGCAAGCACTGCACACCAAAAATTGCTTCCAGAGCTGCACTTTTCTTCTTTTGGTGGACATTACAATGGCTGCAAAACTCTCCAATATTCACAAAGATATATTTTGGGATGCACTAAATTCTGTTGAAGACTACATTCAATGGTGTGTACTAAACTAGTCAGTCAAAGCCTTCCAACCAGAAGCTTGGGTTGTATTAAAAAATTCTAGTGCCTTCTAGATATGGGGAGTGAGTCCTTAAAGACTCATAGAGTTTAAATGTTGTTTCCCTTTGATATACAAACACTGTGATTGCATCTTCATAGTAGTTCATAGATTTACAAAGATGCCAATCTTCATTATGTGCAATAAAGCCATTAACATGCTTGTTACCCACCACCTGTGGGTAGAATGCATAGGAGAATTTTTTTCTCCTAGATGGTCCTCAGCAGCAGCCACCAGCCACCAGATAGCTCGATGTGCCATTATTTCCGCCACCTGAGTCGGCCATGTGGTCCCTCACCCATCTGTTTTGATTGTATGTTTGAAGGTGGGCCTCCCAACCCCGAAGGTATGACTTTTCATAGGTATAGTTGAGTAATTTTCCTTACTTATCATGGACACTTTTGGGCTTGGATTGGTGAGGGGCATTCGGCAGAAAGAGTGGGCTAGGTTTGTACTCTTGTCTCCACTACCCAATTTCGTGGTTAGCCTTGTACCCTAGTCCCGTGGGATCTCCTTTACTGCCCATTAGCTTTATTATTGGCATTACATGGGAAATCTCGATTTTGGTTGCGTGGTCCCGCTTCCCGTCACCATATACATCACTCCCTTCCACTCATTTTAGCTCCATTCATCTCTTTTCCCATTAGGGTCCACATGTATCCACTGGATCCACATAGGGTTACGCCCACCCCCTCCTTCCCCTTGTCCACACCTTGGGTCGGGCCTAGAACGATGCCCTAGAGGTTCATGCAACTAAAAAGAAAAGAAAAAGCATAATTTGGCCACTCTCAACAAGAGATGTACCACAAAATGCAAAAGATGGCCGAGACATACAAATTTAGCACATGGGCAAAAGCCAAACATGAGCTCTACCCCTCATTTATGGCCATCACCGTGGTTCCTATGTGCCCTAGATGAGCCCCTCCACATTAAGGAACCCATGATTGTCCCAACCCTTGGTGGGCAACGAAATGCTCCACCTTAAAAAGGGTATCCACTGCTATATCTTACGCATCAAGCTCTCATCCCCTGGAGCCCCAAGCAATTACGAAGAAAAATGAATCAAAGGCAAAAGGCATATGAAGGAGGGTGGAAAAACAAAGTTCGGGGTAACTCGTGTACCACAATTTTCTCCCTCCTGCACTCATATACCCAAGTGTGGACTTCCCTCATTATAGCTACCCTTGTACCATAACATGTGGCCTGGATCCTTCTCTTGATCCCCACTTCGTTCCATCACTATATCACTTGCCACCTACCACTTGATGGATGTACCATGGAAATCACCCCTTTAAAGGTTGAAACCACCTAATAGGGTCCTTGGTTAACCCCTTATTGCGCTTGGAGACACTTGTACATGCCAAGCCCACTATGGAAGGGCATGACACCATGAAGTGCCCCATTGATTCCATGATTTGTAAGCTCTTTTACTTGATTATCTTAATGATTTGTTGCATTGGAGGGCAAGAGGACGCATTGGATCTTATGCAAGATTGCAGGAGGGTCTCCATTTGGGGGTTGGTCTCCCTATACAGGGTTCTGGCCCTCCAGAGGGCCACATTGGCACTTGTAGGGTGAGCGTTGAGAGCTATGGGCCTCCACCATAGCAAAGATTGCTTCATGAATCTCCAGCACTGCTTAGTGATTGCTCATGTTCCACTTTTTGGATGAGGATGATGCACCTGGTTCACCATGCCCAGTCGGCTCCACACTTGCACCATACACTTGGCAGATATTCCAGGGTCCAAATGAGGATGTGTCTCACTGCAGGAGACAAAGGGAGGGTGTGTGTCATCATCCTAGCCATTACAGATGGTTTAAAAGCATTATCGATCCACTTGAGACCCATGAGGATGTCATTGTGCCCCCACACCCACTAGGGAGCACCACAGTGACTTGCTTGGAAAACAAGGGGCCAACCCATTGTCTACTATGTTTGGAGTCAATTTTCTCACCACGGCACACTCTGGACTTCATTAGGCCTCCTCAAAGGCCCAACTACTCATTTTATTGATCATTTTTCCCTCTTGAGGCTTATTTTTATGTTATTAAGCTATCTTGGTGGTCTTGTCACCAAGAGATGTTATTATTGCACATTATTTTATTATTTGGGGCTTAATTAGGCCAATTAGGCAAATCGAACTCATTAGAGATTGTATAAATACAGGTGAGATGATTCATTTTGATCATCATCACTTGGATTGGGTTATTAGCACTTGTGAGAATTTTGCATTCCCTTTGGAGGGCAAGTTTGGTTTCATGGAATGAATTTTGACAGTTGGATTTTATCTTCTTGGTATTCGAGCTTCATTATTGGCATAATTTAATGATTGGATATACTCATTTGTACATGTAAGTGATATTTTTCATGTCTATTCTTGTTATTTACTTTGTCACATGAATGTTGCTAAGATTTTCGCTATATAGGTTTGAAATTTACTGCTATTCTAGCGAAATTGTGGAAATTTTGATCTTTTGTAGTGTTGCATCATTGCATGTGTCATGTATGAATGGGTGAATGTTCCTAGAGGTTATTTTTGTTGAAAATACCTTTATAAGTCATCAATCATTGCATATTGAAGTATAAAATCTTCTAGCAACTGCTCTCATGTCCTAATTGCCATACGAGGTTGATTAGAGGTCTCCTTGATTGGGTATAGTTTCTCCAAATCACAAAGTTCACCTTGACTCCATCTCTCCCAAAGGCAAGGCACTAATCCATCCATTGGTGGTCACCTAAACGCTTATCTTTCTTTCCTCTTTCTTTTTCTAAGTCTAGACACCATAGGTCACCTAGGGCATAGAAATAAATCTTACTGTAGCCATCAAAACTCCTCAATTTTTCGTCCATAACTGTGCTAGGGTTTCCTCTAGAGGCCCTCCAAATTTGAAGCAATTCCAACAGTGGGATCCCGAGATAGCAAGCCCTAGCTCAAGGACCATTTCTTTCCCTAGGTTTCCCTTGGCTAGTGTCCCCATTTGGATCATTGCATTCAATTCTCAAAAGAAAATTTGTCATCTAATCCTCTTCTCTTCCATAATTAGGTCAAGCCCCTCCTTGGTTGATCAACTCTATATCTTTGAACTAATTCTGGGTCCACTTGGTCCTTTGTGGTCCCGTAATTTTACAACTCTAATTTCACAAAGATCACATAAAAGCCAATTCTCCATAAGGATTTCCCGACATACGAATCATCTTTACAGGATATATTCCCAAACCCTAGCCTCAAGAATCCTCTTAGCCCTTCCTAGAGAGCATATCACCTTGCTTCCCAAGCAAGAAAACCATATAATTGAGCCTCTCTTGTGAATAGGCCTTAGGAATCACTCCTCATCCTTCTATTGATCCATTCATCTAGTGATTCCCCTTATACCGGGTCTCCTCCCATCGGTGAAAGTCCATAAAGAGCAAGGAGCCTTAGCTGAGGTGACAGTGGGCTATCGCTCCATTGTTGCCCCTTGACCTAGTAGTTGCTCCATAGGATCCCCTCCTAGGACCCCTGCTAGTTTGAGCGGTAACAATGCCCATAGCAGTAGTTTCATTTCAACATTCTGGAATGTATTATGGGTTTCCTTTGTTGATCATTTAGAATCAAGCCTCTCCTTTTCTCACCCACTTTTGACCAGCTTAGTGGAAAATCTTGGGTTGTCAGCTAAAATTTTCTAACTGTTTTTATCCATTAATGGATGGTCAAATAGAAGTAGCTATCAGGACTTGTGTGCACCTTTGTGTGATCCAACAAAATAAAAACAAGGCAATTCATTTGCCTATTGGTCACTAACACTTTGAGGTTTGTTATGGTTTTCAATCACTTGCACCTTATGAGTTGCCAATGATTCATCCAACTCAAATTCATACACAAAAAGAAGAACACAAAGTAGGTACATTCAAATGCTTGGAACAATTAAAGTTCAAAAACCAACAAAAATCTCTGTATATGCAGGCCAAATACAAAGCTCTACAGGACAAAGCATCAAGTTCAATATCACTTTCAAATCAAAACAGAATTTAACTGAGCATTTTAGAAACAAAAAGACTCAAAGAACAGCATTATTATAAACTTAAGCCTTTGTGTCATGGTCCTTATACCATTTAGCAACCTATTGGATAAAATGCTTTTCCACTTGGTTTGCCAACTCGACTAGCCATGATGTTGTGAATGCTAGCCAACACAAATTTTATGAATCACTACATTTTGAAGAATATCCTCTCATGTGTTGAATATAGACACAATCCCCAATTTTCAGCCCCATCTTTCCGCTGATACACTTTTCAATACCAAAACTCAAACAACTGCATACCTAGTTTCTAGAAAAGGAAATTAAACTCCACAAGCCAATTGCCATAATATACAATATACCTAATTTATACTAATTCTACTACAAACTATTTTGTAGGGTTGTGTCCATTAGCATAGTCATTTCTCTTAGGCACTTCATATGTGTTACTTTTGGGTATGTTCTATGCTTAGAGCAATTTATTTCAATTTCATAGTTAACAATCACATCAGCATTAAAGTAAATTGCAGATAGAACATCAACATAGATCGCAGAAGACAAGCCAAGACAAGAAGACACAATATGTCATGCTAGCCAGGGACAAACCCTAATGTGGGGAAACCCTTGATCAAATCTTCTTATATGTTCTTCAATAGTTCAGCAGAGGGAGAGAGAGATAGTACATTTCAGTGTTGCGAGGGAGCGCCCCCCCCCCTCGCTCCCGCTCCCGATCCGCGCTCCGGGCGGGAGCGGGTCGGGAGCGCGCTCCCGAAATCGCTCCCGATTTCGAGAGCGCACTCCCTAAAAAAAATTTCGCTCCCTGCGTTTTCGGGAGCGTTTTGCCTTTTTTGCATTTTTTTTTTGTAGTAATGTTCGAAATGCAATTTTTTTTTAAAGAAACAAATAGTTTTTGAGTGGGGCAACTTAATGATCAAGTCTAGGCCCTAGTATTGATATGCTATTCATGGTAATGTTAAATTCTTAAAGTAAAAGTGACATTTTCTTTAATTTTCATTTTCATCCTTTTACTTAAATTTTTAACATTACCATGAAATGACTCAGGATGTTTGAGAGTGGTTTCGTCCTCATTGGATTTCATATGGAGAAAGTAGAATTTTAGATTTCATTCAAAATCCAGCAGACTTATCAGTTTTTCAGGATTTCAGGATTGGGGGATTGCAATGTTTCCATTGAATTTTGTCATGTATTAGGGTATGGAACTCATATTTAATCAAGAGTACCAATCCCTCTATGTACCTTGATGTTAGTGACATTGGTTGTCGAACTCCTCTATCATGACCCTTCTAAAAATGTACGCATCACTCAAACAAAATCTTGACTTGACATGCTATGATTTTTCTATCTTATGTTAATGCTTGGAGGGTGATATTAATGACAAAGATCCCTATACAGATACAAAGGTAATGACAAAGATACCTCTGGATATTAATGCTTGGAGGGTGATATTAATGACAAAGATCCTGATTTTGCAACAAGACTAAAAAATTAGACATTTCTCGTGGTGGCAAGAGGCCCAAGCATAAGAAATAGATAATAGATTTACTTCTCTTCTCTAGTTTCTAGTAGCTTTTATAACTATTGACTCTTTCATATTTATTATGATATTTTTTTAAACAATATATGACAATTTAAGTTTGAAGTTGGCAATTATAACTCATTAGTAATGAATTATGAATATGATGCTTCATGAAAGTTGAAAGTTGTTTCATTTCGTTTCATTTTATAACATTTCATTTCATGTTAGATATTATTTGTTGTAATGGTTACACTTAGCTTACAAGTACAACTTTGGTGATCAATGATGATAAATGTTATATATTGAATTTTGAAAGCTTGAAACTTTAAGATTGATGAATCATGAGACTCAATATGTTGTATGTTACTATGTTACTAACTTGCGGACGTGGTTGATGAAGATTATAACTTCTAGATGATTGTTGTTATATGGTTCAATCCAGTGTTGATAATATCGGTATCGGGAAAATATCGGCGAGGGTCGAGAAAATATCTTATCGGCAATATCGGCGAAAATATCGGCAAAATATCGGCAAGCATAAAAAATGCATAATATATTCATTTTTTTCAGATTTTTAAACATATAAAGCAATAACAACATGAAATAAACACATTGGCACATAAATATGAAGAAAACACTGATATATATGATGTCAAATAGAAATGATACATCAAAGGCGATACCAAATCCTGCGGATCCCTGATAATTGTCCATTCAAGGACTCAAATGTGGAGAACCAATACAAAATAACATCACATATATAAAAGTATCTCATCATCATGAGTTATATGTAGCACAAAAAATAAAACTAGCAGCTATCTATCTGAAATCACTGCCCTCTCCCCCTTTTACAGGAAAACATGATGGGCTTTCTGCCAGGCGTGCCCCTAGTAGTAGGAGGCCCTGACCTTGCCTCTGCACCTAATGTCAAATAATGAGTGCTAGGTATGGGGCTATGCTCTCCTATATCTATAGCAAATGGTGTTGATGTTGATGCTCCCACAGTGTCCTCCTCCTCCTCCTCCTACTCCTCCTCTGAGTGCTGCTGCTCCTCTGACTCCGAGTCCTCCTCTTATTGCCCCTGCTCTAATGGATCATCTGCCACTGGCTCTAACCATGAAGGTGACTCCTCCAAGAGGGGCTCCTCAGACTCCACCCTCCACGGAGACAATACATCAATATTGTCTAAGCTAAGTCACATGACACGAGACACGGAGGACACGTAAATACGAGTATTCAATACGAAACACAACGACCTGGAAACAAGACACGGGGGACACGTTTTATATATATATATATATATATATATACCAAAATATAGTTTTTTATCCATATTAAATTGCAGGTTGTAGCTTATCTAATCAAATTAAAATATAATTACTTCTCAAAGTTCATAATTCACTTTAAAAAAATAAATAGAATCAAAATTTACTATTTAGAAATTAGAATGTGATATGCTTGGTCTTGATTCTTGAATATTCAATGTTCATTGTTCATGTACAACTTACAAGCACATAAGAAAATAACTAAAGTCTAATCCTATTGATTTCCTCTGCCCCTCTTGCGAGAAAATGCCACAACTTTCCCTTTCCCTCTAGATGTAGATGCTGGTGCTGGTGGAGTTGGCAATGGAGTTTGCTATGATCTAGAAGCTGAAGAACTAGAAGTAGGAGCTATAGGAGGTAGACCGCGTCATCTACTGGTGGCAGGGGTAGCCCGGGCAGGTGGTGTCACCTGGAAACATTACAATCTCCCAATCCTGAAATCCTAAAAAACTGATAAGTCTGCTGCATTTTGAATGAAATCTAAAATTCTACTTTCTCCATATGAAATCCAATGAGGCTGGAACCACTCTCAAACATCCTGAGTCATTTCATGGTAATGTTAAAAATTTAAGTAAAAGGATGAAAATGAAGATTAAGGAAAATGTCACTTTTACTTTAAGAATTTAACATTACCATGAATAGCATATCAATACTAGGGCCTAGAACGCTCAAACCCTCCTTGGCAGCAACCACATAGCTCTCCCCTTCCTTCTCCAGCAATCAAAAATGAAAATGATATGAAAAAATACCAAAATCGGATTTTTATAGGCCGTGCAGAAAATTTTTACAGTCACCGGGCGATATTTTCGATTGTTGCGCGATATTTTCAGAAATATCGGCGATATTTCGGAAATCGCGCGATATTTTCAAAATCCGAAAATATCGCGATATTTTGTCGGCGATATATCGGCTCGCCGAAAATATCGCGATATTTCCGAATATCGCCGATATCTCGGCGATATTATCAACACTGGTTCAATCTATGCTTTTTTATGTTTTTTTATATCTAATTCATCATTCTACATGTTTTTGTTGACATATATGTATCAAAAATTAAAAAATATAAAAAATATATATATTTTTAAAAAATCGCTCTGGGATTCGCTCCCAAACCGGGAGCTTCTGAAAATGGTCGCTCCCGCTCCCAAGTAACATTGGTAAATTTACAACAGAAGCCTTTGACTTATCTAAATAAGAGCACAAATCATCTCAAAGAAGATGATACATGAGATAGTTGAACTCAGTTGAAGACATGTTGCTTCAACTGATTCTCCAAGGTGACTCCTTCACCTATCATTGTGTTGCACCTCATCATCATGTTGCACCCATCATCACTATGTTGGACCTCATAACCATGTTGCAAACATCATACCGTTGCACCTTATGTTGCCACTACTGTCCCATGTGTCATTGTTGCACCATGCTGCCACAGTTGTCCCATGTGCCATAGCTACACCATGCTAGCCACTGTTGTCCCATGTGGCATATTGTTGTCCCACTGTTACTGACATTGCCATTCCATGTTTGGCATACTGTTGTCCCATTTGTTATGCTCCAACAAGCACCATTGTCTAGCTGTCCCATTTGCTATGCTCCAACAAGCACCATTGTCTAGCTGTCCCATTTGCTATGCTCCAACAAACACCATTGTCTAGCTATACCATTTGGCATGATATACCTTGCTGTTGTCCTAATGAGTTTGCAGCACTATGCTATTGTTGTTGTCCCATTGTAGCTTTGCTGCACCATGTCATTGATTGTTGTCCTATTGCTTTCTCCACCAAGTGACCTTGTTGTCCCATGTATCTAGCTGCCAACACACCATACAAACGTTGCTCTGAATATGTTTGTATACTGTTGTTCGTGGTTGTTCTGGTTAGGGCACTAGGGCAGCCCTAAACTCCTCACACAGTCCTTGAACAGCGCTCAGGAAAATTGTGGCACACCCTCATGAGACACCTCCCCTAGCATGTTGTTGTTCTGGGCATATTTGAGCCCTCAATTCACCCTATGCAAGCTCTAACTATGATGTTATGGCATGTGGCCTAGCACACAGTACTTCTGTAGCTTACGGCCTACACCATACAAGTATCCTATCCACAAAACAGTGCCCAAACAAATTTGTAGTAGAGGTCTCCAACTCGGACTACCCAGCAAGTAACCTCGGCCTCCCTTTCAGCAACTCAGTGCCCACAAAACAGTCCTTGATCTCCTCGTTGGCCTGATTTTATTACTGCAGCTAGGGCATGTTGTAACCCTACTTGACAGCGGCTAGGTATATCTTGTTAAGGCCTCCTCCTATAGCTGCATCTAGGGCTTGTAGTATCCCTCCTTGACTGCGGCTAGGTACAACCTCTTAAGGCCTCCTCTATAGTGTTATTTCTCCATCCTAGGAATGCGTCTAGGCTCCTTTAGGCAGCGTATAGAAGTAGGATCTCCTCGCTTGAATTGCTACTAGATCATCCTCCTTAGGACTGCGTTAGGGCATCCTCCTTAAGACTACGTTAAGGCTACTTCCTCCTAGATTTCTCTAGATTTCTCTCACACTAAAACCCAAAACAAGTGGAGAGAAATCAAGAGAAGTGTGTGTGAAATGACTCTCAAGTCATCTCCGTTTATACTAAAACGTTGAGCACATGTGGGGTTTATTTGGTTGTTGGCCAACCTTGACAAATTGTCTTATAACACAAATAAATTCATAACTCCATGAATACTTATCGGAATCGGATGATTTTTAGATCAATCCTACACCTCTTGATGTGAGGGATCCAAGAAAAATATCAGCTGCCATAAATAAGATGACCCACATGGAGTTTGGCCCTAGTTGCAAATTTTAACACTCCCTCTCAACTAGGGAGAACTCCATCCGTTGATCCATCTGCTAGACTATACTATCTCTACCACCACTGCCCTGCACTGCTCTGCTCTGCTGAACCATGAAGAATAAGAATTGATCGAGAATGTCTCATACCATTCTCTACTAACCCGAAGTCAGTTCCATATGAAGAGAGTGTGTCATACCACTCTTACTGATCCCAGATCAGTTCTAAGAGAGTGAGTCATATCACTCTTACTGACCCGAAGTCAGTTCCAATTGATCCCAGATCAATATCAAAAGAGAGTGTCTCAAACCACTCATACTGATCCCAGATCAATGGAGGGGAGTGCGGTAGATACAATGATGCGTCCATCGATAGTACTACTATGGTCTCTAACCCCATTTCCCTACTCATTGCCCAGATGAGAGGTACTTCCCATGAGTCCCAGACTGCACGGGTAAGATGCCTCAACAGGAGAACCACTCATCTTATCCATAAGTCGCCACAGGGTATCACAGGGAAAGGCTTAACCATTCACCCTATACACAGCGCACCACTAGGGGAGGGTGAGTCGCCCTATGGTCGCTTGTTGCTCCAAGAAGTACCCCAAGCCCCCTGGAGCTCCCAGAGCTCAATGCATGCATCATGCATGACCCTCATAAGAGGGTCTCTCAACGACTCCAAGTCATTCTGGAAAGTCACAAATTTGACCTTTCCTCGGGGCTTCGACAAAATGTCTGCGACTTGCACATCAGTCCCAATGCGATGGAGCCTTCTTGCTCATCGATGTACCATATCCCAGATAAGGTAGTATTTGATGTCTATATGCTAGAGCAATCCTAGAATACTGGATTCCTCAACAATCGAATCCCCCTTGGTTGATACAGAATATCATGGTGGTATCCATCATGTGTACAAACAGTTCACTGAAGAGCTTCCACAACCAGGCAGCTTCACACGAGGTCATACTTGTAGCTATGTATTCGGTCTCAACGGTGCTTATAGCAACCGACTTCTGCTTCTTGCTCATCCAAGATATTGAAGCAGAACCCAAAGAGAACCGGCACTCAGAAGTGCTCTTGCAATCCTCCACACTACTTGCCTAGTCAGCATTCGAATAATCACGTAACTTCACATTTTCGGCAGTGTATCTCAATCCATGAGAGATTGTGTCCCGAAGATATCTCAAAAGATTCTTGGCACCAATCCAGTGAGGCTCAACCAAGTATGAGCCCAACATGCTAACTGCAAAACATATATCCAAACAGAAGTTCACCATGAACTTCAATGCGAATGAGTTTATGAAACTCAGAGGCATTTCCCAAATCAAGTCTGGTATCACTACCACATAACTTGTGAGAGTTAAGCTCCATTGAGGTAGTCACGGGCTTGCAATTCACCATTCTAAATCCGGAATCCAACTCCCTCTTACTTTTGTAACTAAGAGGGTCTGCACCTGTCAGAAAGAGATCGTCCTCAGAAGGTGCCGGCATGAGAGGTCTATCATCCACAAGCTTCAAGCAATGGTTTGGATTGGCTTCACTCCTAGTGAATCTCAGCTTCATCAAACAGCTATCAATCCTCTCATATTAAGCCCGGGGCGTTTGCTTCAAGCCATAGAGGGCTTTCTTCCACCTGCATACATGAGATTCTCGATCATGAATCTCAAACCCCTCGGGTTGTTCCAAACCTGTGGACCTGCTACATGAGGGGAATGGTCCCCTTGTAAGATTCTCCTTCGGTACATCTCAGACATGTACCTTCATGCTCTTCTTGAATTCAGGCATCCCTATCACCATCTGACTCACATCGAGTAGGGCCCCATAATAAGTAGACCTCTGGTGTTATAGATGAGATGTGTCGACTGACATGGTTCCCAATGGACCATCCTGCAACTTGATACAAATTTCCAACTCTGAACTCAAAGGCATCTTTGAAAATTCTATTTTTAAACTCGTACCTTTCCATCGATGAATGCCACACTGAAACCTTAGACTTCCAGGTTCTTCTTGCGATATGGTACATAAATAGATTCTCGTAGATGAATCGAGTTACCCTCATTCACTTGAGGGGTAACATTCCCTACACCCTTTCTGGGATAGGTGGCATTGACTCCAAGTATAATTCCACGATTGTTTCCATCTCTACCAATTTAGAGAGAGCACCCTTCTATCCGAAGAAGTGCCTTGAAGCACTACAATCAATAAGCCAGATTCCCAAAGAGTCTGAAAGAGAGAGCCAATATAAGATAATGCTTCTTTATCTTATTAGAAACAACATTTGATTCTTCATACCTCGAGTTCCTTTCTTTCTCTAGGAATCGGTTATTTCCTTGATGACCTGCATTGCCTGTCATTCCTCCGATCATTGAAGATGTCCCTGGAATGATTGTTATCATCATCAAGTGATGTGTCCCTACCATTCGGACACTCCTTCGCATAATGGTCAAACTTATTACAGACAAGGCATCTGTCTTTCCTTCCACCCTTAGATCTGGAGTTCCCATTGAAGTGATCTTTAGGTAGGCCATCAGAAGCTTCCACTGCGCCATACTGATAATGTTCTCTGCTTCGACTTCACCCTTGGTGAATTTGAAAAGGGATGAGGAATCCACTGATCCTATTGTCCTTTGCAAATTGTCTTTGGTGATTACTCTTTCACTCTTCCTTGGGGTTTGTATTCACCTCACCTCTGATACCATGTTAATTTTAGGTATGTTCTATGCTTAGAGCAATTTATTTCAATTTTCATAGTTAGCAATCACATCAGCATTAAAGTAAATTGCAAATAGAACATAAACATAGATCGCAGAGACAATCCAAGACAAGAGGACACAAGATGTGGCGCTAGCCAGGGACAAACCCCAATGTGGGGAAACCCTTGATCAATTATTCTTATATGTTCTTCAATAGTTCAGCACAGAGAGAGAGAGAGAGAGATAGTACATTTACAACAGAGGTCAACACTTTGACTTATCTAAATAAGAGCATAGATCATCTCTAAGAAGATGATACATGAGATAGTTGAACTCAGTTGAAGACATGTTGCTTCAATTGATTCTTCAAGGTGACTCCTTCACCTATCATTGTGTTGCACCTCGTCATCATGCTGCACCTCACCATGTTGCACCATGCTGCACCCATCATCACTATGTTGGACCTCATAACCATGTTGCACACATCATACTACTGCACCTTATGCTCCCACTATTGTCCCATGTGTCATTGTTGCACCATGCTGCCACAGTTGTCCTTTGTGCCATAGCTACACCATGCTAGCCACTGTTGTCCCATGTGGCATACTATTGTCCCACTGTTACTGACATTGCTATTCCATGTTTGGCATATTGTTGTCCCATTTGCTATGCTCCAACAAGCACCATTGTCTAGTTGTCTCATTTGTTATGCTCCAACAAGCACCATTGTCTAGCTATCCCATTTGCTATGCTCCAACAAGCACCATTGTCTAGCTGTCCCATTTGGCATGTTGTACCTTGTTGTTGTCCTAAAGAGTTTGCAACACTATGTTATTGTTGTTGTCCCATTGTAGCCTTGCTACACCATGTCATTGATTGTTGTCCTATTGCCTTCTCCACCAAGTGACCTTGTTGTCCAATGTATCTAGTTGCCAACACACCATACGAACGCTGCTCTGAATATGCTTGTATACTATTGTTTGTCGTTGTTCTGGTTAGGGCACAAGGGCAGCCCTAAACTCCTCACACAGTCCTTGAACAACCCTCAAAGAAACTGCGGCACACCCTCATGAGACACCTCCCCTAGCATGCTGCTATTCTGGGCATATTTTAGCCCTCAATTCACCCTATGCAAGCTCTAACTGTGATGATATGGCCTGCAGCCTAGCACACAATACTTCTTCAGCTTACGGCATGCACCATACAAGTATCTTGTCCACAAAATAGTGCCCAAACAGATTTGTAGTAGAGGTCTCCAACTCGGACTACCTAGCAAGTAACCTCGGCCTCCCTTTCAACAACTCGGTGCCCACAAAACAGTCCCTGATCTCCTCGCTAGCCTAACTTTATTACTGTGGCTAGGCATGTTGTAACCCTACTTGATTGCGGCTAGGCATGTTGTAACCCTACTTGAGTGCGGCTAGGTATAGATTGTTAAGGCCTCCTCTTATAACTGCATCTAGGGCTTGTAGTATCCCTCCTTGACTGTGGCTAGGTACAGCCTCTTAAGGCCTCCTCTAAAGTGTTATTTCTCCATCTAGGACTGCGTCTAGGCTCCTTTAGGCAGCGTATAGAAGTAGGATCTCCTCCCTTGAATTGCTGCTAGATCATCCTCCTTAGGATTGTGTTAGGGCATATCCTCCCAATCAATAAGCCAGATTCCCAAAGAGTCTGAAAGAGAGAGCCAATATAAGATAATGCTTCTTTATCTTATTAGAAACAACATTTGATTCTTCATACCTCGAGTTCCTTTCTTTCTCTAAGAGTCTGTTATTTCCTTGATGACCTGCATTGCCTGTCATTCCTCCGATCATTGAAGATGTCCCTGGAATGATTGTTATCATCATCAAGTGATGTGTCCCTACCATTCGGACACTCCTTCGCATAATGGTCAAACTTATTACAGACAAGGCATCTGTCTTTCCTTCCACCCTTAGATCTGGAGTTCCCATTGAAGTGATCTTTAGGTAGGCCATCAGAAGCTTCCACTGCGCCATACTGATAATGTTCTCTGCTTCGACTTCACCCTTGGTGAATTTGAAAAGGGATGAGGAATCCACTGATCCTATTGTCCTTTGCACACTGTCTTTGGTGATTACTCTTTCACTCTTCCTTGGGGTTTGTATTCACCTCACCTCTGATACCATGTTAATTTTAGGTATGTTCTATGCTTAGAGCAATTTATTTCAATTTTCATAGTTAGCAATCACATCAGCATTAAAGTAAATTGCAAATAGAACATAAACATAGATCGCAGAGACAATCCAAGACAAGAGGACACAAGATGTGGCGCTAGCCAGGGACAAACCCCAATGTGGGGAAACCCTTGATCAATTATTCTTATATGTTCTTCAATAGTTCAGCACAGAGAGAGAGAGAGAGAGATAGTACATTTACAACAGAGGTCAACACTTTGACTTATCTAAATAAGAGCATAGATCATCTCTAAGAAGATGATACATGAGATAGTTGAACTCAGTTGAAGACATGTTGCTTCAATTGATTCTTCAAGGTGACTCCTTCACCTATCATTGTGTTGCACCTCGTCATCATGCTGCACCTCACCGTGTTGCACCATGCTGCACCCATCATCACTATGTTGGACCTCATAACCATGTTGCACACATCATACTACTGCACCTTATGCTCCCACTATTGTCCCATGTGTCATTGTTGCACCATGCTGCCACAGTTGTCCTTTGTGCCATAGCTACACCATGCTAGCCACTGTTGTCCCATGTGGCATACTATTGTCCCACTGTTACTGACATTGCTATTCCATGTTTGGCATACTGTTGTCCCATTTGCTATGCTCCAACAAGCACCATTGTCTAGTTGTCTCATTTGTTATGCTCCAACAAGCACCATTGTCTAGCTGTCCCATTTGCTATGCTCCAACAAGCACCATTGTCTAGCTGTCCCATTTGGCATGTTGTACCTTGTTGTTGTCCTAAAGAGTTTGCAACACTATGTTATTGTTGTTGTCCCATTGTAGCCTTGCTACACCATGTCATTGATTGTTGTCCTATTGCTTTCTCCACCAAGTGACCTTGTTGTCCAATGTATCTAGTTGCCAACACACCATACGAATGCTGCTCTGAATATGCTTGTATACTATTGTTTGTGGTTGTTCTGGTTAGGGCACAAGGGCAGCCCTAAACTCCTCACACGATCCTTGAACAACCCTCACAGAAACTGCGGCACACCCTCATGAGACACCTCCCCTAGCATGCTGCTATTCTGGGCATATTTTAGCCCTCAATTCACCCTATGCAAGCTCTAACTGTGATGATATGGCCTGCAGCCTAGCACACAATACTTCTTCAGCTTACGGCATGCACCATACAAGTATCCTGTCCACAAAATAGTGCCCAAACAGATTTGTAGTAGAGGTCTCCAACTCGGACTACCTAGCAAGTAACCTCGGCCTCCCTTTCAACAACTCGGTGCCCACAAAACAGTGCCTGATCTCCTCGCTAGCCTAACTTTATTACTGTGGCTAGGCATGTTGTAACCCTACTTGATTGCGGCTAGGCATGTTGTAACCCTACTTGAGTGCGGCTAGGTATAGATTGTTAAGGCCTCCTCTTATAACTGCATCTAGGGCTTGTAGTATCCCTCCTTGACTGTGGCTAGGTACAGCCTCTTAAGGCCTCCTCTAAAGTGTTATTTCTCCATCTAGGACTGCGTCTAGGCTCCTTTAGGCAGCGTATAGAAGTAGGATCTCCTCCCTTGAATTGCTGCTAGATCATCCTCCTTAGGATTGTGTTAGGGCATCCTCCCAATCAATAAGCCAGATTCCCAAAGAGTCTGAAAGAGAGAGCCAATATAAGATAATGCTTCTTTATCTTATTAGAAACAACATTTGATTCTTCATACCTCGAGTTCCTTTCTTTCTCTAAGAGTCGGTTATTTCCTTGATGACCTGCATTGCCTGTCATTCCTCCGATCATTGAAGACGTCCCTGGAATGATTGTTATCATCATCAAGTGATGTGTCCCTACCATTCGGACACTCCTTCGCATAATGGTCAAACTTATTACAGGCAAGGCATCTGTCTTTCCTTCCACCCTTAGATCTGGAGTTCCCATTGAAGTGATCTTTAGGTAGGCCATCAGAAGCTTCCACTGCGCCATACTGATAATGTTCTCTGCTTCGACTTCACCCTTGGTGAATTTGAAAAGGGATGAGGAATCCACTGATCCTATTGTCCTTTGCAAACTGTCTTTGGTGATTACTCTTTCACTCTTCCTTGGGGTTTGTATTCACCTCACCTCTGATACCATGTTAATTTTAGGTATGTTCTATGCTTAGAGCAATTTATTTCAATTTTCATAGTTAGCAATCACATCAGCATTAAAGTAAATTGCAAATAGAACATAAACATAGATCGCAGAGACAATCCAAGACAAGAGGACACAAGATGTGGCGCTAGCCAGGGACAAACCCCAATGTGGGGAAACCCTTGATCAATTATTCTTATATGTTCTTCAATAGTTCAGCACAGAGAGAGAGAGAGATAGATAGTACATTTACAACAGAGGTCAACACTTTGACTTATCTAAATAAGAGCATAGATCATCTCTAAGAAGATGATACATGAGATAGTTGAACTCAGTTGAAGACATGTTGCTTCAATTGATTCTTCAAGGTGACTCCTTCACCTATCATTGTGTTGCACCTCGTCATCATGCTGCACCTCACCGTGTTGCACCATGTTGCACCCATCATCACTATGTTGGACCTCATAACCATGTTGCACACATCATACTACTGCACCTTATGCTCCCACTGTTGTCCCATGTGTCATTGTTGCACCATGCTGCCACAGTTGTCCTTTGTGCCATAGCTACACCATGCTAGCCACTGTTGTCCCATGTGGCATACTATTGTCCCACTGTTACTGACATTGCTATTCCATGTTTGGCATAATGTTGTCCCATTTGCTATGCTCCAACAAGCACCATTGTCTAGTTGTCTCATTTGTTATGCTCCAACAAGCACCATTGTCTCGCTGTCCCATTTGCTATGCTCCAACAAGCACCATTGTCTAGCTGTCCCATTTGGCATGTTGTACCTTGTTGTTGTCCTAAAGAGTTTGCAACACTATGTTATTGTTGTTGTCCCATTGTAGCCTTGCTACACCATGTCATTGATTGTTGTCCTATTGCTTTCTCCACCAAGTGACCTTGTTGTCCAATGTATCTAGTTGCCAACACACCATACGAACGCTGCTCTGAATATGCTTGTATACTATTGTTTGTGGTTGTTCTGGTTAGGGCACAAGGGCAGCCCTAAACTCCTCACACAGTCCTTGAACAACCCTCACACAAACTGCGGCACACCCTCATGAGACACCTCCCCTAGCATGCTGCTATTCTGGGCATATTTTAGCCCTCAATTCACCCTATGCAAGCTCTAACTGTGATGACATGGCCTGCAGCCTAGCACACAATACTTCTTCAGCTTACGGCATGCACCATACAAGTATCCTGTCCACAAAATAGTGCCCAAACAGATTTGTAGTAGAGGTCTCCAACTCGGACTACCTAGCAAGTAACCTCGGCCTCCCTTTCAACAACTCGGTGCCCACAAAACAGTCCCTGATCTCCTCGCTAGCCTAACTTTATTACTGTGGCTAGGCATGTTGTAACCCTACTTGATTGCGGCTAGGCATGTTGTAACCCTACTTGAGTGCGGCTAGGTATAGATTGTTAAGGCCTCCTCTTATAACTGCATCTAGGGCTTGTAGTATCCCTCCTTGACTGTGGCTAGGTACAGCCTCTTAAGGCCTCCTCTAAAGTGTTATTTCTCCATCTAGGACTGCGTCTAGGCTCCTTTAGGCAGCGTATAGAAGTAGGATCTCCTCCCTTGAATTGCTGCTAGATCATCCTCCTTAGGATTGTGTTAGGGCATCCTCCTTAGGACTGCGTTAGGGCTACTTCCTCCTAGATTTATCTCACACTAAAACGCAAAACAAGTGGAGGGAAATCAAGAGAGAAGTGTATGTGAAATGACTCTCAAGTCATCTCCTTCTATACTAAAACATTGAGCACATGTGGGGTTTATTTGGTTGTTGGCCGACCTTGACAAATTGTCTTATAACATAAATAAATTCATAGTTCCATGAATACTTATCAGAATCGAATGACCTTTAGATCAATCTTACACCTCTCGATGAGAGGGATCCAAGAAAAATATCAGCTGCCATAAATAAGATGACCCACATGGAGTTTGGCCCTAGTTGCCAATTTTAACAATATGACAATCTTCTTGATTGTATTTCAATTGTTCCTTGTATCTTCACATTTATTAGTTATCATTTTTGTCCTTTTGGATATTACAAGATGCATTTCAAAGCAAAGTTCAAACATTGATCCTTATGGGCATGTGGCCAATCTATATCTTATATTAACATAAGATTGTAATGAACCTCCTTCACTCACAAAAACAATCTCGCACCTTAATCTCCAGATAGTGAATAGAACAGTGACTCTGAGGTTGTGCTAGATTCCTAAAAACAAAAAGCATGAAGCATCGACAGTCTCCAAACAGCACCAACAGCACAACCCTCCAATGCATTTTCCCCTTAAATACACCTGAATGTTGATCTTGAACATGTTTATAGATGGCCCTGAAAACCTGCAGTGACAAAATATATGTTTTATTGTCTTCTTTTCCACAAATTAAACCAAGCCCATCTGTCAGTACACTTTTCACCAAGTGAGCATTGGTAGGAAACCACTGGTAGATTACCAACCAAGCAATGACTTGTCCGGGTTGGACAAAGTAGAATGGATATTAAAAACCAAACGCAAAACATGTTTTTGATATAACGAGGAGTAAAGTTTGTGAAATTTCATTGAATTGTAGCAACTGGAATTTATTCTTCGGACTGATTAATTATGCAATTTATTTGTTACAGCAAATAACGAATAAATCACACTGCAATTCTTCACAATAAAATTATGCCACGGAAAATAAATTGAAAGCTAAGAAAACAAATGCACACACACAATAAAAAAGACACCAATATTTTTGGACAATTATTCCCAGGAAAAACCCCGAAGGGAAAACCGGTGCAACAAATGAGGGATTATTTTATTATTACGCAACAGTAAAAAATCTTAGCACAATATCTAGATGCCCAACTGGCGATCCTCCAACAAATCTACTGGCAAAATAATTTGGAGATAGATTATCTCCTCTGCTTCCAACTCAGCCTTTCTCCTGCCACTCGCACTTCCCAGTAATTTGCACTATTGGATTGTAAATGTGCACGACCTGGCTAGAGAAAATCTTACTGCGTAATACTGACGCCAAATGAGTCGTCCTGTCCCTTCCTGCCTCTGAAACTACTTCGCTTGGCTCTCTAAATGTTGATCTGGGTTCCTACACTCACACTTTTCTTGGCAATTGGCAACTCGCATTGGCTATGCAGCGCTCTCTGCAGAATTATTCGGCCTCCCTGCTACTACTATTCTTGTGCTGGGAATCACCACCTGAAAACTCCTCTGTTTTCCCCTCAATCACTATTGCTCTTCCTTCTGGCTCAAACTCTTCTTCCTTGCTCGATCTTTGCAATTGGATAGCTCAATCTGCCAAGGAATTTGCTCTCCCTATGTCTCACAACTATGTCATCTCCATCCCCATCGTCCTTCTCTTATAATCTCTCATTGGATCACAACGACCATGATTACATCGTCATCACCGGCTAAGATCATCTCAAACTCAATCCATGTGAGTTTCTAGAGAATTCTTAACTTTTCTTAATTAATTCCTATTAATTAACCAGTTTTCCTAAGTTAAACTTAGGAAAAATTTAATGATGGTTAATTAATTTAATTAAGGTGCTTCGCAAGCATATCTCGCAAAACCTTTTCTGGGTTTTGAAGATCTCATGTTCTTAGCCTCTCTGACACAAATTGAGACTAGAACATCTACATGATGCTACACAAACCAACACTCTCTCTTAGGGAGGAAGGTGTTCTCTCCCATAACATCTTCCCTCACGGTGTTAATGTCTGACGTCTATAACAACTTGTCACTATCCATCAAGTCACTGCACATACTCAGATTCATTTGTTAGCCCTGTAGCTGAACCACTCTACATCTGTGTTGTTGACATTGCACTGGGCCTACCTGCACTGCCACCAACTCTGCCTGAGTTGCATCTTATCTCATGTTGTTGTTGCTGCAACTACTACAATTGAGAACGACCTACTGATCCACTGTGTCCCTATACTGGCTCTGCAACTGTCTCCTGAGTCTCTGGCTGCAAGTAGTATTTGCTTTGTCTACTAAGTAACTGTTTGTACCCTCACTGGTTCTACGCCCCTCAAGTAACTGAAAACAACTAGTCTCTGCAACTGTCTCTCAAGATCTGACTACACCTGCTGACACTTATCATCCTACTAATGAAAATGGTTCTCCACTATACCCATTTGTTCTCTAAAATAAACGAACTTAGCTCTCCCTAAAGCTTTCGTGAGAATATTTGCAACCTGTTCTTCTATGGGAACATGATGTCGTTGGATTGCTCCACGCAATCTCTGATGAAATGATATTGGATGTCTGCTTTCGACCCATCATGAAACACTGGATTTTCAGATAGCCTAATGTAGCTCGCGTTATCACAGTAGATATTGGTCGCCTCCAACTTATGACTGAAAAAGCTCACTAGTAGCTTCCGAAGCCATATAACTTTGCATTTGGCCATGCTAACTGCCATGTACTTTGCCTCTACAGAGCTCAGTGCCATAGACTTCTACTTCTTGCTACATCAAGAAACTACCCCTGATCCAACGTTGAAGCGACGCCCTGATGTGCTCTTCCGATCCACTAAACTGCATGCCCATTCTGCATCTGTGAACCCACATAACCTGATACCATCACCCCAAGTATACCTCAACCCATACTTGACTGTGTAGCTCAAATACCTTAGAATGTGCCTCACTATTGTCCAATTTACTCTCTTGGGTCCCACCATAAACTGACTGAGTGTTGACTGCGAAGCAGATATCTAGCCTAGTGTTGACTAGATACATGAGGGAACTGATAAGCTATCTATACAAGGTAGGGTCGACATCCTTGTCCTCTGATACATCTATCTTCCTCCAGTTCGTAATCATAGGCGTAGACATAGGTCTACAATCCTGCATTCTAAACCTCTTCAGAATCTTTGTAGTATATATTCCTTGACCCAGGAAGATCTCCTCGTCCTTCTGTCATATTTCCAAGCCTAGGAACTAATGCATCAACCCCAAATAATTCATGTCAAACTTTGTTGCCAAGTTTCTCTTGCAGTCCTCTATGAGCCCTAATGACCTAGTCAAGAAGAGGTCATCCACATACAACACTAGGATGAGTGGCTCATCCTCTACCATCAAATAGTAAAGGTTGGGATCTGCATCACTCTTGACAAATCCCATCTACTACAAGTAGATGTCAATCCAACCATACCATTCCCTAGGAGCCTACGTGAACCCGTATAGAACTTTCTTCAACTACACACATGCATGCCCCTCTCATGTGTCTCGAAGCCCTCTAGGTATTTCTACATATACCTCCTCCTCTATCACTCGTTCAAGAAGGTTGTTTTGACGTCCATTTGCTGAATCTTCCATCCCATCTGTGTTGTTCGAGATATAGCCGACCGGATAGAAGTATATCTGACAATTGAGGCGAAGGTCTCCTCATAATCTATGCCTTCCTTTTGTGCATACCGCTTTGCCACAAATCTAGCCTTATACTTATCCATGCTATAGTACTTGATCCACGTCCACAGGCCTTATATTTATCCACGCTACAGTACTTGATCCACGTCCACAGGCCTCAGCACTACCTCCCAAACATCATTTCTCATGATGGAGCTATACTCTTCCACCATGGCATCTATCCACACTTGATGTTGTGCGGACTCCTGATAGCTGGAAGGTTCTACAACCTCTGCCACCAATGCTCGATACATGTTTTGTTGTCTTCGTTCTCTGTTGTTCGTTCTAGGAGCTCCTATGAACTTTTGTGTGTCCCTCAACGTTTGACAAACTTCTCTGTTGGTGCATCAACTAGTGGTGGGAGGATTGACCAGCTCCTCGTCCTACCTCTATTGCTTCGTTTGTTGCAAACTCACAAGATCTCCTACACCTGAGTTCATGTTGGTACTAGTGATTGTACTCGATCCTTATTATTGTTTGTGCGGCTATCCTTGCAACTGCCCTTGCTGTTGTAAATCATCCATTATTGAATAAAATATATATACAAATTGTTATGTGCATCGATGTGTCTTCGATTGGAAAACTCAGTGAACAGTATTAATTGCTCCAACACTATTATTGAAATTTTTGAATAGACTGCTTTTCACTTAATATCTCATATGTAAGCTTATAGTATCTCATATGTAAGCTTAGTTCTCAGACAAGCTATTAGATAGTTTTCCTCCCACAAATTCTAAGCTATAACACACTCAGAAACAGCACACAGAGGGCTCCCCAAAATTCTTGTTGAAGAGATTAACTAGCCTAAAATATACGTTGTCCTGGCCCAAGAATCTCAACCTGTTGGCGCTGATTTTGTGGAGAGATTTGCCGCCTATACGATGGCAGTAAATGTTGTCTATATGTTGGCTGAGAGGCTCCAAAGTTGTGCTATCAATAACAACGCTTGCCCTCACAGATTTGTTTCCTTCTCTATTCTTGATCTCGACCCTTTGAAAGAATTTGAACTATTGTGTGGATAGCTTTTCTTCTTCTACTGTAGCATATTTCATTCATAAAGTTGTTTCTCCTTTCACTTTGCTTTCCCCTTCTCAACATACTCATGAGAATAATAAGCAAATAATAGTCTCTTTTCTCCTTTTGTTTGCTTAGGGAAAAACTCCAAAAAGGGATGGCTATGATTTAATCTTAAGATCTTAGATTGGAGGGCTAAGATTAATTCCCAAGATTTGAACTCCTCATACATTGGCCACATCTTTAAGAGCCTTCCTAGTACTTTATAATATCCTTTCTCCTTGGTCACTTTTAAGTTTTCTCTCATAAAGTGAACTTTAAAATATAAAGTCACTTTAATTTTAAAAAGTGTCACGTGTACTTTTTCCTCATAAAGTGATTTTATAACACAAGTCACTTTAATAATAAAATACAAAGTACATTGAAAAAAACATTTTCCCCTCAAGACATAATTATAACACCTCAAGTTCACCACAAAAGTTATTAAAGTGTCTTCCTAGGCCTAGAGACCAAAGACGATAGGAAACACTTCCTTGGTGCCCTCCTTAATCATTCAACAAAATTGAGATGGCTAGACCAAGGATCAGGTGTATTCACAGTTAAGATGTCCTACTACAAATAAATCTAGGGGAAAAGATGATATCTAGAATAAATTCAAAACTGTTGCCCACCAAAAATGTGGGTAACCCATAGGAGAAAATGGTTCTCCTCCTTGGAAAGTCAACCAGCTAGCAACCCTATTTAATCAACACATAACATGATGCTAGGATCCTCCACTTCTTTCTCCGGTCAAATCTCTCTCTCCCATTCGACATTCCTTCTTGAAGGAAAGTGGGTCATCCATCGGCAGGTACTTTAACCATTTTGTAATCATGGGCTTCCGCTTAATGTTATGGCCATACTAATATGGATTACAGAGCAAACTAGATGATTGACCGATCTTGACTGTATTCTTGTTCCCTCACTTCACCTAGGAGGTTAGTCTTTGACTCTAGTCCAATGGGACCTCCTCTAAGGCCTTAGGATTTTAGGAAGGACACTAATGGGGAGACTCTGATTCAGTAGAGTGTCCATGATATAACACCTCAAGTTCACCACAAAAATTTATTAAAGTGTCTTCCTAGGCCTAGAGACCAAAGACCATAGGAAACACTTCCTTGGTGCCCTCCTTATTATTTCAACAAAATTGAGATGGCTTGACCAAGGATCAGGTGTATTCACAGTTAAGATGTCCTACTACAAATAAATCTAGGGGAAAAGATGATATCTAGAATAAATTCAAAATTGTTACCCACCAAAAATGTGGGTAACCCATAGGAGAAAATTGTTCTCCTCCTTTTAAAGTCAGCTAGCTAGCAACCCTATTTAATCAACATATAACATAATGCTAGGATCCTCCACTTCTTGCTTCGGTCAAATCTCTCTCTCCCATTCGACATTCCTTCTTGAAGTAAAGTGGGTCATCCATCGATAGGTACTTTAACCATTTTGTAATCATGTGCTTCCGCTTAATGTTATGGGCATACTAATATGGATTAAGGAGCAAACTAGATGATTGACCGATCTTGACTGTATTCTTGTTCCCTCACTTCACCTAGGAGGATAGTCTTTGACTCTAGTCTAGTGGGACCTCCTCTAAGGCCTTAGGATTTTAGGAAGGACACTAATGGGGAGACTCTGATTTAGTAGTGTCCATGATATTCCATACTTACGACTTTCCATCTTTCCATGTATTCATTCCCATTCTTTGCACTAGTGGTCATTAGTCATGGGGATTGGCACCCTTTCATCCTCATCCTTGAGTCTGGGCCAGAAAACTTTGCCCTAGAGGTCGATGCGGCTAAAAGAAAAGTAAAAGCACAAGAAATTCACATTGAAAGAAAAAAACAAAATGCAAAATATGGCTAGGACATTTGGTTAGCATGTGGACAAAAGCCTAGCATGAGCTCTACCCCCCTCATCGGCCATCACCTAATTCCTCAAGCACGTGATGCTTCATCTATAAAAGAAACACTTGTATTGTCCCAACATTGATGAGTGATAAACTGACTCATCCGTCAAGGATAACAATGGAAAATCTCAAAAGCAAGCTTGGGCTCTGGAGCAAATCAAAGCAAATCATAAAGAAGTAAAAGGCACACATGAGAGGTGGAAAAAGTAGGGTGAGGAAAGGGATAACTCATGCCTCCACAATTGCTCCATACTTACATCTATACACTCAGAATGTTGGACCTCCATTAGTTGGTCACTTGGTTATGGCACCTTGCCCAAAAGTCTTTCCCACTCCACAGCCACCATTTTCACACACACCTATGAATTGATGTGGTAACATTAGACCTATCACTTCCCCTTCGTGGTTGGAAACACTTAATAGGGTTATCCATATAACCATCCCTAAAATAAGGAGGTACCTTGCTTATGGGACTTAATCTACTTAGACATTTGAAGGTGAGCTTTGTGTGAAGTATTACTATGCCCTCAGCATTAGGTATGGTCCACTATGATGCATTTATGGTTGTTGTCCCTAATGATTGGCAATTTCACTTGATTTTGAGTAAGGTTTTGTCATGTCACGTGTGATATTGTCACAGCAATAAATGCCTTTGGAGACATGATTATTCTCCTCAACAACATTCCAGAGGCCATTTTACACATTCTATGGAGCAGATATGACCTTGCTGATGCGGCATTGGGCTACTTGATGATTCCACATGGTACTTGACATCAAAGTTACCCCTAGATGTTGAAACATTGAGCCCACAAAGATTGGTGTTGTAGATATTTACGATGTGCCAAGTGTGTTGATTTTTCTACAAGATACACAGTAGAAACCAATCTTTTGATCTGATAATTACTACCTAATGACGTTTAACAATTTATCTTTATGTCATTGATATCATTGAGCAAGTATACACAAAAAATCTCAATTGTAATGTAGTAAAAACAATAAGATCATAACGAGACGGCCAAGCACAATAGAGACATCAAATTTTCCCTAGGAAACCCAAACTTGAGAGAAAACCTAGCAACTCTTCTTCTAGAATAAATTTTCTTCAACAAGGTTTACAATTCCAAATTGTCTAGAAATTTGTGCCAAAATCAAAGTCTAAACTTCAGTCAATTCGTCCTCTATTTTCTCCTATGTGTGATTGCTATAGAGATGATGATTCCAATTGCACAAATGAAGATGTCACATTGTATATATATACAAGTCGAATGGGTGCATTTACCCCAAGGGGACACGTCCCTCCATGAGCTGGGTCGACTTGTCCATTTTGAGCCTACATGCAGCATAATAAAAATTGAATTTTTATTTTATTTTCATAAATCTTCTAGGTCAACTTAGGAGGCCTCTTGGCATGCGAGAATACCTCCAGATGCTACAAAACAATCAACACTCCCTCTTAGTGAGGGAGGTATTCACCTTGGCTGCGACATATTTCCCCTTAACTAAAATTTCTCCATAACAAAAATTCATGAGCTTGCTATATTGATGCATGTCTATAAATCACTCCAACCTAGAGTGCGTAATGTGAGTATCTAGGGCCTTTTACCTCTAGCCAAAGTCCTTTATGGCTCCTTAGGTAAATGTATGAATCTCCTCTAGTCAAATTCCTTTATGACTTAGCCAAGTCCTTCTGGCTTCTCAGGAGAGTTGCCCTTGGACCATTCACCCTCAACCAAGGTCTTTTATGGCTTCTCAAGTGAATTGAATCTATCTCCTGTTGATTTGGGGTAGCATCGGATGTGCTCTAGCCACGAAAATTGGTGGAGAGGCTAAAGCACATGAGATCTCCAAAACCCAGATATGGTTTGGGAAGAATCTAACTAGTTTGAAAGATATTAAAATAATTAATATTTTTAATGGAGTCCCTAAGTCTAAACTTAGGGAAAATAAAATATTAATACGAATTAATCTAAAACTGAGTTATAATGGTCCAAAAGTCATGGATCAAGCCAAATCTAATCTTAGCCGTTGATTAGGTACTTAATCTCGGCCGTTGAATTGTCAACAAGAAAAGTATAAGAGGAGGCTTGAGGGTCACTTGGAGAACACACTGAGTTGATCAAGAATTCGATTTTCTGGGGCAGGGCTTGCTGAGGAAATTGAAGGAGTGATCAGAGTTGCCACCGAGGGGCAGTGAATGTAGTAGCAGAGAGGCAGAAATAGTACCAAGAGCATCAGCGCAGAAGTTGGGAGAGGGTTGACGCCAAGCCAGCTAGAGGCCTCGCAGAAGCATCCAAAGGCCACGCAGAGGCAGCCAGGAGCTGCACAGAGCCTGAGGAGGGCCAGCGTGGGAAACGCAGAGGCTTCAGAGGCTAACACAGAGCCCAGAGAGGTTGACACTGGGCTAGAGAGGCTGACGCTGGCCAAAGAGGCTAACACAGACCCTAGAGGTTGATGTTGGGAGATTTCGTGGGGCAGATTGGGGCTAATATCTGTCTCCAACTGAGAGGTACTACTGTCGAGGGCATTCTCTGTTGGGTGAGCCATTTCTGGCACCCAGATTGTATTTTGAAACTACTTAATAATAAAACCCTCAGATAGCTACACCGTTTTTCCCGCATTAGGATTTTTACAGGGACATTAGTCCAAAGATAACGGTGGCACTTGTGTGCTTGCTTTTTTTCCTTCAATTGATGATCTGTATGTGTTGAGACTGTACTTATATTTATTTTCAGTATTTACATGGTAAATAACTTATTAAGTAATTGAACAAGTAGGAAGAAATAAATCAGAAAGTACAGGAAGGATTTCTAACAATTAGACTTAGAAATTCCAACATGGTATCAGAGCGTGGTTGCAGATCACAAGATAACTGAGGGCATCAGCTGAGCAGAACATCAGCAACAGAAATAGCTATCCTGAGTGACAGAAGTTGTTCCTAGCAGAAACGCAGCAAGGAAGGGGTGACGCAATGCCTGCGTCATCAGTTCGAACCAGGAAGAAGATAGCGCAGAGGCAGAGAGGAGCAGACCTGACCTACACAGTGCCCGATCACCTTTCTCAGTTGGGAAGGATTGACACCCATGGTCAAGAGGTGCTGATTTTGCTAGTGCCAGGATTGCGCAAAGCCTAGAGGCTCTAACCTTCAGTTTGTTGGGGCATAGGAGGTTGTGGGTAAGTTGCGGAATGAAGCTGGTGGGGTATTGTGATCAGAACAGTACCTAACAAGGCAAGACCAAGGAGGAGGGAGTTGCTGCCGAGGATTTCTAGCCAAGAAATCTGGATCAATGGTGCAGTTGCACTAACGATCGGAGTGGGGGCATCTCGACATTGGCAAAGGGGTTTCCAGGAGGGAAATCGAGGCTCAAAGGGAGTCACACCGAGAACTTCCAGGCAGGAAGTAGAGACACTCGGAAGAGTCGAAAGAGGAGCAGCGAAATGGCAGTGAATGGGGTAAGAGATCAGGACAGACTAGACAAAGCCTCAAACTTCGTAGTCTGGAAGGCCAGGATCTTGTTTGTTCTAGACAAGAATCATCTCAAGCAGTTCGCCTTGAACACGATAGCAATCCCAGTTGACCCGGCTGAGAACGAAAAGTACGAGGAGGCAATCGCGAGGGCCAAGAGCATCATCCTTGACGGGGTCAAGGATCATGTAATACCACATATTGACGAAAAGGGCACGGCAAATGCGATGTGGGAGGCCCTAACAAAATTGTATCAGCATACTTCCATGCAGAGGAAGATGCTACTAGAAAATCAGTTGCGGTCATACCAGATGCAGAAGGGAGAACAGATAGACACCTTCCTCGGTTGATTGAAGGAGATCCAGGATCAGCTGACTTCCATAGGGGCCACGCTGGATGGGGAGATGTTGGTGAGGACCGCATTGAACGCAGTCTCAGAGGATTGGGAGGTATTTTTCCAGAGCATACTGGGCAGGTCGACCCTTCCAGATTGGGAGGAACTATGGGCAGCTCTTCGTCAAGAAGAGATCAGAAGGCTAACCAAGGTGAGAAGCAATGACAAGGGGGTCAGAATCAAGAAGGAGGAAGAGGAGGATGCTACCCTAGCATCTGAGGGAATGCAGGAGAAATGGAAGAAGAAGGACCTCTCCAAGGTCAAATGCTTCCACTGTGGGGAATTGGGTCACTATGCGAGTCAGTGTCGGAGGAAGAAGAGCAAGGGAGAGGCTTTTGAGACCAAGGTTGCACCAGCAAGGGCAGAAAAATAAGTGGAGACAGATGATGACTGTGCCATGAGTGCTCATGCACCACTTGAGAAGAAGTGGGGAGACATCGAGTTGTAGTCAGACGGACTACAAGCGATGACAGGCAGGATCCTCGAGGTACCCAACGTCTTAGATTATACCTTGCTACGAGAGCCCCGAAGAGGAGTAGCAGGACTGGGAGATGTCGGTAGAGACGGATGCGGATGGAGCGACAAAGGGAGCTACAATGCAAGAGTCCCAGGACAGTGTGAGGCAACAGTGTGAGATGCATAAAGTTGTTGCAGCAGCACAGAGGTCAGAGAGGGAGCACTTGTCAGCGACAGAGGGAGCTTCAGCATCGGAAGTGTTTCTAGCGACGAGGAGGCGAGGGAGCGGGGATATGCAAGAGCAGCCTATGCAAAAGCTCCCCACCAATTTTTAAGAAACATGGGGGGACGTCAGGGTCTTAAAAACTTATAAATATAAAATATAAATCGATGAATCATATAACTAAAACAAATTTAAAACGAAAAGCATGATCATTGATATCAGTATCATATAAATTATAATCATACATCATAAATGTAAGTTTGTAACTATACAGTGTAACTACTAACTTACTAACAATGCACAATGAAAATAAATTATAAAATTATAAATGTTTAAACTTTAAACTTTAAACCATATTGATGTTCTACTTCCTACTATGAACATTGAATACTAAATATTGAAATAAAATTATAAAAGTCAAGTCTGATACATCAAGAGTCAAAATTTTATAGAGTCAGAGTAACATAAGAACATCAACATATCAAAAGATAAATGAGCATAATTTTGCTCAAGGTAATGCCCCGCTAGTCTCTGCATCCAGCTGCTGCATGAATAAATCAGGTTCAACCATATCACCATCTAAATCTGAATCACTTGCATTCTCAAACATGCTAAGTGGCACACCAACCAACCCCATCTATGTCTCATCAAGTCTCTCCTCCATATCTACATGTGAATCATCCTCTGGATCAAGTTAAAACGTAGGGCACTGTGCACAGCAACTAACTACTCAACTTTTTTAGAGGTAAGCTTGTTCCTCTTGATAGAGTGGATGAAGCTATATGTGGACCAATTCCTCTCTATTGCAAAGGAACTAGCAATCCGAGACAAAAAACGCATAGCTAGATGTTTGAGCTCTGGAGCACCATCCCCATGCATCCTCCACCAACCAATCAGGTCATCTTGGGCTAGATCTATGCGATCTGCCCGAGCACCACGTGTGTTGAAGGGGCCACTAAGAGATGCAAACTGAACAAACTATCTTCGAAATATTGCCCCCTGCTCCTCATTGTACATCTTTGCAATTGCATCTAGGAATCCATTCTTTATCTCAGGATCATCAATAGGAAGCAGCCTCCCAGGTCTTTCAACATACCATTTTGGTTTTAATGCATATGCTGTCATGCGCAAAGGTGTGTTCATGTGATCCTACCTACGTTGAATGATGGATTGAATCTGGGATGTATAGAACTCTAATGAGGGCTCCCTCTGCTGAATTGCTGCCTTCACACTACCCAACATGCTATCAAAGGTCTCATAGATTTCTCCAAGACTAGGAGCATCTGAATCAATTTAACGAATGACCTCCACAATAGGGCCCAAGAATGACACCAAATAAGAATAATCTGCCCACCAATCGTTGTCCAACACCTGAAGCCTGACCTTCTTCCCCGTGTTTGTCTTTGATTCTAACCACCTTCCCCACTCTGAACTCACATCCAAGGATTGTAGAGGTGCTTGTACCTCTAGCATCCTCTCCAATAAGAGAAAATAGATAGCATAACTAGTATTAATGGGCTTGAGGAATTCCTTCCTCGTGTGAGCCCTGTACATGGCCAAGGAGGTGTGGTGGTTGCAGATAAACATCTACACATCTCTTGTAGCTGTCACCAAGTCTGATATCCACTGAATCTTGCCAATGTCCTTTAGTGCATTATTGAATGCATGCAAACAACGAGTTCAAAAAATATGTTGATACCTGCTTTGAATCAATAACCCAACTAATCTACAAACTGTTGTTGCATCTGTCACAACCTGCACCACACTATCAAGCCTAACATCCTCTATAGCTTCTCGAAGAAGCTCAAATTGGAAAGATGCATCCTTGCGCTTTCCAAAACAGTCAACGGCTTTAAGAAAGAATGGACCTTTTGAAGATGTCACTATGATCTTGATTAGTGGGCGTTTTCGGATGTCAGTCCATCCATCCATAACAATAGAGCAACCAAAGCTCAACCATGTTTGTCTCACTCTCTTTTTGCATATTAATTTTGGACACTTGTCTATCTAAAATTGTTGTTCTTAGCTTATGTTCTCCAGGTGGTACATATGAAGGCCCTATTCTTGCGATTGCTTGGACCAGATCCTTGTAATAAGGAGAACAAACAACATGGAAGGGAATTCCATCGGCAAAAAGAAATTTGCCAATTGATTCATCTGTGTCATCTCGATCTAGAAAATTGTACATCCCAAACACTATAGCACCCATTGCACAAGAATGAGATGCACCAATAGAACCCTTTGTCTTTTTTTATGAAGCACTGGATGCAGGCATATTTGTGGATGGATCAACATGTCTGCTAGAAAACAGTCTGTTTCTAGTGGTTGCCCTTTCTAGCCTCCAAAGTTGCTCTCTTTGAATTGAATTCAGGTTCTTTGAGGGACACATCTTGACTCCTTTACCTGTAATAGCCAAAATATGTTGCTTCACTCTAGTATAGCTGCCAACAAAGTGATGCCCACAAATATTGTAGACCCAATCACATGAGCCACCACCAACTTTTGGATTTTTTTTTGAAAGTCTGGTTAGAAGTGGTTTTAGAGGATTAAATGTCCCCTTTGCAAATTTTTCCAAATCCCTTGGTGGGCCTTCGGAATCTACACCATGCAAAGGCCTATTCTGATTTCCAGTTCCTGCCCTCTTGTGATTGCTTTCAATTTCTATTTCTTCTTGGGCATCATGTGCCTCACTACCATTGTAGTTGTTGTCATTGTTCCCACTGTTCCTAGAATAACGCATGGTTGTAAGTTCAATGTAACTTGTAGGCTGTAGCCTGCAACAAGGGTTTCGGTTCACTGTTTAAATTTAAATTTTATTTTTAATAATAATAAAATATCGCATATGCATACTGATACACAATTAAAAAAATACAAATTTAGTATTTACACTAACACTATACAATCTGAAAATTCAAATTTACAAAAAAGGTTATCACTGTATTTTTTTAATTTTTTTGTAAATGTTAAAAAAAAAATCGAATTTCAGTGTTGTTGACTGTGTAAAATACTAAAATGATTTTAGTATTTTACACAGTCAACAACACTGAAATTTGAAAATTAAAAAAGAAAAATTTACATTTACAAAAAATATTATACAGTGACAACCAACAGCCTACAGGTAATAAAAATTTTAAAATTTATAATAAAAAATAAAATAAAAATTAAATTAAATTAAAATACAGTGACAGGTTGAGGTTAGCAAGACTCACTGTGGTCAGGCGGCGGAATTCGTCACTCCAGAGCTACGTTGTGCACTGTGGTCAGGCGACTCTGTCACTCCAGAGTTGCATTGTGCACTGTGGTCAGTGTCACGGACTCCCAACAGCAGTGGGCAATGTGGTGACTGGTCATGGGCAGCAGTGGGAAGTTGGAACTTCAACTGAGCACTAGCAGTGATGGCCAAAGATGCGATGGCAGCGATGGGTGTCGGCACAAATGTCAAATGAACAGCTAACTCATGAAATCCTCCAGCGACTCGTGAAGTTCAAACTCCTCCAACAGTGATGGCGGCACGGGCACAATGGAACAGTAGCTGGTTGATGGCAGGCTCAATGGTTTGCAGTGGTGCCCAGCAGCGATGGTTGATAGCGGGCTCGATGGTTTGCAGTGGCGCCCAACAGCAATGAAATAAAAGTTAAAATGAAAACCTAAAGGCCAATGCAAATCATATTGTACTTTTTAAATTTTATGATTTAATTTTTTTTTAAAGTCAATTTTTGTCAAAGGAAACGACCTCGAGCATCCCCGTACGACCCCGTTTTACAAATTTGACCCTAATTTTTAAGGAAACAACCCCTCCCGAGATTCCTCGCGTACCCTGCTTTTTGGGAGCATGGGGAAACGACCCCCTATCGTTCCCAAGTCCTCGAAGCGCGAGGGAGCTAGGAAACTCAACCCTTAGGCAGGGGGCGCGACCCCGTGGAACACTACTTCCTGTACATCATGAGATCCACCAAATTTGAATCTCCAATCCCAAGAAATAGTGTATTTGGCCAGAATACTTCATTTCAATCTCTGGGGCCAACTCCCTCTGACACTGAAGTAGGTCTTCCTATGGTAGTCCTAGTCGCTCCCTGTCACAAAAGCAAATCATCCTGCCACTACTGCTCCCTATGTCACGAAAACAAGTCCTTTTGTTGTTGCTACTCCCTTTGTCATGCAAACAAGTGCTTCCTCTATTGTTGCCCCCTTTTTCATGTAAGCAAGTCCTTCTGCTAGTTGACATGGTCTCCTCAAAGACAACATACAACTCCAAGAGACCTTCTGTCTTTGAGCATCTTGACAATCTCAATCCATGACATACTCAAGGAAAGTTGCTCCTTCCACTCTGCCTAACGATCTTCTCCATCGGAATTAGAAGCTCTTTCTATCATCTAGCATGATCTTGGATGTCCTAACAATCTGTACAATTTCTTCCTTTCGAACACCAACCACTTTGTTGAGTCTATGCTCAATCCCTTAGGTCATACAAGAACCTATCCATAGGAGACTGGAGAAAAAAATATTCTTGTATTGCCTCTTACTAGGAAAACCTTATTGCCATAAGCTTTACTTCGTTCTTCTTGATGTTGCCATCTGCTGCCAAATCATTGCCTTGGCATCCTTCAAGATGTACCTACCATTAGGGGAATTTTGAGTTCTAAAATGGGCCTCCTAAGAAAAATGTACAACAAAAATAAACTTTATAAGAACCAATAGGATTCAAGATGATGATGTCAACCATGAGGGATGATTCACCATTTTTGAGTAATACAGTAAAAATATTAAAAAATAATAAAACTACTTTTTCAACTCGCATTTTTAACTTATCTCCCTAAGGTTTTACTCAAATTTCGAGCGAGAGTACTCGTTGGATGCAAAATTTAATTCCTCATCCGAGGAGTACCCATGTTGCATACTTTCAATGGACCCTGCTACACGAAAAATGAGAAATATATGAAAATATGTGATTGCAATCACGTTTTTCATGTATTTCTCATTTTTTGTGTAGTAGGGTCCATCGAAAGTATGCAACATGGGTACTCCTTAGATGAGGAATCACATTTTTTATCCAACGAGTGTTTCCACTCGAAATTTGAGTAAAGCTATAGGGAGATAAGTTGAAAATATACATTGAAAAAATAGTTTTTTCTTTTTCCCTCTAAAATTTGATGATGTAATCTAATCTTATTTTATTGTTTCCACTATTATTTTATAATTTCCTTAGGAGGCCCATTTTAGACCTCAAAATTCCCCTAATGAAACCTCATTCAGGAGGTCATGGAAGAAACAATTATAACCAAGAAAAAATACAAAGACAAGAGGCTCACCAAGGAAAAATAACAATAATCAAGGGAGAAAGATATGAAGTACTTATCTCTTGATTAAGGAAGAAATTGTTGAGTGTTGTAGGGAATTGTCAACTCCCTCTTGATCCTTTCCTCCTTAATGAAGTCCATATGCAATCTCATCAAGCTTAGATTCCTTTGTTTCTTCATCCTGCAGATTAGGCTTAGCAAGCCATTCATCAAGTTATCTAGCCACACCAAAGGCTTAACAACAAGCTAGCATCAACACAAAGTCATTCCACATGCTATCAAGGAGATAAACCAAGTATACATCACACCAAATTCACTTGCATTCAACACTCCAAGTCTTGTTCTAGGGTTTCATCACAAACCCTAGGACTTTCTTATCCCTTCAATATAAGTCATAACCTCCAAGACTTCTCATTCTTGTACCACACAAGCATGAAGACTCCCAAGACAAATACATCAATAAAAAATCCTCAACCCCCTCTACCTCTGGAGTAACTTCTTTCTGAAGATTTGTAATAATGTCTTCCATTATGTTGTTTGATTCTCCTTAGCAATCAACCCTTCCATAGAAGATCAACACCTTTAGATTTTTGTCCACTTGCTGCTAACAAAAAGACTCCTCCTTTAGCCCTCTATACTATACTAACATGTTTTAGCCCTCAATACTCAACCCCCCATTAGTTTGCTATCCACTCAACCTGCTACAGAAACCTTCAGCCAACCTCAAATCCTTCTCGGTCTGGCCTCTTCCACTTTCTTATAGGCATAGGAAGCCTCAACGTATTTTGTCCTATTCGTGAGGCTTCTCAGCCTGCTTGGGTTTGTTACTAAGGCCCTCAGCCCTCTCCTAGGGTTGTGGGCAAACCACAGAAAAGACCTATTTAATTGCGGCCAACACCCTAAACAACCTCAGTCCTCCTAAGATGCTTCTAGGCCTGTCTAGGCACAACTCCTAAGGCCCTCGACCTATCTGTTCATACTTCGGCCCTGCTCCTAGGACAAGGTCAACCTGTGGCCAGCGTCAATAAGCTCTGCAGTCAACCCTCTTTTTCATGAGTAGACCCTCGTCCATGTCTCTCTTTTACTGCAGCTAGCACTTCCTATCTCAGCCCTCCTTCCTGAGGTCTCAAACCTCTCCCAGCAGACACAACCCACCTTTCTTTTGACAAACAGACCTCAACTCTCTTCGGTGTACAAGACAAACCCTCCATGGTAGCCTTAACCGGACTTTACATCAAGAACGGAACCTCGGTCCACTCCGTTGCTAGTCCAATCCTTCTTTCGGCCTCTCTAGAACAAGTCTCATGCACATACCTCTTCTTACTCAGCTTATTTAGGCACTTGTGTCTATCTCTTAGGGCTTTTTGTTCTCCTATATCACACAAAGCAGACCTTATATCTCTTCAATAGACCTTTGCATCTCTCCTGCTTGGACAAAACCCTACTCGGCCTTCATGAGCAGACTACGACTAGGGAAAACCATCCCTCCCTTCCATCCTTGTTGCAGCTATACTTCTCTAAATCTGCAATTGTCTCCTTCTAAGGTTTTTACTCTCCACACATGTAGTCCTTCACACTCGTCTTTAACTGTTGCTCTCTCAACAAAGCTCAGATTCCATGTTGATTTTTCTACAAGATACACAGTAGAAACCAATCTTCTAATCTGATAATTACTACCTAATGATGTTTAACAATTTATCTTTATGTCACTGATATCATTGAGCAATTATACATAGAAAATCTCAACAGTAATGCAACGAAAATAGTAAGATCATAAAGAGACAGCCAAGCACAATAAAGACAACAAATTTTCCCTAGGAAACCCAACTTGGGAGAAAACCCAGCAACTCTTCTTCTAGGAGAAATTTTCTTCAACAAGGTTTACAATTCCAAATTGTCTAGAAATTTGTGCCAAAATCCAAGTCCAAACTTCAATCAATTCGTCCTATATCTGCTCCCACGTGTGACTGCTATAGAAGAGAGATGATGATTCCAATTGCAAAAATGAAGATGTCACATTGCATATATAATATATAAGTCAAATGGGTGCATTTACCCCAAGCGACACATACCTTCATGAACTGGGCCAACTTGTCCATTTTGAGCCCACATGAAGCCCAATAAAAATTGAATTTTTATTTTTATTTTCATAAATCTTCTAGGCAAACTTAGGAGGCCTTTTGGCCTGCTAGAATACCTCTCGATGCTACACAAAAATCAACACAATGGACCTAGGACGCCCCTGGGCAAGCCTTGACACTATTTGATGGGGGTTGCTTGTTCCGAAGCCAGATGATGATTTTTATCCTTGAGATGACAGGGGAGGGTTTGTACATCACTTTTTGACCCCAACACTTGAGTAGATTGGTGCCATGTCACCCTCTTACCCTTTAGAGGGTGACGTAGGGCACGATGGTGATGATGTCTTGGTACGAAGGAACTTTGGAGGCTTGCCCATGATCCTAGAGCCGCTTCTTGGAGTATGGAGGATTTATTAGCCCATTTGACACTTGCTTATGGCATTTAGAGCTCCTTTGGAGGATGATGTCATAATGAAGGAGGTTTTTCTCCCACACATGTGAGCATTTTTGGAATCTTTTGTTATGTTTTTGAGCTGTGAGGTTGGCTTGTAACACACTTTTGTGGAACACTCAAAGTAAACTTGTAATTAGGTCTTTTACTTGTATTATTGTAAAAATGAGAAACTTGTAATTAGGTCTTTTACTTGTATTATTGTAAAAATGAGGGAGATAAGACTCACATAAATAGAGGCTCTCCCTCCATATCATTTCATCATCACACATTCTTCCCTCATCTCTTCTAAGAGTTTGAATTAGCCCTTTTTTGCTATTTGGGCAAGATGTGATCTTTCTATGGTGCAATTTTTTTGTGGAGATGATCTTTTGCATGGAGATGTTTTTATGGGATTGAAAGAAGTGCTTTTAGGAGAATTTTGTAATTTTATTGCTTTATCTTTGATATTTTGCATATTGTATGTATAAAGTAGGATTTCTAATTATGCCATGACTAAATGCTTAACTTGTTGAAATTTGGTACCGGAGGACAGGTGGTTCCCTAAGGCTTTGATCTTTGGCCTAGGGAAAAGTGTCCAAAAGAATTTAATTTTTCTCCTAAAGTAACTTTATAATTTTTTATAAAGTTAAATCTAATTTGAAAGTGACTTTAAGTGATAAAGTTACTAAGTCTAATTTTAAAGTGACTTTTATAAAGTCAATGAAAAATTAGAAAGGAAAAGTGACTTTGGAAATAAATGACTAAGTGGGTCTTTATTAAAGTGGGGTGAATTAAAAAATAGAAAGTGAGATTTAAATGAGCATTTAATCTCAGCCATTGATCTAAATCTATTTCAGCCATTGGATTTAGGGATCACCCAAAAGTCATTTAGGGTTGGGTTAAGGGAGGAAAAGGAGGAAAAGATCATTCATTCTTTCATGAGCAGATTGAGAGAGAGAGAGCAAGGGAGATTTCTGGACAAGGAGGAGAAAGAGGCAGCAGCTTGGCACACATACCAAGGCAGCATTTAAGCAAATCCTTACAGCTGAATGTGCAAGCAGTAAAAGGCAGATTTTTCTTGAGCAAACAGCAAAAGGCAGATTTGTTTTTGCACAGAAATCGAGGCAGCTGATTTTCTGCACAAAAATCGAGGTCCGTACAGCATGTCTGTACCGTCCGTACAGCCTGTCCGTACAGCTGCCCGTATTGTCCGTACAGCCACCTGTACCATCCGTACAGTGGCCGTACAGCATTGTGTTGCTGTTTGGAAATTTCTGGTGGGCTGTGAGGCTTAGAAATCGAGATAAGTTGTAAATTTGTTTGCTGATTTTTGCTGAAAATTTCTCACTGTAAAAAGGCATTTCCAGAAATAAAGAAAAGCTCTCAAACTGGTTTTCCCCAAGAGTTGTAGGGGGTTTTTCCAGGGTCAAGTTGACCAAAAATCACTGAGTTTAAATGTGTTTTAATGGCTGTTTTTAATTGCTGATTTTTATTTCTGCAATTTCCAGCACTCTGAAAAATTTCCAGAATTTGTGTTTTCAGCAATATTTATTTTTTCAGTCTGTTAAATGTATGGCTATGGGAATGGGCATTTAACTACATGGGAGAAATAAGGTGAAACTGAAAACCGGGGTGGGAAAACAGAAAATTTTACATGGTATCAGAGGTTGAGTGCTGAAGGGCAGTTTGGGACAGCGAAAGGAAAAAAATACAGCTGCTGATTTTTTCACTCAGAAAATTCCAGCAAGCTGATTTTTCATAAACAGCAGTTTTATCTTTACCACAGCAGTGCTATTTTTCAGTTTTAGGACAGCAAGATGTCATTGGGATTGAGGGTGGAGGATAGGTTGGATGGGCATACAAATTACAGCGTTTGGAAGGAGAGAATGCAGAGTATCTTTGAGGGGGCAGAACTCTGGGATATCATGGTGCATACAGCACAGCACCCTGTTGTTGTGCCTACTGATGCTACTCAGTTGGCAGCTTATAATAGAAAGAACAACAAGGGTAAGAGGCTGATTCTAGACGGAATCAAAGACCATTGCATTCCTCATGTGAGAGGAAAGAGCAATGCCCATGAGATGTGGACAGCATTGTCCAATCTCTACCAGAGTACCAATGAGAACCGGAAGATGGTCCTGAAGGAGAAGCTGAAGAACATTAAGATGGGGAATGATAGTGCAGCTGGATATCTCACAAAGATTACCAATGTGAGAGATGAGTTGGCAGCGATTGGAGAGGCCATTCCATCCACTGAGTTGGTGCGTATTGCAGTGAATGGCCTCCCCCGTTCATGGTTGAACTTTGCTGATGGGGTTTGTGCACGTGAGACCCTTCCCACGTGGGAGAGGTTTTGGGATGATTGTATTCAAACAGAGATCAGGAAAGGACAGCTTGGGGCAGCCAAGCCAGTTGAGCAGGATGAGGACGTAGCACTGGTGGCAGGAGGCAAGAAAGGCAAAGGGAAGAAGCAGGCTTCCACAAGCGGTGGTGGAGGCAAAGGCAAAGGTAAAGGTAAACAGGGTAACTCACAGAAGGACTATTCCAAAGTGAAGTGTTGGAATTGTCAGAAGATGGGACACTATGCAGTTGTGTGTCCGGAGAAAAAGAAGAAGGGGAAGAACCAGGATGTGGCAGCTTCAGCAGAGATTGAGGACTTTGCTGGTCGTTTTGACCGAGAGTTTGTGTTCACTACGTGTGAGTCCTCTAGTGCAGGATCACCTGCCACACAGGTTCAGAGGGAACATGCCTTTCCCTCGATTAGCGGAGCATCTACAGGTATCTGGTATGTGGACAGTGGGGCTTCACGTCACATGACAGGAGTCCGTGAGTACTTCTCAGAGCTTTCAGAGAGTGGCACTGATATTGAGGTAGTACTCGGTGATGACAGAGTTGTTAGAGCAGTCGGGGTGGGTACACTGACATTTCAGAGGGAGTCCAGACCTCCCTTGAAAGTGTCAGATGTTCTTTATGTGCCAGGGATGAGGAAGAACCTCATATCCGTCTCAGCTTTGGAGGACAGAGGATATGAGGTACTGTTCAGGGGAGGACAGGTGTTGATGTATCCCAAGGGCACTCCAGCTGATTCAGCTAGAGTGATAGGTGTACGCCATGCAAAGGTGTACAAGTTTGCATTCCAGCCCCTTTTGGCATTGAGCAGTAGTACCGACAGCAGAGCTAGCAGTTCTGAGCTGTGTGAGATTTGGCACCGCAGGATGGGACACATGTATCATGGAGCCTTGAGGACATTGCGGGAGATCACTACAGGTGTGCCAGATTTCAGTACTGATCACTTTGATACTTGCAGAGGTTGTGCGATGGGCAAGTTTGCCAAATCCCCTTTTCCCAGCAGTGACAGCAGAGCGACGGGGATACTTGATTTGATTCATTCTGATGTGAGCGGTCGTATGTCTCATGTTTCCTTGAGTGGATATGAGTACTATGTGTTATTCATTGATGATCACTCCAGGAGGACCTGGATTTATTTTTTGAAGACCAAGAGTGAGGTCTTCAAGCGGTTTCAGGAGTTCAGAGCTCTTGTGGAGACTCAGACAGGTCGAAAGATCAAGTCTTTGAGGTCGGACAATGGAGGAGAGTACACCCTTGGAGAGTTTATTGACTATTGTGCGGAGGCAGGCATTAGGAGGGAGTTCACTGTTCCTTACAACCCCCAGCAGAACGGAGTTGCAGAGAGGAAGAACAGATCCATCATAGGGGCTGCTAAAGCCATGTTACATGATCAGGGGTTGCCATTGTTCTTGTGGGCAGAGGCCTGCAACACAGCTGTTTACTTGCAGAACAGGAGTCTGCATCGTGCCTTGGGGCACATGACTCCGGAGGAGGCTTTCTCTGGGAAGAAGCCTGATCTTGGTCATCTTCATATCTTTGGATGCATTACATACTCCTATATACCCAAGGAGAAGAGGACCAAACTAGAGCCCACCGCAGAGAAGGGTATCTTTGTGGGCTACAGTGAGACCTCAAAGGCCTTTCGGATTTACATTCCTGCACAGAGGAGAGTTGTTGTCAAACGGGATGTGAAGTTCGAGGAGGACAGGGCCTTTAGGAGGTCACGGGAGTTAGAGTATCTGGATCAGTCAGACCCTCAGCAGCAGTTGAGTCAGTCGCAGGGATCCAGTGGGCAGGGATCAGGAGGATCCGGAGGTACATCTATGAGGATGTCAGGTCCAGCAGTGAGAAGTGGCTCGCCGAGCCAGAGGGGTGGTGCTCCGAGCAGCATGCAGAGCAGTTCACTAGGGAGTCCACTGATGGACAGTTCACACGGTACCTCAGCTTCTACAGGTTCAGGTGCAGGCAGGAGGACAGCAGACAGACAGTCAGGAGTTCAGGCTACTGATGGTGATGAGGAGGAGGAGTTTCATTCTCCTATGGGAGAAGCATGCTCAGGGAAGAGGAAGCCCAAGTGGCTTCAGGACACCTTGAGAGATGCCACATCTGTTGCTGAGCCGAAGAGGCCGGTCAGAGAGAGTAGACCACCTGAGAGGTTTTGTAGTTATATGGCGATGGTTACCAGCATCCTTGACTCTGAGCCTTCTAGCTATGAGGAGGCAGTTAGCCAGCAGGTCTGGAGAGAGGCCATGCAGGAGGAGTACTCTTCTATCATGAAGAATGATGTTTGGGAGGTGGTGCCGAGGCCTGAGGGCAAATCCGTGGTTACTTCCAGATGGCTTTACAAGGTAAAGCATGCTGCAGATGGCAGCATTGAGAAATTCAAAGCGAGGTTTGTGGCTAGAGGGTTCTCCCAGGTAGAGGGAGTTGATTATGAGGAGACCTTCGCTCCCGTGGCTCGATATACTTCGATCCGCTCCATTATATCGATAGCAGCAGAGATGGGTTGGAAGATCCACCAGATGGATGTGAAGACCGCATTTCTCAATGGCTTCATACAGGAGGAGGTGTACATTGAGCAGCCACAGGGCTTTGAGGTGCATGGGAAGGAGTCCCATGTGTGCAGATTGAAGAAGGCCCTTTATGGCCTAAAGCAAGCTCCCAGAGCTTGGTACTCCAGGATAGATGCATACTTGCAGGGGATGGGTTTCACAAAGAGTGAGGCAGATCCGAACCTTTACTTTATTGTGATTGGTGAGGAGCCTCTCATTCTGGTGCTGTATGTGGATGACTTGATCATTACAGGTGCAGAGAGACTCATAGAGCACTGCAAGAGAGATCTTGCGGCGGAGTTTGAGATGAAGGACATCGGCTTGATGCATTACTTTTTGGGTTTGGAGGTGTGGCAGGAGGAGGGGCATTTTTTCCTGGGGCAGGGGAAGTATATTGTGGACATCCTTAGCAGATTCCACATGGAGGATTGTAGACCCATGTCGACACCGATGATCACCAACTGGAAGAAGCTTCATGCTTCGGATTCCGAGTTGGTGGATCCCACATTGTACAGGCAGCTGATTGGTTCCTTTATGTATTTGGTCAACACTAGACCAGATATCTGTTTTGCAGTCAACACGATGAGTCAATTTATGTGTGAGCCTAGGAAGGTTCACTGGGTGGCTGCAAAACACATTTTGCGGTACTTGCAAGGGACAGTGGATTATGGTCTGGACTACAGGCAGGGAGATGGAGTGAGATTGGCAGGATACACTGATTCTGATTGGGCAGGTTGTGCTTCTGATAGGAAGAGCACTTCAGGGTGTTGTTTTGGGTTGGGTTCAGCAGTAGTGTCATGGTTCAGCCGGAAGCAGCAGTCAGTAGCACTGAGTTCAGCGGAAGCAGAGTATATGGCAGCCAGTCTAGCTAGTTGTGAGGCCATCTGGCTTCGCAAGATGTTGTTTGGCTTATTTGGTCAGCCGTTGAGACCTTCAGTGATTTACTGTGATAATCAGAGTTGCATTAAACTCACGGAGAATCCAGTATTTCATGACAGGTCAAAGCATATCGGGATCAGATATCATTTCATCAGAGACTATGTTCAGAAGGGAGCTGTGAAGCTTGAGTATATTTCCACTGATGAGCAGGTTGCAGATATTCTTACCAAAGCCTTACCACGGGGCAAGCATGTCTACTTCAGAGACAAGATGGGTGTGGTGAGGAACACCTTCCTCGGTAAGAGGGAGTGTTGAAATTTGGTATCGGAGGACAGGTGGTTCCCTAAGGCTTTGATCTTTGGCCTAGGGAAAAGTGTCCAAAAGAATTTAATTTTTCTCCTAAAGTAACTTTATAATTTTTTATAAAGTTAAATCTAATTTGAAAGTGACTTTAAGTGATAAAGTTACTAAGTCTAATTTTAAAGTGACTTTTATAAAGTCAATGAAAAATTAGAAAGGAAAAGTAACTTTGGAAATAAATGACTAAGTGGATCTTTATTAAAGTGGGGTGAATTAAAAAATAGAAAGTGAGATTTAAATGAGCATTTAATCTCAGCCATTGATCTAAATCTATTTCAGCTGTTGGATTTAGGGATCACCCAAAAGTCATTTAGGGTTGGGTTAAGGGAGGAAAAGGAGGAAAAGATCATTCATTCTTTCATGAGCAGATTGAGAGAGAGAGAGCAAGAGAGCAAGGGAGATTTCTGGACAAGGAGGAGAAGGAGGCAGCAGCTTGGCACACATACCAAGGCAGCATTTAAGCAAATCCTTACAGCTGAATGCGCAAGCAGTAAAAGGCAGATTTTTCTTGAGCAAACAGCAAAAGGCAGATTTGTTTTTGCACAGAAATCGAGGCAGCTGATTTTCTGCACAAAAATCGAGGTCCGTACAGCATGTCCGTACCGTCCGTACAGCCTGTCCGTACAGTCCGTACAGCCATCTGTACCGTCCGTACAGCCGCCTGTACCGTCCGTACAGTGGTCGTACAGCATTGTGTTGCTGTTTGGAAATTTCTGGTGGGCTGTGAGGCTCAGAAATCGAGATAAGTTGTAAATTTGTTTGCTGATTTTTGCTGAAAATTTCTCACTGTAAAAAGGCATTTCCAGAAATAAAGAAGAGCTCTCAAACTGGTTTTCTCCAAGAGTTGTAGGGGGTTTTTCCAAGGTCAAGTTGACCAAAAATGACTGAGTTTAGATGTGTTTTAATGGCTGTTTTTAATTGCTGATTTTTATTTCTGCAATTTCCAGCACTCTGAAAAATTTCCAGAATTTCTGTTTTCAGCAATATTTATTTTTTCAGTCTGTTAAATGTATGGCTATGGGAATGGGCATTTAACTACATGGGAGAAATAAGGTGAAACTGAAAATCGGGGTGGGAAAACAGAAAATTTTACATAACTTCAATCTTGCTCCACTGTTGCATGCAAAATTGTTCTATTGGAAGCCTATAAGAAAACTCTAACAATGCATTCCTTATATTTAGTTTCTGCCCTCACAAGAAAAATAGTTAGGGTTTGGAAAGTGGATGCCCTAATCATCCTCCCTTACTCCATCATAGTCTCTTCCATGAAAATTAGACCTAGAAGACTCCATTAAACCATTGTAGGATAAGGCACTAATATTTGTCTTGTTGATCATCCAAAAAATTTATTTAATTTCTTCCTCTTTCCCTTGTTCTTAGATGTCTAGGGTTAGTTGTTGGGGTTTTTAGGGCAATTACTGCATAAAGTGAATTTGTGTTGGTTGTTTGTGGCTCCTAATTTAGGAATTGCATCTATGAAACATATAAAAGAAAAACCTAGCATAGTGCATAGTCTATCCCTCCTATATAGGGCTGACATCACATTTGTTTGTAGTTTATGCATGCATTTCAGCCAAAAAAATCAACTTTCTAATACTAGTGTCTATTGGAAGACCTTTGCTCCTCTTTATTGATTATCACTAGAAGGCCTTTTCTTTAGGCTGCCATATGACATTCTATGCCTTATTATTGCATATTAATCAAACCCAAACTTATAGCAGCCCTATCTTTGGTGTAGGCATAGAGTGTTTGAACCTTGGTATAGAGTATCCAACACCTTGAGCCATAGCATTCGAATATCCTTTTAAGTGATCTAAGTAGCCTCCCTTGTGGTCAAATATCACTAACGAGCAGGAGAAAGGTTGCTGAGGTAACAGTGGCAATCCTTTCTCTTGTTGCCACAAGGTCTGGCCCCCACCACTAAGGCTTTACAATAGGCCTGCTAGATTTTGCAGCAACAGGAACCCAGACTTGGGAGCAAATTACCATCATTTTTGTGTATCCTGGATTTTAAAAGAACTCTCACAGGGGAGAAAGTGTAAGAGAAGATATTATTGACCTTCTTGATGTGATGTCTTATAGAGAAACAGAATCTATTAACCGCCTTTCTGTCCAATGCCTGATAGCTCACAGATGCTGGGAAAGGGCATATCCTAGAATGCCTAGCAGCATACCAGGAACTAGTGACATCTACGCTTAGAAAATGGACAAAAGGGAACATCAAGTCTAAAATTGCAGCATGACTCTAGCACTTGATTCCAGGGTTGGTTACTTAAAAGAAGTTACAACCTCTGGATAGAAAGGAATGTGAGAATCTTCCAAAATAGACAAAAAACACTGGAACGTCCACAGACAGAACTTAAAATATCCCAAATTTTCAATGAAACCATACCCCCAAAACCAAAGAAAACTTAACTGTGATACAGGAAGAAAAAGGCAAACTAAAGAGGCGGTGCAATCACCATTCAAGTTCCAGGAAGCACACACAATACCCATCTATTCATGAAGAGCACAAGATCAATGGGTCCTCCGTTATCACCCTTCTATTTAACTTAACTTTGATGAAGAATCCTGAGGGGTCACAGGAAGGGTTGAAATTGAAGGGATTCTTAACAAGAAGAATAGTGCCAATTGTCGTGTATACCCAAAATGTTGAATTGGACACAAAAAAAATTGCAGAAGCCATGGCAGGATCTAGAAAAGAATAACCAGAGAAAACAGCATGAAGTTATGAACATTAAACATGTTGGTTGAGGGAAACTCCAGGCTGGTCGTAGAGAAATTGAAATTGAGAAAAGTTTACCCTGAACATTGAAATTGAGAAAAATTTAACCTGAACTCCTCAAGAAAGCTACTAACTGGAGATTGTGAAAACCCTCTCAAGAAGGGACTACAGGGTTACAGGTATGCACAACTATGAAGAAATTAATTTTTAGAATATCAAAGTAAAGGGAATAGAGCAGCTGACATTTTAGCCAACATGGGGGCAAACTTTGGATCGGGAGTTGGTGGATTAGGAGAGGACTCTCAGTTGTAACCCTAAAATTACACTTGAAATTAAGCTAACAGTTACCCTGGAGATCTGAAGGGTCAAAGGGGATGGTAATATAGCACTCAACCTAACCACAAGAAGACACCCCCACACCCCCCCTTCCTCCACCCTCAATCTATGGAAGATGGGAATCTAGGACCAAATAGACCCAACAATTCACTAATGAATAATTCAGAAGACCCCCATGTCAAAGGAAGAGACGGGTGGGCAAGTGACAAAATGTTGTTGTAAGGTGCAATGCAATCACTTTAGCAAAAGGGAGGGAAAGGTTCTTCCCATGTCATCATACTTATGATGCTTGTGTTTAATCAGAAATTTCAAACGGCTTTATGGATGCAAGGTCTCATTTCTGTGGTAGATACTAGAGAGAACAAAACTCAACACATTACTGTTTCGAAGACCCAACAGGACAGCAGGCTTCTCATGATCAAATAATCTATTAAAGAATTATTTACATGAATACTCAAGGGCATCTGAGATATGGGCCATTGGACATTAATTTGAGACGTCCAATGGATGGCACCAATAGTGGTGAAGGTTGATGGTGTGTGCTCCATACCCTTTGTTCTTTTCAAGATTTCATCCTAGTAGTTTCCACCCCATGTGCTGATTATTATATCTACATATGCTCTTCACAGTTTTCATCTTATCCAAGTATGCTCTTTTTTGTTTCACACTTTGAGGGTCCTGATAATTGGACATGTAAGATGAAATGAACCAATCCTTAAGGGAGATAAAATTGACTCATTAAATGAGGAGATGCAGAATTAGACTCAGCAAACAAGCATCAAGTTTCCAGCAGAGTCATTGGTTCATGAGGGTCCACAATGCCTAGCCAAGGTTCTCTGTGGGGATCATCTACACCCATGTAGAGACCAAAAGATGTGATTGAGAAGAACCATAATCAAAGAGACCAAATCTAATCCTCCCACCTATGACTACTAGCCTTAACAACATCTCTCTTTTATATGAACTGAAGATTAGAGAAGCAAGGATACTGTTGATTACGACCTCTAGAATTCAAGAGATTTTGTTATAATATCTCTATGAGCCAGTCTCATACTGCACTGGATGTTTTTTCAGACTATACTGTTAGCCCTTGTAATTATGTTCTACTCAGGAAAACTAGTGATAATACTTCAGAGAAAAACTACAATAATGATTTTGAGATGAACAACGTACAAATGTTTTTAACTACATATATGGTGCACACAGTCGACTCAAATTGGCAGGTATGTATAATCTGTAACTCCAGAAACAGATTGAATAAACTGGGTTATCATTATATATCTAAACTTTAAAAGTTCACGTAAAACGATTGGATTCTCTTAATTTACCTCAAAAAAATTGCAATGCAAGGCTCTAAGTCCCCTGGTTCATGTTCATGTTCACAGCAATGTGGTAGAAATTAAAATTCATCATTAAATTCGAGGAAATATATATTTCTAAATTCAAAGTTAATCTGATCGTAAATAAAATTTATCCAAATTTAATATGAAAGTAAATAAATTTAATCCCAATTTTTAAAAAATAATCAAATTTAATCACTGAGTTTTGAAACAAAATTAATCAACAAATTTAAACAAATATAATTATGGATCTTGAACAAATTAATTTAACAACACAGTGAATTCACTAAATTTCGACTTTTGGGATTAAATCCAGGATATGCATTGACTAGGGAAATCCAATATGCAATATAATATTATGTTAGAAATAGGCAAGTGAATGTTAGATGTTGCAAATGTTAGTCATTTGACGAAATAAATGCTTTTTAATTAAAAACTGTCAGGTAACTGATTATACAGTAATTTAACATGCTAGTCCATAAATGCGACCTCTCATCTTGTGTGTAAAACCATTCAAATAATTTATGGAAGTCCTTTTTATCCAGAATATTTTCTCATAATCTCAGTTCTTCGAATAAAAATACTCTAAAGAAGTCAAATCTCAACTTCTCACCTTGCCCATATAAAAAGAAATGAAGAAATACCAAATTTGTGTGTGTGCTTATATATATATATTGTTTCCTAAATCTTCCGAAGTAGAATTTCCATACTTGGATCTGTTTCAAACATCATACCCACTCCCTCATTCCAAGTAACATAGGTTAAAAAAGTTAGCTGGCTATTTGAGAGGTCTACAAATACAATGAGAAGACATGGGATAATAGCAATTTTCTTTCTAGCCTTAAATCTCTGCAAATGACATATGACATCATCAAAATCATTGCAAGGGAAGATGAAGAAGGTATCTCCAAAAGTTTCTATTTATATAGTTCCAAGTTTTGCTCTTGTCAATGATACATGTGATCCCAAGCAATTTGCCACAGATTTGAAGTGGCCATGAGGAGGCATCTTCCTTTTGGAACCCCCTTCACATGGTCATACAAAATGTCACATTACCAGTTGGGTGTATAAATGGTATTTTTACTCTAATAAGGGGCTTACCTAGCCTAAAGGCCCTGACTTATGGGAAAATCCACCCCTTTTCACTTAATTAAGGCTATTTCCACAACACAGGCCATCACTGTTGGTGCTAGAAATGTCATGGTGTTGGAAGTTGCATTCAGCACTGGAAACAGAACTAGTTGCTCATTCAGCACTTGGATCTGCAAATGACATATAACATCATCAAAATCATTGCAAGGGAAGATGAAGAAGGTATCTCCAAAAGTTTCTATATATATAGTTCCAAGTTTTGCTCTTATCAATGATACATGTGATCCCAAGCAATTCGCCACAGATTTAAAGTGGCCATGAGGAGGCATCTTCCTTTTGGAACCCCCTTCACATGGTCATACAAAATGTCTCATTACCAGTTGGGTGTATAAATGGTATTTTTACTCTAATAAGGGGCTTACCTAGCCTAAAGGCCCTGACTTATGGGAAAAGCCACCCCTTTTCACTTAATTAAGGCTATTTCCACAACACAGGCCATCACTGTTGGTGCTAGAAATGTCATGGTGTTGGAAGTTGCATTCAGCACTGGAAACAGAACTAGTTGCTCATTCAGCACTTAGATCTTAGCCACATGCAATTCCTCTCATAATGGCAGATAGTCTATCCATCTATGGCATTGCTCGCTACCTCACACTGGACCAAAATAGAGCCTTCCCCTTTGCTTAATTAACCATCCTCCAAGATTGAAATTACTTTGAGAGGGTTCAGAGCCACTTCAGGGTTCGGCAAGCAGGACAGTATATACATAGTAATGGAGAAAGGAATCAAAGTTTGAAAGTAAGTTTTGTCTACTCCGCCACAACTCGAGCCCAATGAAATGCATTCTCTGTTGCTTATGGCACCCCTACAGATTTCATTTCATAGCACTTTCTAGTCCTATTGACCTATCCTTTGGTATCATCTTATCTCATCTGTACATGTTACAAAACCTCAAAGGAACACCCAAAACACTGTCAAAGAGAATCAGATTCCACTGAAATGTAAAGTACTTTAAAATTTGATGGGGGAAATGGCCAACCAGAGATCACAAAACGTAATTCAGTACTTCTGGACTTAACAGATTTGATTTTGCCCCATAAAGACTTCCTGTTCCCATGCATAGGTATTTTCCCCAACAAATGTCTTGATTCTCAACAATTAAAAAAGGACTGGCAGAGAACAAAAATATCTGACCTGAAAATGGACAAATGTAGATTTCACTGATCTTGTATTGTAGTGAAAATCAAAAAAATTCCCATCCTTCCGAACAGGCTTGCACTCCTGTTTGCATAGAATTCAAAATAATTTGTTGGGCTAAAGATTTGTAAGGTAAAGCAAAAATTCAGACCGCTTTCCTCTCACGACATCAATACAAACATAAGATGGAAGTTTCAAAACTTTCGATGTAACCATAGTTCTTGGCATAAAGCAAGATCACCTTATCCAGCGCATCATGTGGCATGTTTAGGCTTTTATAATTCTTGTACTGCTTCAATCGTGTCTGCCGATACTTTTCTCTTGTGAAATGTAGTCTTTCCCAAGGAATTCCCTGAATGTCTTTTCCATGTCGAGCTTGCACGGCTGTAGTGTCTAAATACTTCAACTGCAATAAAAATAATTGGTTCAGTGAATGATAGAATGGGCTATAACTAATAAACCTTGCACAAGGACCATTTTCCAAATTGCACAATGCAGATGATTACAGTGCTAACTAGACACTGATGCAAAGACTTTAGGATCCCAGTGACCAACTACCCACATCAATATCATCATCTGAGTCAGTATCAATAGCATCGCCTCTCAAGCCATGGCCATCAAAAGGACCTTCTACATCTTCAAAGTCACTCATGTCAGCCTCTTCTACCATATTGTCGTAATCCCATTGAAATTCTGCCATCTACTCCAAGCAACTCAAACTTACACAAAAAAAGCCTGCCACAATTATCAAAATAAAAATACAAATCATTTGCAAAAGAAATTGAACCATGGCATTGTACACCAAAAATGCATAGAATAAAAGCAAAACATGATAAAGCAATTAGCAACAACATTCTTCAGTTTTATGATTAGATCCATATAAGACTAACGTAAATAAAATTATAATGATATATAAGAGTGCCAGGACAGGAGGGTGCATCGTATAGTCAAGAGAACTATATAGATTTGGGACTGTCTAGAGCATAATGGATCGAGCTCTGTTCACAGTTCTAGGACTTAACTGAATAACACTTTCATAGAATGCATTGTAGTGAGCAATATATGAAAATTATCCAAAACCATATCAGTGAATCCACTGCAAAGAAGAAGACCAATCGCACATATTCACCAGAATTTTGGCAAGAAACATGGAAGTTGATACGCAGGATCAAGTTGAAAGGGGCATTAACTCTTAAAGTGGACTGTTGGAAGGAAGAGGAGGTGCTGCAATCAACTTCTCCAGCTAGGTGCAATATAGGAAAGGTGAGTATCCAAACTATAGATGTGTCAGGACAATTTTCCTTGTGCAGGATACAGTAGTGGGCCTTTCTTCAGTCTATGCTCCAAACACATTGTAGGAAAAGAGCCAGCCGTGGAGTTGGATCTCTACTGAGCTATGCCATTGATTCAGTGTCAAAGGAAGAATTTAATACAGTGTAAGTGAAGAACGATAGAAGTCCGTAAGAGAGTATTCCCATTTTATGGAGAGAAATTTGTTTAGTGGGTGCACATAAAAAGGTCTCTGAATGTACACAAGTCCTTGTGGATGTAGAAAAAGTAAAACCTCATGGGTCATGGTCGGTTCACTTGATCAAACCCTGGTCATGGGGCGTAAACGAAATTGGCATGATTGGTAGGCTTTATACTAGCACAAACTTTCCACCAACCAAGGCAGGGAGGACAAAATAATATAGATACTTCAAAAATGAGTCCTTTCTAGGCACCTACTGTTAACGCTGGAAGTTCAAATTAAAGAAGAAGACAAACAGTCTCCCTTGTAAACTAAATGTGACACACCTAAAAGTATGGTGTGTTTCGAAGCCTTGATCCTGCCAACAATGCACGCCCCCTGTGGTCTCTCAATGGGAGAGCCAACAATGGAAAATCGATTCAGAGTCCAGATGAAGGAATTATTAAAAATCCTTCTTGAGTGTGGCTAATGGGATGTGCCTAGGGGTTGACAAACTCCCATTATCTAGAAATAGCCTAGATCCATCTTAACTCCGGATCTATCAAGCATCGAGAGGGATTAAACCTTTCAAGGTGCAAACCTCTTTTTTGAGTGTAACACTTGATAAAAGGTTTTCACCTCGAGAGATTCGATCCCTCTCAACACTTGATAGATCCAGAGTTAAGATGGATCTAGGCTGGTTTAATTATTAATAATTAAGAATTTTAATTTTTCATAATATTTTTTTTTTATTTTTCTTTTAATTTTATTTCTATGTAATTTGACTAAGTCAAAATGTTTAGATAACATAACATGACATTACAACATCTCTTCCATACTGGGCTGGAGAGTGCGTCTTGGCACAACCATGTGAAAGCTTTGTTGTCGCACAGATCGTCACGACAACGCTCAGATCGGGGGCTGTCACCTTGATCCCCGATCTCTCCGTTTAACCCTGTCTCCCGCGGCTAAGGGGGTAGACCCTATGAGATGATGAAGATCAACTGTGGACCAGTTGGGTTGGGAGACACGAAGAAACAAGCACTAAATTGATTTTGTTAAGTTAAAAGACCAGTGCCTTATAGAGTTAATGATTAAATGATTAGATGAACCATGTAAAACAAACATTTATCATCAAATAGCCCGAGCAATGCAAGATACCCAGTAAATTCACAATGCCTTAATAGTGATCCAGCGATTAAAACTCAATAACGATATTCCAGCAATTAAAATTTCGAAAGATAAATGCTTTAAACAACCACGTAATTCCAAATGCTAACTAGAGATCACATTCATATAGCTAATCTTTAAATGATCATTCAAGCATATTTAACCACATGAAAATGATAAACATTAATCCCACATCAAAAATTTAGCCTCAGCAAAAAAGATATTTCGCAAACATGGCAAATCCTTGAGGCAACACTGAATCTGGCAAAATATTTCCAAATTTTTTTATTTTTCTTTTTAAATGAAAAACTGATAACTCAAATCCTAAATCTAACTCTAAAAAACAAAGTAAAAATCTAAAACTTTCAAAAAAAATTATTTATTTATTTATTTTTATTTTTATTTTTTTAAGCTCACCAAAAAAAACTCTACAATCTAAATCAAGCTAAAATCTAATTTAAATTAGAAGAAAACTTTTTTATTTTTTATAATTTTATAAATTTTATATTTTTTTATGATTTTTTAAATTTTAAAATGAAACAAAAAATCTAATCTAAAAGCAACCCTTTTTTTTTAAACAAAATTAAACTAAACTAAAAACCAAAGACAAAGCGGAACAAAAGGAAAATCAAATTTTTATTATTTTTTTATTTTTTATTAAAGTCTATCTTTTAAACAAAATTAATTCTATTTAAAAAAAAAAAAAAAAAATCCAAGACTAAACAAAAACTTAAAACTTAAGGCTACACTAACCTAACGTAAAGATTAAATATATCAACTCTAAGACTAACTATGCCTAAAACAAAATAAAGCACTAATACTTGAAATAAAATCGATCTAAAAATCTAAACGAAAGAAAATTTAAATCTAATGAATCATAAATGTAATGTTAATAAAACATGAAACGTATAAAATAAAAATAAAAAAAGAACTAAATCTAAACCCTACCGTGCATAAAAGAACAACCTTTATTTGTTTTAATGTGCGTTGTGTGTGCAGGTGAACTCCACGGAGGATGCAAGATATGGATCAGAGCAAATGTGGCTGCGGAGAGGGAATACACGACTGGTGATAGCTGCGTGGAACGATGGCTGAGTTTTTTTTTTTTCTTTTTGATTGCAGGTTTGTGTGGGACGTTGAGGGACGCAGTTGTGGCTGTTCAATGATGGAGTATGACTGCGTGGGAGCTGGAGCTGGCAAGGCAATGTGGAGCTTGGAGGCTGCGTTGCGGATATGTTGCAGGTTGATAGAACTGAAGGATGGCAGACGGAGGGATATGTGTATTGTTTGCAGATTTGAGAGCAGCAGATTGAGGGCAGCGTATGAAGGAATCGTTAATGATAGAGTCTTTATTATTTTGCTTGCCGTACAGGTTGAAAGCAATGAAGAAATGAGACAGACAAAATTTGTGGCAGCAGCATGGGATGGGCTGCGTAAGGGATATGGATTTGCAGACAGCAAAATGGAGGGCATGAAGAATGACTGCGGGATTCGATAACTGCTTGGAAGGGGTTTGGAGCAGCAGGAAGTAACCTAGAAATTTTCCAGATTTTAAAATTCGAACCCAAATCACAAAAGAAAATTTCGAAAACAGAATCAAAATCTTTTTGCTCAGAAGAAACCAGGCAGTCAATCTGCAAAACTTCCACCAGAACCTCTAAATATTTTCCAGGAATCTTAATAAAATTTTGAATCATCTGCTTCAGATTGTGAAAACCCCACAAAATTTTTAAAATATGTACCTGCAACCTATAAAAACAAAAAACCCAGAAGTAAAATGTGCCAAAAATAAACTGAAAACCCTAAAACCAGCTAAACAATTTACAGTATTTACAGATCTAAGGCTCTTTAGTAGCCAGATTTGTCAATAATCACAGTAGTATTATCAGAATTTAATTTTAATGTGAGACACTTCAGAAAACCCTGCATGCATTCATAAAAAAATTCAAATAATAAGCCTGGGATCAAGAACTGGCTGAGCTCTTTCAGAAAACACAATCCGGGAGTTGGCTGGTTCAGCCGAGAACTTCCCCTAACGCCCGGTAATCTGAAAAAAGGATTTCCTGCACAGCTTAAAATCAACCACTAACATAAAGGGAGAAAACAATAGCGAAATCTAGATCAAATGGAGATACCTGCCACTATATTTCAGGATCTACACTCTCATTCAAACCCCAGAGATCAGACAAGATACATGTGCCTAGATCAATCTTCATCAAGCTAAAATCAATGGTTGAAAATAAAATTATACAGAAACATAAATCATCTTACAGCACTTTCAGAAGAGTAACACCAGCAAGATTTTTAACCCCAAAGTCTTTCTTTATTGCACAAAAAATGACTACAAAAGAGCTTCTTCAGCACAAGACTCACAGACCTAATCTCCTCTCAAATGACCCTTAGCACCCTATTTAAAGGAAAAATTCCCAACGGCTAATTCGAGTGATCCATGTCAAAACGATCTCGACCGTCGATGAGGATCAAGACATCTCTTAATCTCATCCGTCGAATTTTTTAATGCATTAAAATTGAAATTCTGCATTTATTTACTCAAAAATATTATTGTTTTATTATTTTTAGGTTTTTACTTTATTTTATTATTGTTTACTTTTATTTAAATTTTTATTTTTCAATTATATTTTTTTTTTTTTTTTGATTTTTAATTTATTTTTAAATGGATCCTCGAACTTAGCCTTTGGAAAAATCACCTAGGACCTAGGACTTAGGACTTATGAGGGGATTAAAACATTTTCTAACCCTCAAGACACTTTACATCATGACTTTTACAACTTTACATCTCAAGGGGGAGAACCCATTTGACATAGACCCTCATAAACCACCCAGTTCTGCGACACAACTATAATCTAGCAGATTAACACACTAGGATTCTCCTAAGATTCTAATGACAAAATCCATTCCGGCTTTGGGGTTAGGCTGAAGGAAAACTCTGCCGATCATAGATCGGTGAGACAAAAAACCTTCCGGAACGTAGATTATCACTAGGAAATTAGGTCCACCTAGGCAATTTACATACACGACTCATATATGCTAAGAATATTTACAATTCACACATGCAGACAGGGTTTACAACATAATATGATCAAGTCGATGATGATTGTCGAATGGCACGGACATGTCGATCAAGCGCTATCCCTTTTTGCGAAGAAAAGGGGGTGTACTGCTATGGGTAGTTGACACGTAGTGGTCAACATCTGGCTCTACTTGGGGACACGTTGTTGCACTGTAAGAACGTGAGAATCCAGAATCTGCATCCACGCAACACACAACAAAACATAAGTAGCGTTAAGCACAGGAAAGATATAAGCTCTTCATTTATTAACTATCTAGAAAAGCAAATCTAATCCTAAAACAGAAATGAAAATGCTGAAATGACAAGGAGTAGGGTTAGAAATACAATACAAAGGATGCCGCATGGCATCAGATGTGTTCAATATAGTGTATACTGAGCATTTCCTGCTTTCAGGCAAATCTGTCGGCTGCTTGTCGGATGTGCCATGTCCAATTCTACATATGGTAGGACTTTTTCCTATCCGAAAATCAAGCTGCTCGCGGCCGTCTGATGCAGCAAATATTTTTCTCATTTTCTTCCTCTTGCGCTTCTTCTTCCTGGTAGGCTGTATTATTGATGACGTGGAACTTTCTGTTTCAAAGCTCTTAGATGAAGTATGTAAGATATGTGTGACATGTCTTTCTTCATCTTGCATCTGATCTTTATCGTTTTTAAGCTTATCTGGATCACCTTCAATTAACCACCTTTCGATCGAACCAATGACCTCCTCATAATAAGATGGAGCTTGTTGCAGCAAATGAGAAGGCTCCTAATCTATTGATGTTTCCTAGTTTCTCTCATCTTTAATCCGCTATTGAAATTTATGTACCTGTATTGTAATGGCATTTATCTAGCTAGAATGCTCAACTTTCATAGCATTGATTTCACTGGCATGATCTTCTTCCATGGTCAATAACTTTTTCTGAAGACATATCTGATTAGCTTCCATATCTTTTATTACTTTATCGTCCTTTTCCTTTATGGTCATTAAGCAATGCTGCATAGAGTTTATCTCTTCCTTATGATTTGCTTGCATGGTCGTCATTTTTTCCTCTAAGCCTGATAACTTGCTTTGCATAAAACTAATTTCTGTGTCATGATTAGTCTTCATGGCCTCAATTTCCTTAGTATGCTGATTTTGCATGACTTCTATCTCCCTATTACGCTTTTCCAGGTGGGTGCATAAAATTCTCACATCATTGGCGTAATTAGTTTGATTGATCTCCATATTTTTTACCAGCAGCATTAGTTCTTGTATAATTTGCTTATGATCTTCCTTTTCATTGTCAACACTGTTTTTACAATTTGTTCCTACTTTTCCACTATGATCTGCAATGGTACAAGTGGATGGCAAATTATGATATGAAGCATTGTCTTGAAATCTTCCATCGACATCTGGACCTTTTATAAGATTATTTTCATTCTGTTGCACAATTTTAGGGGCAAAGGCGAGCTATCTGGATCACCATATCTATCTTTAAAAGCATCGATAATGTCTTGCAAAGAAGTGAAGGGATCTTCAGGACAACTATTAAACCAATTCAAAGCATCATCTTCTAAAGAAAGGACAAATAGACGCATTTTGACATCTTCATGATTATACTGAGGAGATCTACAATACATGATCATTATACGAGTAAACCAGCCTAGATGCTTTTTAACAGCGACTGAATCACCACCCGAGAACACAGGTAATTTAGAAATGGCCACCTCTGAAATATCATGGCGAACACCAGTAAAATGACATGGTTTAAACGAATAATCCATGATGAATAATAAGGGATCAAATGGATGATAGAAAGAGATCTCTGCTCAAGAAAATTAATAAATGAAAGAAGTGGAGTCGCCACTTGAACAATGAGTCAAATTCTAGGATCCAAAAAGTAACCAACAAGCTGATATGAGAGAGGCTTCTTGTCTGGGAAAATGAAAAGAAATGGAGTCGCCACCCAAACAAGAAACGAACTAAAGAGAAGTTGTTGATATGACGAAAGATAAAGTGATGAAAAAGATCCAAATGATGCCAAAAAATGTTGAATTTGCCAGCTCAAAAGCGAGATGAAAAAGAATGATGAGAAATGAGAATATGAATGTCGCTGAAATGCCAAGGACAGAAAAACTCTATCCCCAGCAACGGCGCCAAAAAATGTTGTCGCACAGATTGTCACGACAATGCTCAGACCGGGGGCTGTCACCCTAATCCCCGATCTTTCCGTTTAAGCCTATCTCCCGCGACTAAGGGGGGTAGACCCTATGAGATAATGAAGACCAACTGTGGACCAGTTGGGTTGGGAGACACGAAGAAACAAGCACTAAATTGATTTTGTTAAGTTAAAAGACCAGTGCCTTATAGAGTTAATGATTAAATGATTAGATGAACCATGTAAAACAAACATTTATCCTCAAATAGCCCGAGCAATGCAAGATACCCAGTAAATTCACAATGCCTTAATAGTGATCAGCGATTAAAACTCAATAACGATATTCCAGCAATTAAAATTTCGAAAGATAAATGCTTTAAACAACCACGTAATTCCAAATGCTAACCAGAGATCACATTCATATAGCTAATCTTTAAATGATCATTCAAGCATATTTAACCACATGAAAATGATAAACATTAATCCCACATCAAAAATTTAGCCTCAGCAAAAAAGATATTTCGCAAACATGGCAAATCCTTGAGGCAAGACTGATTCTGGCAAAATATTTCCAAATTTTATTTTATTTTTTAAATGAAAAACTGATAACTCAAATCCTAAATCTAACTCTAAAAAACAAAGTAAAAATCTAAAACTTTCAAAAAAAAATATTTATTTTTTTATTTTTTTAAGTTCACCAAAAAAAACTCTACAATCTAAATCAAGCTAAAATCTAATTTAAATTAAAAGAAAACTTTTTTATTTTTTATAATTTTATAAATTTTATATTTTTTTATGATTTTTTAAATTTTAAAATGAAACAAAAAATCTAATCTAAAAGCAACCCCTTTTTTTCTTTTTTTTTTCTTTTTTTTTTTTAATTCGAAACAAAACTAACTAAATTCAAAACAAAATTAAACTAAACTAAAAACCAAAGACAAAGCCTAAAACTAATTCTAAATGAAGTTTAAAACGGAACAAAAGGAAAATCAAATTTTTATTATTTTTTTATTTTTTATTAAAGTCTATCTTTTAAACAAAATTAATTCTATTTAAAAAAAAAAATATATATATATATATATAAAAAATAAATAAATCAAGACTAAACAAAAACTTAAAACTTAAGGCTACACTAACCTAACGTAAAGATTAAATATATCAACTCTAAGACTAACTATGCCTAAAACAAAATAAAGCACTAACACTTGAAATAAAATCGATCTAAAAATCTAAACAAAAGAAAATTTAAATCTAATGAATCATAAATGTAATGTAAATAAAACATGAAACGTATAAAATAAAAATAAAAAAAGAACTAAATCTAAACCCTACCGTGCATAAAAGAACAACCTTTATTTGTTTTAATGTGCGTTGTGTGTGCAGGTGAACTCCACGGAGGATGCAAGATATGGATCAGAGCAACTGTGCCTGCGGAGAGGGAATACACGGCTGGTGATAGCTGCGTGGAACTATGGCTGAGTTTTTTTTTTTTTTTTGATTGCAGGTTTGTGTGGGACGTTGAGGGACGCAGTTGCGGCAGTTCAATGATGGAGTATGACTGCGTGGGAGCTGGAGCTGGCGAGGCAATGTGGAGCTTGGAGGCTGCGTTGCGGATATGTTGCAGGTTGATAGAACTGAAGGATGGCAAACGGAGGGATATGTGTATTGTTTGCAGATTTGAGAGCAACAGATTGAGGGCAGCGTGTGAAGGAATCGTTAATGATAGAGTCTTTATTATTTTGCTTGCCGTACAGGTTGAAAGCAATGAAGAAATGAGACAGACAAAATTTGTGGCAGCAGCGTGGGATGGGTTGCGTAAGGGATATGGATTTGCAGACAGCAGAATGGAGGGCATGAAGAATGACTGCGGGACTCGATAACTGCTTGGAAGGGGTTTGGAGCAGTAGGAAGTAACCCAGAAATTTTCCAGATTTTAAAATTCGAACCCAGATCACAAAAGAAAATTTCGAAAACAGAATCAAAATCTTTTTGCTCAGAAGAAATAGGCAGTCAATCTGCAAAACTTCCACCAGAACCTCTAAATATTTTCCAGGAATCTTAATAAAATTTTGAATCAGCTGCTTCAGATTGTGAAAACCCCACAAAATTTTTAAAATCTGTACCTGCAACTTGTAAAAACAAAAAACCCAGAAGTAAAATGTGCCAAAAATAAACTGAAAACCCTAAAACCAGCTAAACAATTTACAGTATTTACAGATCTAAGGCTCTTTAGTAGCCAGATTTGTCAATAATCACAGTAGTATTATCAGAATTTAATTTTAATGTGAAACACTTCAGAAAACCCTGCATGCATTCATAAAAAAATTCAAATAATAAGCCCGGGATCAAGAACTGGCTGAGCTCTTTCAAAAAACACAATCCGGGAGTTGGCTGGTTCAGCCGAGAACTTCCCCTAACGCCCGGTAATCTGAAAAAAGGATTTCCTGCACAGCTTAAAATCAACCACTAACATAGAGGGAGAAAACAATAGCGAAATCTAGATCAAATGGAGATACCTGCCACTATATTTCAGGATCTACACTCTCATTCAAACCCCAGAGATCAAACAAGATACATGTGCCTAGATCAATCTTCATCAAGCTAAAATCAATGGCTGAAAATAAAATTATACAGAAACATAAATCATCTTACAGCACTTTCAGAAGAGTAACACCAGCAAGATTTTTAACCCTAAAGTCTTTCTTTATTGCACAAAAAATGACTACAAGAGAGCTTCTTCAGCACAAGGCTCACAGATCTAATCTCCTCTCAAATGACCCCTAGCACCCTATTTAAAGGAAAATTTCCCAACGGCTAGTTCGAGTGATCCCTGTCAAAACGATCTCGACCGTCGATGAGGATCAAGACATCTCTTAATCTCATCCGTCGAATTTTTTAATGCATTAAAAATTGAAATTCTGCATTTATTTACTCAAAAATATTATTATTTTATTATTTTTAGGTTTTTACTTTATTTTATTATTTTTTATTTTTATTTAATTTTTTATTTTTCGGTTATATTTTTTTTTAATTTTTTTTATTTTTAATTTATTTTTAAATGGATCCTCGAACTTAGCCTTTGGAAAAATCACCTAGGACCTAGGACTTAGGACTTATGAGGGATTAAAATATTTTCTAACTCTCAAGACACTTTACATCATGACTTTTACAACTTTACATCTCAAGGGGGAGAACCCATTTGACATAGACCCTCATAAACCACCCAGTTCTGCGACACAACTACAATCTAGCAGATTAACACACTAGGATTCTCCTAAGATTCTAATGACAAAATCCATTCCGACTTTGGGGTTAGGCTGAAGGAAAACTATGCCGATCATAGATCGGTGAGACAAAAAACCTTCCAGAACGTAGATTATCACTAGGAAACTAGGTCCACCTAGGCAATTTACATACACGACTCATATATGCTAAGATTATTTACAATTCACACATGCAGACTGGGTTTACAACATAATATGATCAAGTCGACGATGACTGTCGAATGGCACGGACATGTCGATCAAGCGCTATCCCTTTTTGCGAAGAAAAGGGGGTGTACTGCTATGGGTAGTTGACACGTAGTGGTCAACAAGCTTGTCAATGAGGCCTTGTGCAAAGTCTATATTATGGAGGAACAAGCTGGAGCATTAGGATAGATTATCAAGAAAGGTTTTATCAAGTTAATTCACAAGATTATAAGTAGGAACTGATAGCAGATTGGAGACCAATCAACCTTCTAGATGTGACGTTTTTACCATATGCCCTAGAATCAAGATATTATAAATAGTAACTCAGTACCACAAGCAATTACCTTAGTCGAGATTAAACAAGGTAAGTCATACTTAAAACACAAAATCATATCCCACCTCAAACAAAACTACAGACAACAATAATACTTCCTACTCGTCCAGTATTATTTCTCTACAAATTCTATAGTATTCAATAAATTTATTTAATTCTTCAGCATATGTTTGAACTTTGTTTAATGGATCATATATCCTAGTCCCATAGTGCACATTGCACACATCCCAAACTTGATCACAAACACAATTTTTATCTAGCATATTGAAGTTTTTTCAAATCAAAATTCTAGACAACTAGCAAAGATCCATCTTAACTCCAGATCTACCAAGCACCAAGATAAATCTATGTTAAAATTGGCAACAAGGGCCAAATTCCACCTTGGGACAGCTCATATGATGGAGATGATTATTGCATTGGATTCCTATTTTTGAGAGGTCCAAGATTGCTATAAAGACCATCTCATTCGGACAAGCAGAAGTGTGATTTTGATTTATTCTCTCACATGTACAAATTGTTTAGGTCGGCCTCAGCTTAATGTAGGCTCAAAAAGTCCAATGGATGTGTCTCTTCAGCCACAACAAAGTGTATAAATAGAAGAGACCTCACACCTCATTTGGGCATCATTCACTCACACATTCTTCTCTCTCTTCATCAGATTGGTTCGTATAGCTTTGGTATCTTCTCTCTCTCTCTCACACTCACACCTGCGGTCAAGACAGATTTTCTGGGCTAAAACAGAACCGAAATTTCAGATTTTTGACCAGCATTGACCGAGGTTGTTTTCACTGAATTTGACTGTCTTTAAGGGCAGAATTTCGCTTTCTTGAGGCCGCATTGATTGGCATGAAAATCAAGAAGTTTGGGGTTGTTTGACCAGCATTGACCGCAGGGCTGACTGTTGTTTGACCGAGTTTGACCAGAGTTTGTGGGACTGTTTTGGGTTGACTTTGACCTTTGCTGGAGGCCAAATTGGACTGCCTTTGACCAAGCTTCAAAGGAGGTGTTTTGCTGCTGATTTGACCAGCGTTGACTTTTTGGTTAGGGCTGAAGTTTGACTGCAGTTGACTACAGAATTTGACAGGGTTGATTTGACTTTGTATTGGGCTAGTCTATTTGACTTTTGTACTCTCTCTCTCTGCTGAACTATTGAATAATAATAAGAAGATTTGATCAAAGGGTTTTCCCCACATTGGGGTTTTTCCCTGGCATCCGCCAAATCTAGTGTCCTCTTGTCTTGGCTTGTCTTTTGCATTTGTTTTTATGTTCTATCTGCATTTATTGTCAATGTGATTAATGGTTGATGTGATTGCTACTGGAAATAATTGGATATTGTTATTGGGTTGCTAAAGGAACATTGAAGTAAATTGTGCTAAGCATAGAACATACCATTGTTATCTAAAATTAACAAACTAGTATCTAGAGAAGTAAATTGTTTTATGATTTAAAATGGATCTAGGCCAGTTGTAATCTCAAAGTCTAACTCTGATAACTCTCTTTTTATCTCCTTATATAGTAGTTTTTATATTAGGTGTGCATATCAAATCTCTCTTTCATATATAGAGATATTTTTATTTCCTTTTATATCTATATTTGGCTGATATACAGCATTACTATTATTATATTTTTTTAAGCTGACAGGTGAATGGAAGAATTACCCATGCGACGACAACTCTATCATACTGATGAGGATGCACCTCTCTACTCTCACTGCAATAAGGGTATAAAATAATAGCCATGTCTATCATACTGATGTAGATGCACATCCCTACTCTTAGTGCAATAAGGGTATATGTTATGAATAAAAGATATTAAATATAAATAATGATTAGTTAATTAGTAATTAGGTTGAAGAAGCATATCTAAATGGGACATGACGTTCCATGAAGAGGCACATGCCTAGTATATAAGCAGGCCCCTCACTCTCAATTGTAATCATCATTCCTATTCATACATTTAAAATATATTCTTGTATACTCAATGGAGATCTATATATTCCAAGTCTTCTGGAGCACTTAACCTGAAGATCGAACTTTGTTTGCTTCATTTGGTATCAGAGCAATTCGATCCTCTTGCCGCCCAACCACTGCACAGAGCTCGTTCTCTGATCCAGGTCCTTGGCCATTGAAAGTCGTCAACCTTGTTGTTGTTAAAGCGTTTTGCTACCAGTTTTGGAGATTCTCCATACTGCTGACAGGCCTTTAGCCATTAGAAGAATTTAAACAAACAAACAAACAAACAAAATCATATACAAAAATAAAATTATATATATATATATATATATATTTTAAAAAGGATTGTATTAAAAATATATATATATATATATGTAAAATAAAATAAGTTAAAAAAAAAAGGAAGAAGAAGAAGAAGAAGCAGATACATAAAACAAAGGATTATATATTAAAAAATAATAAATAAAAATAAATAAAAAATTGAAACATATATAACGTTAAAAATATACAAGAAAAAGGACAGTAAGTCATCCTGGCCGAGCACTTATGACAACCACCACACGTAACCGTTGTGGAGAACCACCGTAGTGCCACCTTACTGCTAACCTCAATACATTGCAACTCGAGCACCTTACACAGCCAACAGCAGCCAAATTTTCCCTCTCGGCCGAGCAATTTCAGCCACTATAGTCGTTTTATCACAAAAAGAAGCCTTCAAACTCTGCGGGAAGAATCAACCTTGACCCTTCTCAAGTTTTCAACAACAACATTCGATTAGCAAGTATAGTCATATCATCTCTATAGGACCTTAGTTGAAACACTTGGGATCGAATGTTGGGAATGCAACCAAGCGTGGATTTATCAGTCAACAGCCCATACTTTCGACCATCGTTACCACCTTGCCGAATAGCAAATTCTGACTGTTCATTTTTTGTTTTCCCGATTCTCGCGTTTCCAGACTAGCCACAAGAGTTGTTCCACCCACCGTTGCGCCCTCTTCCCACCGCATCAACAGAGACTTAAAGTTTGAACCTAGCTGGGCCCCACCCTCACCATAACAAGTCGTTGCCTGTCCTTCCAACAAAGCAACCCAAGGCCAAAATATGCCAACCCGTGGGATTTAGTAGCCCCAAGCAGTCATCCAATTACAGTCGGTTGAAGCACTTATTTTATTATTAAATTGATATCAGAAAAATATATCTAAAGAAAAACAAGGGAGGCGACTCTACCTTATGAAAAGCAATTAGTGATTATAAATATTATAAGAGAGTGATTATAGTAACTAAAAGAAAAAGAGAGTACGCTTTAATTTAAATTTACAAAAAGGTATTATATAAAAAGTATATATTATTGAATATATATATGAAAAGAGGAAGTATTATAAGGAAAGGAGTTATTATTAAACCTTAAAGCTCATTGAAGAAAACTATTATACTCCTAAAAGTATATAAAGGGATATTTTGAAGTACTGAAGAGAGATATTTGAGGAAAGCAAAGGCTATTGGAGGAATCTTAAGAAAGTTCATCTTGACAAGCAAAATGACATCTAAATCGGAATTGAAGGAAGGAAGATTTCCAGAAACTAAATATAACTATGCCCTATTCCTATTTAGAATTAAAGGGTCTATTGCGGGAAAAGATGTTACTATCGCTATCTCGCTAGCCGAAATAAAAATTATATAAAACCTAAAGTCGCAAACCAATTAGTGATTCCCGAGTCAAATATAATTGAAAATTTTGACTGTTTTAACAACAAAATATATGACATAACCAATTTACAATTAAACGTTGGAGATTATATATTCGTATCACAATTCTCAGTTCAAACACTATGGAGGGATCAAGGTGACATTATTTTAGGTTCACCTTGGATGGAAACACTTGGTTCCTTCATCCTGAATACGAAGAAGAAGTTTTTTGACATTTTCTTACAAAAATAAAAATAAAAAAATAGCACTACAAGATGTCACCGTGAAGTCAAATTCAGTAACATCAAAAGACATCCAAGATATTTCAAAAGTAATTTTTCAAGAAGGTAAAAAAGTATTACAAAATATGCAAAATGAAATTAACAAAGTCACTGCTGATAGAAATGAAGAAGTCTTGCAATTTAAGGATCATAGCGAAAAATTACTAACACAAATTAAGAAGCTTAAGAAGGACAAGAAGTCATTAAAAGACAAGTTAGAACATTATATTCAAGAGGAAGTATCGAAGCCACCAATCGTAACATCCCCAGTTGAAGATAAAGAAACAAATACCGAACTAGTCAATAGCAGAACTCAAGAAGAGGATCAATCAGTTGAAGGAAAAACACACTCACATGTTACAATTCAGATGATGAAAATTCCAAACGAAGATTGTGTACCTAACTCAACAACCGTAGTACCAGAAGGAAATCAAAAAATTTCCACACACCTAATAAGGGAAAGTCAAAAAAGTTTCCTATCGACATCCGAATCATGAGAGTAGACAACTCAACCAAGCTACGTATCGGGACCATTTAGAACAGAAACGACAAACTGATGTTCCAAAGAATATTGATGTAACCTCAATCCAGTCCTATGATGACAATTTGTTACAAAATTCCAGTGATCAGAATATTCCACAGAAGATTAATCTAGGATGGTTTGATTCCTTCTCAATGCGACAGTTTTGTTTATCACTTAGACGATCATATTGTCTTGCTTCGACGAAGATGACAATTCCGAGAGAAGAAGACATCCGAAGCAGGAAAAAAAGATCAGGCCTTTCATCAGTAAGCTTTGAGGACAATGCTTTTTTGAGGAGGAAGGCAATGTTATGAATAAAAGATATTAAATATAAATAATGATTAGTTAATTAGTAATTAGGTTGAAGAGGCATGTCTAATGGGACATGACCTTCCATGAAGAGGCACCTGCCTAGTATATAAGCAGACCCCTCACTCTCAATTGTAATCATCATTCTTATTCATACATTTAATATATATTCTTGTATACTCAATGGAGATCTATATATTCCAAGTCTTCTGGAGCACTTAACCTAAAGAACGAACTTTGTTTGCTTCAGTATAAAAAAAATAGCCAAGACAATTGCAGCTAGGAATTGATGCCTAGCATACAACAAGAACAAAAATTCTTCCCAAAGATAATCTTGATAGTCTCCTCTTAGCTTGGGAAACTGTGGATTCAATTGGAAAATCTGGATGTGTAGCCATCTTTCTGTAAATAAACTTTGATAAAGCTTAGGAGACACTTCAGTGCCATTTTATAATTTACATGATGAATTTTCTAGTTTTGGTAGCATGTAAGACATCCAAATATAATTAGGCAATGGTAGAGGGACAATTGCATTAGTAAGATGGCCAACATCGTCAATCTTCAAGGATCCGTCAGGCAAGGGTGTCCTCCTATGCCCTTTGTCTATGATTTCACATCAGATACTCATAGGTATTAGAGGATGTCATTATTGGATGCCACCAATGTCTCCAATTTATACATGTAGATAACTCTAGCACAACTTATCTGAGAAAGATGACGCCACATTTAAAACCCTTCGTTCTATTATCTATAACAAGGTATGTCAAGGAAAGAGTGCAAAGAGGCATGAACGATACATATGGTTCCCTTATGAGATTGCAAGCTCTGCTACTTAGAAAACTACATATAAGAAGATCTAATATATGCAATGATCTTTATGTCCTTGACCAAAATTTGCTCCTTTTCAAGTTTCAACCATAGAAAAGCTTCCAACTTTAAGGGTGTACCATAGGAATAACTAACTTCAGCAAAATAAATTTATTACCCAAAACAACTTTTGATGCTCATCAAGCACCAAAACTAGCTTAATGAAAACATTACTTCGTTGTGGTGGACCAATTTCAAAAACATATCACCACATAAATGCGTATCAGGCCTCCAAGAGTTCGACATCATTTGAGTGATTGCAAGAATTCTCCTAGATTCTTAGGTGGATATCAAGTAAAATCAACCTGAACCAATCCAAATCAAGACTAAGGTATTATGTATTATACTTTACAACAACATAAAACGAGAATTCATTACACAACTAATGGTGACCAACGAACAAAAATATAAAATAGAATAAAGCATCAAGCACAACCATATCATCAAAAACAACCATTAAATTGTTGGGAGAATGACATAATGATAAAATTATGTTGTAGAGACTATTAACATCACCAATAAATTCCCTTGATAGATGAAAGTCATAATGAAATTGTATTAATAAATCAAAAGTAGGCAAGAATTGGTTAAAGAAGCACACCTGGGAAACCCACATTCAAGAATCAAAAAGACATAACAATATCATGAAAAGCAGTTTACCCATAATTTGCCAAAAAATCTTCAGCTCTTATGAATCACATGAAACTTGAAAGTTTATATAATAGAGTACAATTATAATCCTCAGAAAAATCTAAACCAACTTGTATTAAAGGCGAGACTACATTTAGAAATTGAATTGATTCCTAAATCCTAATTACATTATTGTGGTTGACCAGCTTTATAGATGTTAAGGATCTTAGAATGTATAAATATAACACATGAGAGCGAGAGGAATCATTCAAGCCATGCATGTTTGTTCGACCTTTACCAACCTCAAATTACCACTCACCTAAGCATGTAATGCCTCATCCAAGGATGTCGCCAAAACCCAAAAAATTTGGTGGATAAGTATTCAACTTCATATTGGTAACAACTATTATATCTTATGAAACTCCAGCATTGTTTTCAGAGTGTCTTATGTGAGATGCCTAGTTCCAACAACTTAACATTGTAATATTTACAGTAATCATTTCGCTTACTCTAGAGATGTTGTCAATTACTCAAGTAGAATTGTGGGCAGCTCACAAAAGAAACATTTTGGGCATTCAAAACCTAAAGATAAGTATTCTACTTAATATTAAGTAGAATCTCTCCTGGAATGCCAATGTTGAGAAGATGAAAAGCTCTACAAGAAACAAAATCAGTTTGCTAATTCATACTGGAAGACTTAGAGATACTAAATATAGTCAATTTAACATTTCTAGGACATATTAGAAAACAAAAAAAAAAAGAGTAAAGGACCATAAGAGGGCATATTAGGGTATAAATGACTCATAGAGTGAAGGGAGGTGGCTCTTGAATCGAGATTCAGTAGAGTATCTGCCAATAAAACTCCTCAGCTTCTCATTGTAGAGACTACAAGGGAGCAGGGCAAACTGGAATTTGAACTCTTATAACCTTCGTGACTAAGAAGCCTATTATCACTAAAGAAAAAGTCAAAAGAGTACCTAGAATAGTTCTGGAATAAGTTATAAATGTTCAATATCAACGAACACATCTATAAAAGTGTTGAAGTTTGTAGCTCGAGCAGGTACTTCTGCACAGGCCTTGTGTCTAGGTGTGCAAAAGTTGCCCACATCGCCTTAGAACACTTGCTCTAGGTTGAGCAAGTTGTTGATGTAACTTAGCCTAAGTTTAACTTAGGAAAAAACACATATTAATATGTTGGCTTATTGAGCTAAAATAAAACTTAGGAAAAGTAAATTATTTACTTTAGTGAATAAGTTTTAATCTTAGCCATTGATCTCAAGTGAGGCGAGATCTAATCTCGACCATCAATCACTTTGAAATTAGGGTTATGGTTAGGATTAGGGTTTTGGCTCAATGTAAAGTTATAAAAACAAGGCTAAGGTGAGGAGAAGACACATAACAACAGCACAAGGTTGAGACTCGAGAGCGGCATCTCAGTGAGAGTATGTTGGGTCTAAGAGAGTGCAGAGTGGCTAGAGATCTAGATTTGCAAGAGAAAGCAGATCTGTTGGATCAAATCCGGCATATTGTAATCTGTTATTTCTCAGCTGGGCCATTATCCTAGGACAGGATCCCAAGTAAATTCCAAGTTTTTATTAATAAAGAACTGATTTGTATGGGAGAAATCTGTTTATGATTCTATGATTTAGATCGTAATTTACTTCCGTTGAATATTATGTGTTAGGAACTTAGCCATGTATTTTCTCGGTAATTAATTGCTTAGAACTAAGCACCCGATGTTGGGTTCATGTAAATTCTAACAAGAAGAAGCCCCAATAATCTAAGGAAAATATCCAAGTTAGGTTATGCAGGCATAAATGAAGTTTGACAGATGCTAATGTTTTTCTGTGACCCTGTTGGAGCCAGGAAAAGGCCACTTGCCAACCCAAGCTGGTGGGTAGCAAGCACATGACTTTGGTTTTGTTGAATTCGACCATTACTCAGTCTCATCTTGACATGATTGGTGGTATTTATTGGTTAAGGAAGAAAGAAATACTAAGGATGGGATTAGTAAATTGAGCCTGATTTTTATTGGCTCTTAGCAAATGAAGCAACCTAATTGCTTAGTGTCAGATACTTGGACATCTTCAAATGATAAGCTTTAGTGGCTTTCAGATAGATCTTAAGGTCGGAGGATCCGCAGCATAGCTTTATAATCAAATCTCACTTATGTCCTATAATAGTGAGTCCCAACATATGTCACAATGAATTACTATGACTGACTGAATTAGTATTATGGGAATACCTTCAGGATGGCTTGAAATATCTAATAGTTGAATCTTCGTTGAAGGAGTTGGAGAGAAGAATGATGAATGGTCACTTTCCTAGATTCGACAGAGCTATTGTGGAGGGTTAAACTTACTGCCAATCAAGATGCATTTACTGAAGAAACTGTGGATGGATTGGTTGCCTGAAGGATACAACAAACTGTTTGTTCATAGGCATCACAAGCCATGGGATGCATACAGCCCTAGCATAATTTGCAATCAATTTATGGAAGTCTATATAAAATTTAAGGGACATCATTATGTTCTGACAAAATCTAAGATCACTGCGCAATGCTACTTTGCCTTTAATGCTTATCCCAAAGGTAATTTGGGGAGACAAATCTTGAGATCTCAGGCACAATGGAATGACTGTGGAGAATGCTCAGAGTCAGTAACAAGCAGCTATAGTCACCAAAGTAAGGAGACTTTGTCATTTAACATTATAATAGATTTTAAAAAGTGTTATCTGTTATGCTTATGGACTCAGTCACCCAGTTTCAAGTTGTTCCTTGAAGTTTCTCTAGTCACCCCAAGTCCTTTTTGAGTCACAGTCTCTTATCTAGTTATCCTTCTGTAAAAATAGAATAAGTTCTTCACTGGACTTGCAACAGATATACAGTACTGGAGCATTGACTTTCCCCTCATTAGGCTTTAGCAGACTTTCAAAGCTACAATTAATTATTAAAAATAAATAACAGAATGTTGTGTTAGCCTCCTATTGCAATAGGTTTCATATTTCATGATTGATTGTTTTACATGCCAAATATGTCATCTTTTCATGCTGCAAGGTTCCATATTTCCAAGAAGTTCCATTTTGAAGAATCATACCATTTTTGAAGAGTTTTACAGTTAAGGGAAAGCCACACAGCTTAATCTTGGCTTCCCTAGGTTTAAATTACTTGTTTTAGAAGATAGAGAATGAATATCTGTCCAAACTGTTTAACCTTGGCAGATTGTTAGATAGGTAGAGAAATTAAGGAGCCCAACTGCTTAATCTGGGCCCTTGGAAGAGATAAGGGTAGATTTAGATAGGAGGGCAGTCAAAAGAAAAGAAGATAATCAGGGTCTGCAAATCTAAGTGCACCCATTCAGAAGGATAAAAAATAGTAGGTAAGTAGGCTGGGTAGGCAGTTTTGTGGTTGCAGAATGAGGATTTGTGATCAATTTTGTATTTCAAAGTGTTTATCAACTTCAGATCACAAGTACAAATTTTCCCTTGGAACAGCTCAAGCGAGGCATGACTAACTTCCCCTTCTTTCTTCTCCCAAATCATTCACTAATTTCCCCTATAAGATGTTAAGATCTGCTTGATATCTTTAAAAGTCATCATATTCCATAACATTTGCCTAAGTAAAGATCTGCTTTGCTTAAAGGTACTCATATTTCTTCTGTAAGTCCTATTTCCCCTTTGTAGCCTAAGATTTCTATCCTTAGCGCTTTCTAAATCAAAATTCATATTAATTTCTAACTTACTATGTAAATCCCTATCTATTTCCCCTTCCCCTATTAAAAATACGTTAAATATCCTCCTTATATACATATTCCCTCCCCTTGGCACTTTAGCCCTATAACATAAGTTTGGGGAAATGCTAAGTTCATTTGGGGCTTAGCATTAGCCCTTCCGCGTTTTAACCTGGAGTTAGTTTAACCTCTGGTTGAATTAACAACCGCCCCCTCCCCTCTCTTACCCATAAACCTTAATGTTTTACCCTGCGCACTCACATTTTCGGGTTTTGTTTAATTATTTGATTAAACTCTACCCCCGGCGCACAAACCAAATAAAACCCACATTACCCACAAACCCAAAGTTTTGACCCCCCCGCCACATAAATAAATCAAATATATGGCGGGCCCCTGTACACTAACCTGCCACCAGCTCCGCGCTCCGTCAGCCCTCCGATCCGCCCTCCCAGATCCGACAGCTCTCGGCGATTTCGGAGCCACCCTGACGTCCGACAATTAGCGTCCGATGGCACGGCGGTTTTGCCGTCGTACAAAGGACGCGTGTCCGCCTTTTATTGCATCGGAAGGGCTCTGACACATACCGCCCTTGTACAGAAGGCGATCCGATGAAACCACAAACCGCCTTCTGTCTCTCCGCCCCTGACGTCAGCACCACGTCACTGCCACCGCATCTGCCTCCGTCCCTACGCTGCCACCGTGTCATGTGCCATGTCGTCAAATCAGTGAACTGCCACGTCGTCAAACCAGTCAACTGCCACGTCACCTTGTCGTACTGCCACGTCACCCTGCCGTACCGGGACCTGCCGCTAACGTCATGCTGACGTCATCACAGAAAAGGCGCAAAGGGCGAAAATCGCGTCAAAGAGTACCCGAAATGAGAAACAGAGGCATTTTTCAATTCGGGCACTCTTTGACGCTAATCGCGCATCGAAAACTGCATCTGTTTCTCGTTTCGGGCACTCTTTGACGCGATTTTCGCCCTTTGCGCCTTTTCTGTGATGACGTCAGCGGTGGGTCCCCGTACAGCAGGGTGACGTGGCAGGGTGACATGGCAATACGGCAGGGTGACGTGGCAGTTGACTGGTTTGACGACGTGGCACAGGACACGGTGGCGGGGTAGGGACGGAGGCAGATGCGATGGCAGCGACGTGGTGCTGACGTCAGGGGCGGAGAGACAAAAGGTGGTTTGTGGTTTCATCGAACCACCTTCTGTACGAGGGCGGTATGTGTCAGAGCCCTTCCAATGCATCGCTAAGAAAAATTGCTCAAAATGGAGAGCAGGCCCAAAAAACGCAAATTAAAAGCCAGCCTCAGCCCAGCACAGTTATCAGGTTGCATTCCTCCGCCATTATTTGACAGGATTTCTTCATGTATGTTCATATTCAATCGGCCAGCGCCGATAGCATTCTAGAGGCCACGAAAAGCATTTGCAGCAGTTATTTTTGCCTTGAAAGGGCAGAAAAGGGGCGATTTGACAGTTTCAAGCATATCAAGGGAGAGAAAGTGGCCCGATTCAAGTGTTAAAGAGTATCAGAGGAAAGATAAAGCCCAGATTCAATAAAAGAGTATCAGTGAAGCAGCAAAAAGTATCAGATCGGCAATATCAAAGCAGGTGAACATTAAAGGCCTCCATCCAAGTCAAAGAAGCAGTAAAGGCCATTCAAAGCTCATCGGATCGAGATTAGTGCACATTAAAGCCGCCTAAAAAGCAGCAGAACCACCTAAGAGGTGCGGATAAGAGATTAAAGGCACAGTTATTGCAGAAACACTGCACCGAGCCACCAAGGACACCATATTAACTCATTTTGATGCAGCTGCCTCCAGCACAGCTCAAATAGATATCTTCTTGCATTAATTTCAGGACAAGATTAGATTAAAGAACTCATTTCCCTCAGATCTGTTTAAGGTCTGTTGTAATAGATATTTTTGGATATTTTTCTCTATATAAACCACCCTAATTCATTGTTTAAAGGGTTGGTTGGTTGATAATCCTCATTCGAGACTTGCGTTGTATATTTTGAGAGCTCTATAATCAAAGATTGTTGGGATGCTTTGGATGAAGAACTGTTTGTTGTGTTATTTAATGGCCAAAGAGTGACTGTGGAATTCCTGTGCTACTACATGGCTCAATAAGTGTCTTCTTACCTCTGTTTACAGTTTATATATGTTTACTCCACCATTGTGTTACCATCTAAATAGCAAGAAAGAAGAATAGCTTAGGCTTTGCTTGACTGCACTCTATGCTCAGTTCTTGTTATTTCTATATGTTTTCTTCTGAAACGGTTATGAAAATGCATACTTAAATGATCATGTTTACCATGTTTCTTTCACATATGAATGTTATTTAGGAATTCTTGACTGCTCCTAGACAGACTTTCATTCACCTTCCCTCTCTGTTGGCTAATGAAAGATTCTTAGTTGCCTTTCATCTCTGACCTTCATTCCAGCTTGATATTGTTCTATGTGTAGCTATCCTGCTTCGTATTCCTCTTGTGACCAAGAAAATGCAACAGCAAGCCCTAATCCATAACTCCATGCCCAATGGTTTGAACTTCTCACTCTATGCATCCCAACTCTGCTTGAAAACATCATCCTTCCCACCAAAATCAAAACAAAACCCATGTACACCATAACTAGCCTAAAATCAACCCAAAACAAAGCTAAATTCTAAAGAGAGAGCCCTCTCTGACCACAGGTAGGCTAGGACCTGCAGCCCAAAGATTGGTTTGTGGTTACCTCGGTCGTATCCCTTCAGGAGCCAAGGGACAACCTGAGTGATAACATGTTGTACAATGAAGGAAAACTAAATCAAGCTTGAAGCAACTAGTCAACTAGCAGTCACTGCAAAAATTTTCAACTAGTGCAAAAAAGAGATCTTAACATTTTATCCACAAACAAGCAAGCTCTAACAGAACCTCTCGACTACAAAGCAATGGAGTTTCCTTCTATAAACAGTGAATTCTCCGCATATATTGACCTAAAATTGAGTTTAATTTCAGTATGTACCTTGTAGCCCATCTGTAAATACTAAAACTCATCTAGGCAGTATTTAGTGAGAAGAAACAATCCAATTTACATTGGGAAGCAGACCTATCGCTAAGACACTTATTTATCCCCAAAATACATCTAACTGGAAAAACTTCTTCATGGATATAAAACATTTCAGCACAACGCATTTTATTCAACTGTAAGGAACTACAGCAAGGATGAAAACAAAAAACAAAAAAATCTTCATTTCTCCTAGTCACACGGTACTCTGCACTTATTACGTATCCACTCCACACTTATTAATTACCCACATTACATGGGCGGTCAGCCACGTACGAATTATCATTCGCCGCAGTTCACCCACTCACAATTTCAGACCAGGGGCACTCTCCAAATCACATTCCTCCAAAGTAGGATGAACAGTTAAGGCTCATTCATTCATGTCTGCCTACCCCAAAGAAAAGAAAAGCGCTGTCCGTATAGACATCGACTCATTCCCCTTATTAGGCAATAAACTACACAGCAATTAGGATAAATAAACCACACACAACTTCAAAAATGAACAATAACAAACCACACAATGCAGAGCTTAATCTCATTTATTTATGTTCCCAGGCTAGATGTCCTGACATAAATTCCCCTGCAATCACATGGATTTGCTTGATTGCACATACAAAATCATGTCAACTTGAAATTCCGCAACAGTTAAAATGAAATTTTAAAAAAAGGGGGACATTATGTTTTAAAATTTTCATGAATTGGGTTCATGAATTCTGAATTCATTAAGATTTCCCTACAAACTACTTTTCTCGGCAAGATTCCTCCATGAATGGGATTGAACCCTAGAGATAATCGGCGTATAAAGATTAAAAGTGCAAGGGAATACCTCCCCTGTTAAATTCATCGTAACTGCACGGATATTTCTTCCAAATGATCGAGATAAAATACTGTGATATGCACTGACCTCAGTTGCTTGGAGAATCTGCCTGGATGATGTATAATCGCTACTCCATCGACTGCAGAGTTGGGCGAATAAGCAGACGCCTGTGGTCGTTGACGAGGACAGAAGCTTTCAGAGTTGGGAATGGATTTCCACCGCTTTAATCACACATGCGTCCTCTTATTCCCTGTCCTGAAAGGAACGATTCAGCTATTTAAAAAGTTATACAAAGTGCTTATGTGGTGGAGTGAGGAAAGGGCGAGCGGCTTCAAGGTGTCTCCGAATTTTCGAAAGGTCAAAAATAGTTGTTATAACCGTTAATAGTATAAAGTGGTATAGTTTGAAAGGTATATATAATTATGGAATTAGTCATTTTGGTGGTCTAGAGTATGTTTATGTTTTTTTTGTTTGGTGCATAGTTTTTTTTGTTTGGATATAAGGAAATAGGATAATTATTTATTATTCAGAGATATTTGGCAAAAGTAAAAGCCTGCTCCTAATAATCTAGTAGGTAATTATAAGTAGTTTGATTTTATTTGAATAATAATAATGAATCAACATGTATTTGCGGATAGCAACTAATGATTGTCCTCACTCTTGATTTGACAATTAACTTATAATAGGATTTCCTTCTTCTTCTTTTTTAAATTGAGTAGTCTAATTATCAGGTGCATTATATCTACATCTAATGGCTTATTCTATCTATAAGACATTCTGGAGGGTTTTCCAATACCTTTTCCCATCAAAATTGCCTAAAATCTAAAAGGGATTTGTTGGAATCACAAGTTTGAGTAGTGAACTCTACACAATCTCAGTGCTCTAGAAGTTTTTCAACATGTTGAATTCATATATACAATCAAAAACTCAATTTAAACAACAACAATAAAGATTTGACAAAAAAAATCATTTGTCTCATTCCAACCAAAAACTCCATAGCATTTAATAATTAAATAATGTCCTTCTAATATAATATGAATATAAGTCATCTCATTCTAGTCAAAAACTCCCATGCATCTAATAATTAAACAAAGCTCATCTAATATAATATTAATATAAGTTAATTAAAGAAAAAAATCAATATACTTAATAATTTAAATAAAATGAATTTGATTAATGTAACAACAATTACTTTGAATTATGCATATATTGTTTATTCAAAAATTAACTTAATTTATAAATTCACTTTATACTATTAATATTAATACTTTTAATTGTGTCAAGGGATGTTATCCAACCCAGTATGATAGAGATGTTGTAATGTAATGTAATGTCCTATAAATATTTAACTCGATCAAAAAAATCAACATAGATTCATCTTAATTATGAATGTACTGAGCGCCAAGAAGGATCAAATCTCTCAAAATGCAAACATTTTTTTGAGTGCAAAATTTAATGAAAGGTTTGCATGTTGAAATATTTGATTCCTTGCTGTTGGTATAATCGAACTAGTTAATATAGGTGTAGTCTAACTTATAAACGAAATAGACTTTTTTACAGGAATGCAGAACAATTTCAAGAAAGAATGTGATTTTTTGTTATTTAAAATGCATTTTTTAATGTATAAATGGATTCAGCACCTGGAAAAATGTCAATGTACAACATTCACACTATTCGCTGGAACCAAACTTGCTTGGACTTACTTCGAATTGCTAGCTTCTTGACGAATTATGTGGGCGGTTCGAAGGGTGCGAGTGAGGATCGGGATAAATAAAATGTGGATAGATATGTCCATTGTATAGTGTTGGTACCCCATCGGATCCTTTAGTTCCTTTTGAAAACAGAAATACATGGGAAGTGGTACTTGGGAGAGTCGCTCGACTATTAAGGGTCAAAAAAGTCATTTCGTCTATAAGTTAAACTACGTCTTTAATATATATATAATATGAAACATAAATTATATATATATATATATATATATATATATATATATATATATAGTTAGTTAGTTAGTTAGTTAGTTAGGATGAATATATATATAGAGTTAGGATGAATCTATATATATATATATAGTTGACATCCAAATATTTTATTTATGATTCACTTTCTACACATTAAAATGTTAATACATGCTCCATTTATATTTGAAAATAGAAAAATATATATTCATAGGGCACTCTCTTTATATAAAACTAATTTTATATTTTCTAAAATATTATATATATAGTTACATATGAACTTTATATTAAAAAATTAATGAATTACAAATCTCTCTAAATATATTAATAAAATAAGAATTCTCTCTCTCTCTCTATATATATATATACATGCCTTATATAACTACGGATCTACCAAGTGTCCAGAAGGATCAAATCTCAAATCTTATAAACCTCAAGCTCAAAAACCACCCAAGTCCATTTTATCTTAACTACCCAACAAAAATTAATTAAGACAAAAAATAACGTAGAATTTGTATTTTTAATATATAGTTATTTTTATTTTTATTTCAAATTTACCTTAACTACCTAAAAAAATTGATAAAAACAAATAATAACGTAGAATTTGTATTTTAACATAGGGTTATTTTATTTTATTTTGAACGAGTTAAAATGTTTATATAACATAACATCACATAACATGTTATGCTCTTGACAGGAATTCCAAAATACTAGATATGCAAAGAAATACAACCCAGAACGCAGAAGAAAATAAGAAAAAACAGCAAGTATTTTATTATTCAAAGATAGATGCAATGATCACTTGCCTCTTCGAGGGGGCAACCTCCAGCAGAGCAGAGCTCGATTACAATGAAACTCGATGATATTTCCCTTCTAACTACGATTATTTATATTTAAATGACCTCCAACAACCTAATGACTAGTGGTCCTTTGCATAACTGGGTTAGCCACTTTATTTATTAATTATGGCATTTTTGCAACTAACTGTGGTCCCTTTCTTAAATGTGGGTCAACCACTTACAATTATTAATACGGGCTTTATTGACTCTTTAACTAACTATGACTATGACTTGGCCCATTGCATTTATTACATAAATAAAGGGGTTAGGATTGGACCCTAACATGCCCTCCCTCATCAAAAGCAGCCTTGTCCTCAAGGCTGAAGCTGCGGAAACTGTTGAAGAATAGTGGTTGGTTCCCAGGTCACATTTTCTAGAGAGGTGTCTTTCCACTTGACGAGGACTTCCTTGATCGTACGGCCGCATAGATGTCTTTCACGAGTATCGAGGACCTGTTCTGGTTGGAGCCAGAGTGAGCCTTCCTCATCCAATTCGAGTAGACTGGTTTGAATTCTACAATTGTTCCCCACCACTTTCTTAAGGCATCATACATGGAAGACTGGATGGATTTTTGAAGTTGGTGGCAAGGCTAGCTTGTAGACTACTGCTCCAATGCGCTGAAGTATTTGATGAGGTCCATAGAATTTTGGAGCTAGTTTCTGGAAGCCCTTTTCTTTGAGCGATGTTTGCTTATATGGTTGGAGTCGTAGGAACACCTGATCTCCTTCTTGAAATGTGTGCTCTAAACGATGCTGGTCAGCCTATTCCTTCATTCGATTCTGAGCTTGATGGAGGTTATCTTTGAGACGGCCTAGCCTGGTGGCACGATTATGTAGGAGTTGATCAACTACTTGCACCTTAGAACATCCAGGGATATAAGAAATAGGTGAAGGTGGGAGTTGGCCATATATTGTTTCATATGGAGTCATCTTGGTGGCTTTATGATAGTTAGTATTATACCACCATTCAACTAAAGGTAACCACTGTACCCATTGATGTTGCTTTTCTGATCCAGGTGGCTCTAGAGACACACACAAGACAAAGAGGGCTTATGGAAGTTCGAAAATCAAGTGATCATAATGCTTTTAAACTAGGACTAGAGTGTAGATCTCGTCGTCCTGATCGCAACGATGTGAACGGTTCGTCAAACCAAGCTTGTATGCGAAAGTTAGAAGCAGTCAAAGTTCAAGGTTGAACGGGTGACTTGGCAAGCTTAAGGAAGACACAATTTCGCCGAACTCCGACCACCGGATTACGGCCAACTTTTGATCAAAATTGTGGCCTCATTAAAATGACTCCTACGCTCAAATTTCGGAAAATTCAAAAAAAAAGGCTATAATATTAAAAATTAAATATATATATATATATATATATATATATATATATATATATATATATAAAGGGGTGTGGTGGGCCACCACCCCACGCCTCTCCATAACACAACGTAAGCATTAATAGAATCCGATGGGAGTTGAACCAATGGCCAGCGAGTCAGCCAGCCCCACCCACGTGGCGGCCCCATGTTGAACACCCCAAAACCAACGCCAACCGTAAACAACAAAGAAAGAAAGAAGAAAGAAATTATTTTAACATCCACGAGGCTAAAGATAGCCTATGGGACAGATTGCTTCTTCATCTGCTTGATGTATTTGACCCTTTTTCTATGAAGCTTCAAAATAAATTCTCCTAGCTTCTCGATAAACCCCTCGCTAAATAGATTATCCCAAGAGCTAGCTGCCATCATATCTGCATAACTTTCTCTGTTGTCTTTGAAGGCCTCACATTCTAAAATGAAATGTTTTTTTGTTTCCACTTTTCCGGAAGAACAAAAAATGCATACCCTTTCCTCCCACACTTCCTTTGGCCTTTTCCAACGCCCTGTTTCACAATGGAGTTGATGAGAATTAGTCGTTAACTGAGCAATAAGAATTTTGGCTCTCCAAGGGATATTGGCCTCTATGTATGCTTTTGGTTGATGATTATGAGTGGGATTAAACACTTCAATAGTAATTTTTCTTTCTTCCTAGCTCCTTATCCCAGGTACGTTTATGGAACTTTTCCATAACAAAAGTTTTTATCTCTTTGTTGTTTATGGGACACGCATTCAAGCAAATACCCCATTTACTAAACCATTTGTTCTTTTTCTACATCCAAGTTTTTTTGCTCTTACACAGTCTATCATTAAAGACAACGTTAGGCCATCTACCCTCTTCCATTTGCTCAAATTTTTTTAATACCTTATGACTCGCACCATAGCAATTGCTTCAATAGGAGCAGTCCATGTTTCACTTAACAAGATATCATAAGGAATTGCACTTTTAATCTTAAATTTGTTTGTAATCAAACACTTCTGAATTTTCTAAATTTGTCTCCACTGCATGTCGGAGGTACTGCTAGCCCACTATTCACAACCATAGACAATCACCAGAATCACTAGAAGCCCAAAAAGGGTTTGAGTGGTTTTCCAGTCCCATAACTCTGCCTCTCTACACCTATTTTGAAAAGAATAAAATGCTTTCCAACCCCCCAAAGTTCTTTTCTATCTACAACCATTCCAGCTTAGATTTTTGTTGAAGTCAATTCCGAGGTATTTGTAATCCGCAACTTCTTCCAGAATGTTGTCTTCAAAGTAGAACTTATGTTGGTTATGTGTTCTTTTCTTAGAGAAAACCACTACTTTCGTTTTGTTGATATTGACTTGCATCCCCACACTTCTAAAGAAATGCTCAAGGGATAGTAAGTGCTCTTGCAAACCAAGAGCTGATTTAGCAATTAGAATAAGGTCATTTGCATACAAAAGAAGCCTTATAACAAACCTGCACAAATAGATACTGTTAGCACTCTAGGAAGCTCTCCTAGGTTGTAGCTCAGAGATGCCTGGAAACATATAAATCTTCAATATCGTTCTATGAACTATTGGAATGGATTGGGGTTTGGATCAAATCAGATGACTGTTTCAACTCTATTTCACTCAAACCATGCATGAACACCCTCAGCTAGACAAGGCTTTCAACCATTAATGCTCAATAGATTATAGATTCAATGGATAGATGGAGAACACTGATTGTACCAGCAAATGCATACATAAACACATATGAATGGCTAGCTACAGAAAGCAAATGAAGCTTACAAATCTAATTTATCAATGCAGCGATAAGATGTCAGTTATCTGGCATTCGACAGAGAAGTAAACATGAATAACCCATTCAAGTGCAAGCTTAGAACAGAGGGAAATATGGGGATTGAACATATAACAGCAAAAGAATCTTGTATTACTGGAATGAAGATGAGACGCTGAGAGGAGCAAAGTCTCCACAATCTCCAAAAGTTGAACCCCTAATCCTCTCGACTTTCGACCTTTTGTAGGCCTTTTACAATGCTCTCGAATAGTCTAAGGCTCGAGAGGTCTTAATCTATCCTCTTTGTCTTTTTAACGACTTGATGCCATGACTAGACACGCATGAGCTCGGAGGTCTCTTTTTCTAACAGCCAAATTCTGGTAATTTTGCCTTGCTGTCTGGTAGCTCGCTCGTGCCAGTGATGCTCCATAATCATTGTTGTTGGTTTGGCTGTGTTGCGTTGTTGTTTTTCCCTTTTTCGGCTTTTTGTCTGCTCAAATCCCTAAAACGCCCGCTTTCTATTTTACACAGAGAAACACATTCAAACTGTGAAAATCCGCCGTGAACACTGCTCATCCGGACTTCAAAAGTCCTTAAATCTGGTCTATTCTCCTATCAGGTCCATCCTCAATCGTTGTCGTAAGTTAGTTCGGCCTTGTTCCAAGGCGTCCCTTTGTATTTTGGAAATACGTTTAAAACATTGAAAATAACGTGAAAATTGGCTCCCTCCAGACTTCAAATATTATATATTTCCCTTCACGAACCCTTTTGGGTCCGGATCTTATCACATCGGCGCTATTTCTTTGTATTTTGTTAAATAACGAAATACGTGAAATTACATTTAAAAACGCCTTTTGGTGGATCTCAAAATCTATGCAAAAATGTTTATATAGCCATTAGGTCCGGCTATTCGCATCACATACATGTATGGGCAGAGGCCCCGCTCCATAATGTTTCTCAAATTGCGATATCGCGATGCGATCAGTCACAATCGCATATCATGATAGCCCCGAGCCGTTGTAAGCACTCTGTTGTGGTTACCGACTGCGATATGCCGATTAGATTTGGACCGTTGATCGGCAAGATCTGACGGCTACTGTGCATTCATTTCTCAAGCCTCCATTGCTCTGTTTTTCACTGCTTTCTAGTGTTTTTCGCCTCCCAATAGTGTTTTTCCACCTGTTTGAAAGTTCCCCTTATGTGATGGTTTTGATCTTTTGAATGATTTTTAAGAATATTTTGAAGACTTAGAGAGTGTTTTGGATCTGTTTGGATCAACGCCTCAGGGCTAACAGGACCCGATGCAATTATAGATGCGAGAGTAGTATTTTTGAAGTCCGACTTATGGCCAAAGCAGAGCAAGAGGAGACGTGGTTGTCGGAGCTAAAATAGGGGACATTTTCGTTAAAAATAGCGGCATTGCACCTCAGGGGCTAACACTGGATCCTTATGGGGATGAAAGCCTCCCTGTGAGGTTTCTAGAACTACAGATTACTGCCTTTCCAATGAAAACCAAAACAAACTTATCTCCTAGTGTTCCACTGGGCATGGAGTTTATTTGCATAAAAAACAAAAAATGAAAAAACCTATTGTTGGCATTATGATGTATGTGTTGTACTTGATGGCAACCCACTTGTAGCAGAACAACTCACTTGTATATGGTAACTAGATGAATCTACAGAAGAGATATCAAATGTGACAGAATGCAATGCAGGGCAGCTTCAAGGAATTAGAGTATAGCAGGCAAACAACAAAGAATTACAGATCAATCTTCACAGAATGAAGAAAGAGAGGTATACGTAGGTTCACCATTGACCAAGCCGCATATACACGTAGGTTAACAGAACAAAAGGAGCGTATAACATACACATGCACTTTCACAAAAAGAAAAGCACGTATGCCTTGGAAAACTAAGTTTTGGTCCAAAGTATTTGGTCCATGGTATTTTGATCCATGGTATTGGTCCATGGTGTTTGGTCTGAGGTATTGACCCTAGGTATTTGATCCAAGGTATTGGTCTTAAATGGTTTTGGTCCATGGTATTGAGAAAGGCCTAAAACTATAAAAGGAGGAGAAGATCATTAGGCCAAAACACACAAGCATTGAATATCTGATGAAGTGTGAGATCTAGTATGCAGGTTATTGGGTTATGGTGCATTGCTAGATTTGAACCAAGGAGGAACCTTAGCGGTTGATGGAGGATAAGATCTAATGATGGATCGGGATCTTAAGGCGTAAAATGAACTATCATTATGTGTTTTCGCTAGATCTGTATACTAACACATATATTATTCTGTAAATGATATGATCTAGGTATAACTGAAGTCTGGTATAGCTGCAGAATTATGAATTAATATTTGTAGATGTATACGCTGGTTGGCTTTGAGGAAAGCATGTATACACGCAGGTTCGGCACATGAAAGTAGCGTATACCTTATAAAATATGCTTTAATTGTTGTTGTTTGCTGTTGCAGGGTTCTGGGTTCTGGTTACAGTATTCTCGTGACAGTATCAGATTGATGGGTTGTCAAAGTGATTGATTGATTCAATTGTGGTGGGTTCAAAAAGTGATTGGTTGATGTAGATATATTTGATGATTGAATTACACTCATGATGTTGTTGATGGTTCCAGTCTGAAAATTTATGAAATGTGGTCCCTAGAAGAAAAGAGAAGGTTGTAGCCTTCTGTAGGCCGGCACCTACGTACTAGTAAACATATCAGCTAGTATAAGAGCTAGGGGGTTGTAGCTCCTTTCCAATAGAAGCTAGAGAATGAGAGAAGGTTGTAGCCTTCTGCAAGTAGAAGCCTGCGTACTGGTATAAGACTGCACGAGTACAAAAATTGTAAACATAATTTTCTTAGTATTAAAAGAAGACAAAGACGACAGCAGCAGGTGGTTTTCACCCATATTGAGTTTCCACCTTATATCTTTGTGTTCATGTGTGTTGATTGTGTGTGATGCTTTATTATGCTTTTACTGCGCTGTCTAATGAATTCCTGATATACTGGTTAAAGTTCAATGTATGATAATTTGGGTAAATCAAAAGATCTATGCATATATGCTTGTTGCATTAAGTATAGTTGCGTATACACGCTAGTTCACTAAGTTGAAGTAGCATATACAAATTAGTTTTGTAAATTAAATTATTGATCTGATAATATTGATTCACCCCCCCCTTTCAGTATTATTTCCAACAATTGGTATCAGAGCAGGGCCTTTAGAAGAAGCTTGATCGCTTGAAGGAAGATCTAGCATCATGAGTAATCAAGAAAGCGGGGGAACTATCAGACCATCAATCTTTGATGGGAGCAACTTTGTTTATTGGAAGGTAAGAACCACAACCTATCTTCAATCACTTGGAACAATTGTTTGTGAAATCGTGGAAGGAGGATATACATTTCCATCAGCAGTTCCTACAGATACGACAGGTAAAAAGCAATATGAAACCAATGCCAAGGCTGTCAATACATTATTGGGAAGTCTGTCACAATCAGAGTTTGTGAAAGTTATGCAGCTCAAATCAACCAAAGAAATATGGGACAAAATCGTTCTAAGCTACGAAGGAGACTCTCAGGTAAAACGTGTTAAACTGCAAACTCTCGAAATTCAATATGAAACTTTCAAGATGCACAATGATGAAAGTATAGCTAGTTACTTCTTACGTATAGATGAGGTTGTTATTTGCATGAAGAATCTGGGTGAAGAGATAAAGGAAGTTACTTTAGTTGAAAAAGTTTTAAGATCCTTGTCTGCTAAATTTGAATCAAAAGTATCTGCCATAGAAGAAAAGCAAGATCTACATACTATTACTATGACATAGCTTCATGGAATCTTAACTTCCTTTGAGATGAGAAAAGGAGGTCCTTCAGATATGAGAGAAGCCGCATTTAAAGCTTTAGCAAAAAGAAAAGAAAAACTCAATGAATCAGGACATATTTCAGAAGAAGAAGAGGAAGTAAACTTTGTCAAGAAGCTTCAACGGGGTTCTGGAAGATTTAGAGGTAAACTATCTTTCAAATGCTTTTCCTGTGGTAGAGTCGGTCATTATGCTACCAACTTTCCTCATAAAGATAAAAATGATAGAGGGAAGGAATCTGCAAAATGGAATAGAAAACAAAGTGTAAGTAAAATGAGCTACTATACTCATGAAGCTAGCGATGGTTTATCAAAGAGTGATGAAGATGAAAATAGTAATGACGATGGGTTTATGATGGCTTATGAAGATGATGATTTCTTGGATTCTTTAGATGAAGATGACCTTTATGAAGAAATCTCAAAACTCAAAATCTGTTTAGAAGAAAAGAATATGATTATAGATACATTGACATACCAACTTGCTGAAAGAGAAAAACACAATGAGAAACTAGAATGTGAAATTGTGGGTCTAAGAAAGGATCTTGAGAAAACAAAAGCTCTCAATCTTAGATTTGCTAAAGGATCAGAAATCTTAAATGAAATTATCAAATTGCAACGTTCTCCTCTAATAAAGACAGGTCTTGGATATACTGAAGAAGCATCTTTGTCACAGAAGTCGTCAACCTCCACTAAAAGCTTTCTTGATGCAGCAAAGAGTAGTGAACAGTTTGACAATAGTCAGCAAAGGCATAAAGCAAATCATCGGGTAAATCAGGCTCAATTTACTTCAAGGATGAACAGAAGCCACAACCAACCTCAGGTAAATCGTACTCAATTTGCTTCAAAGATGAATATCAATAGAAACTACAATCACCAGGTCAATAGATTCGATAATCGCAGGAACTTCTTTAATGGTCAATGTTTCTCATGTCATAATTTTGGACATAAAGCTGCTCAATGTGTTGCTTACAAAACCGTCATGACTAGAGAAGAACGAAATCAAAGGAATGTGACAGGGGTCAAGAAAATTTCCTATAATAACTTTTCTCTTCTTGAAAATGAAATAGAATGCTCAATCTGTAACAACTTTGGCCATGAAGAATCTGAATGCAGGAGTAAATTTCGGCAAATATATCAAAAGGAGCAAACTCCATTAAATCCCAAAATATGGAGAAAGAAAGAACCGCAAACAGAAAGATGTGGTATAGCCTTGTATGTAGAAGGACAAGAAAACCAATGGTACATCGATAGTGGATGCTCAAAACACATGACAGGTGACAAAGAAAAACTACACTCATATAATGCCTTAGAAAAGGAAAAGAGTGTCTCATTTGGAAATGACACTCCTGCTGTCATAAAAGGTAAAGGCTCTGTTTTCTTGAAAGAAAAAGTTAAAGCTGGGAATGTTATGTATGTTGATGGCTTAAAGCATAACCTGTTGAGTGTGAGTCAAATGTGTGATCAAGGAAATGAAGTAGTTTTTCGATCAAATGGATGTGTTGTTCGTGAGCTTGATACAGGAGAAACCATGATTAAAGGTACAAGAAATCCAAACAACCTTTACATACTCAAGGGAGGAAAACAACAGTGCTATCTAAGTAAAAATGATGAAAACTGGCTATGGCACAGAAGATTGGGACATCTAAGCTTTTATCAAATAAGAAAAGCATGTAGATTCCAGGTTGTTCGTGATCTCCCAGATATCAACATTCCTGACAATACTATATGCAAATCATGTCAATTCCATAAGCAAACCAGATCTCAATTCATCAAAAAGGAAGGGTCAGCTGGTAATCCTCTTGAACTTGTTCATACTATTTATGTGGACCATCAAGGAAAAAGTCACCTCGTGGAGAAGAATACTTTATATTGTTCATTGATGATTTTTCCAGAATGTGTTGGATAGGTCTTCTAAAGCATAAAGATGAAGCATTTGAAAAGGTCAAAGCCTTCAAAGCTTTGGTTGAAAATGAATCAGATCGCAAAATCAAATGCCTTAGATCTAATCAAGGAGGGGAATTTACCTCGGATGAATTCTTTGACTCTTGTAAACAACATGGAATAAAAAGGCAGTTCTCCATCGCAAGGACTCCTCAGCAAAATGGAGTGGTAGAAAGGATGAACATAACTGTTCAACAAATGGCTCGTGCTATGCTAGATGAATCTGGAACTCCTGCAACCTTCTGGGGTGAAGCTGCATTCATCGTCGTCACTATTCTCAACCATGCAAATGTTCGGGTAAACAACACTCAAACTCCACATGAACTTTGGTATGGTAAGACTCCTACTGTAAAATACTTCAAAGTTTTTGGAAGCAAATGTTACATCAAAAGGACTGATGAAAAACTTGGTAAGTTTGAACCCAAAGCAGATGAAGGTATTCTTCTTGGCTACTCTTCCCGAAGTAAAGGATATAAATGTTATAATAAAAGACTTGGGAAAATTATTGATAGTATTGATGTAGTAGTTGATGAAGCATGCAAAAATCCAAAACAGATAAAAACTGAAGATTATGACAATGAAGAAGATGAGGATCATTTTCCCACATCAAATCACACTGATTCGAAAGAAGAAACCAATGAAGCATCAGAAGAAGAGATAATGATAGAAGAAAAGACTCCATCCAGGTATGTTCAGAAAAATCATCCAGAAACTCAAATTTTAGGGGAAAAAGGAGCAGGTGTGCAGACAAGAAGAACTATTGCCGAAGCCTCAAGCTATCTAGCATTACTATCTTCCATTGAACCTCAAAATGTAAATGAAGCATGCAGAGATGAACTTTGGGTCAAGGCCATGAATGAAGAAATTGAGCAAATTGAAAAGAATAATACTTGGGAATTAGTTCCTAGACCTCATGATAAGAATATCATAGGAACCAAATGGATATTCAAAAACAAGCTGAACGAAAATGGAGAAGTTATCTAAAACAAGGTCAGACTCGTTTGCAAAGGATATGCTCAACAAGAAGCGATAGATTTTGAAGAAACTTTTGCACCTGTTTCTAGACTTTAAGCCATAAGAATGTTTCTTGCTCTTTCTAGTTTCAGAAATTCAAAGTATACCAAATGGATGTAAAATTGCCTTTCTTAATGGAGACTTATAAGAAGAAGTCTATATTGAACAACCAAAAGGATTCATTCTTGGAAATGAAGCAAAACTTGTATGCAAACTCAGAAAGGCTCTCTATGGTCTAAAACATGCTCCAAGGGCCTGGTATTACCGTATTGACAAATATCTCCACCGACAGGGTTTTTCAAAGGGGTCAGCAGATAGCAATCTATATACAAAGATGAACACTGATAAATTGCTAATAATTGTTGTGTATGTTGATGATATCATTTTTGGTAGCAATGAAGAATCCATGAGTCAGAATTTTGCTTCAGTAATGCAGCAAGAATTTGAAATGTCCTTGCTTGGTGAGCTTACCTATTTTCTTGGTCTACAAGTTCAACAAAATAAAGATGGTATTTTTCTCTCACAAACCAAATATCTCAAACAGATCCTGAAAAAGTACGGCATGGAAGATTCTAAACCAGTATGTACCGGGTGGTAACAGGATGCAGTCTTAGCTCAAATGATGAATCAGCAGCAGTACATCAACCAACTTACAGATCCATGATTGGCAGTTTGCTTTATCTAACAGGTACCCGACTGGACATCATGCATGCAGTGGGAATAGTTGGAAGATTCCAAGCAAATCCAAAGGAATCACACCTTCAGGCAGTCAAAAGGATTTTCAAATATCTTCAAGGAACACAGAAATTTGGTTTATGGTATCCTAGAGATACAGATCTTACACTTCATGCATATACAGATGCAGATTGGGCAAGAAGTGTTGATGACAGAAGAAGCACTAGTGGTGGTGCATTCTATATGGGTTCCAGGTTAGTGCCTTGGTTCAGCAAGAAACAAAGTTCAATTGCATTATCTATAGCTGAAGCAGAATACGTGTTTGCTGCATCTTGTTGCACACAACTACTTTGGATGATGCAAACCTTGCAAGACATTCAGATCACATGTACTCCACCCATCTCCATTCTATGTGATAATATAAGTGCCATCAGTATTTCAAAGAATCTAGTCATGCACTCCAAGACCAAGCACATACCCATCAAATATCATTTTCTATGTGAACAAGTGCTTGAACAAAAGGTCAAATTGGAGTATGTTCCCTCCAAAGAACAGGTTGTTGATATATTCACTAAACCACTGCCCAGAGAGACATTTGAATATCTCAGGCAAAAGCTGGGAGTAGTTGTTGCATCATCCTGCTGTTAAAACCTATTCTCTTCAGAGAAAGGTGGTTATATGCGAGTTTCATAAAGCGTAGTTGTGTACATACGTGGGTGTATGTGGGCACAATCGCGTATATGTTGGTTTAAAGAAAAGCAGTGGGCCAGACTCAAAAAAAGGGGTCTACTATGGTTCTGTCAATTATCTGCTCTATTTGATGATGGTTTCAATCTGCTGATAACATGTGGAAATATATTGGTCCTCATAAAGTTGTTGATAACTTGATGTATATCTGATTGATGATGATGCTTTGATATCTCTTACTGACATATGCAATGATCAGATCTGACAGTGAACATGTTGAACAGGTTCAGGGGGAGAACATGGTTGATGATATTTTGGGAACTAATAATGGACATATACAGGTTGCCGGTCTGGATACTGTTGATAGATGCTGCTTATGGTGGAGATCATATGATAGTTGTTGATGACTATCATGGTCTTGTTTAAGATATTTGGTCTCTGTTATATATGTCATGTATATCTTTTAATGTAACAGTCATGAAAAGACCTAATTTGTAACCCCACTATGCATGGGATGGATGATGTAATGTTTCTTGTTTTTGACATGTATAAACAATTGATATATCCCCACTTGGTTGGGTGGATGAGTCAAATTTGGTATATCCCCACTTGGTTGGGAGATGGATGTATGTATGAGTCATTGGTGATAGGAAGGTCATTTGTGATGTATGTATAGAGTCATGTTCTTCTTTTAGAACATCTTTTTGTAGACCTTGCTTATGCTCAGGGGGAGCATGGACTCGATCATGGGAGCTCAATCAGCACACTTCAGCATATCAGAGAATTTAGCATGCACTCACGGGGAGCATGACCCTTTGCCTTTGATGTCAAAGGGGGAGAGTGACTTTGAGTTGTTGTTGTTGCCATCAAGTCCAAAGGGGGAGATTGTTGGCATTATGATGTATGTGTTGTACTTTATGGCAACCCACTTGTAGCAGAACAACTCACTTGTATACGATAACTAGATGAATCTACAGAAGAGATATCAGATGTGATAGAATGCAATGCAGGGCAGCTTCAAGGAATCAGAGTATAGCAGGAAAACAACAAAGAATTACAGATCAGTCTTCACAGAATGAAGAAAGAGAAGTATACGCAGGTTCACCATTGACCAAGCCACGTATACACGCAAGTTAACAAAACAAAAGGAGCATATAATATACCCATGCATTTTCACAAAAAGAAAAGCGTGTATACCTTGGAAAACTAAGTTTTGGTCCGAAGTATTTGGTCCATGGTATTTTGATCCATGGTATTGGTCCATGGTGTTTGGTCCGAGGTATTGACCCTAGGTATTTGATCCAAGGTATTGGTCCTAAATGGTTTTGGTCCATGGTATTGAGAAAGGCCTAAAACTATAAAAGGAGAAGAAGATCATTAGGCCAAAACACACAAGCATTGAATATCTGAGCCAAGGAGGAACCTTAGCGGTTGATGGAGGATAAGATCTAATGATGGATCGGGATATTAAGGCGTAATATGAACTATCATTATGTGTTTTCGCTAGATCTAAATACTGACGCATATATTATTCTGTAAATGATATGATTTGGGTATAACTGAAGTCTGGTATAGCTGCAGAATTATGAATTAATATTTGCAGATGTATACGCTGGTTGGCTTTGTGGAAAGTGCGTATACACGCAGGTTTGGCACATGAAAGTAGCGTATACCTTATAAAATATGTTTTAATTGCTCCTATTTGTTGTTGCAGAGTTCTAGGTTCTGGTCTAGGTTCTAGTTATTGTATTCTGGTGACAATTTCAGATTGATGGGTTGTCAAAGTGATTGATTGATTTGGTTGTGGTGGGTTCAAAAGGTGATTGGTTGATGCAGATATATTTGATGATTGAATTACACTCATGATGTTGTTGATGGTTCCAGTCTGAAAATTTATGAAACGTGGTCCTTGGAAGAAAAGAGAAGGTTGTAGCCTTCTGTAGGTCGGCACCTACGTACTAGTAAACATATCAGCTAGTACAAGAGCTAAGGGTTGTAGCTCCCTTCTAGTAGAATTTGAAGAACGAGAGAAGGTTGTAGCCTTCTGCAGGTAGAAGCCTGCGTACTGGTATAAGACTACATAGTACAAAAATTGTAAACATAATTTTCTTATTATTAAAAGAAGACAGAGACAACAACAGCAGGTGGTTTTCACCCACATTGGGTTTCCACCTTATATCTTGGTGTTCATGTGTGTTGATTATGTGTGATGCTTTATTCTACTTTTACTGCACTATCTAATGAATTCCTGATATACTGGTTAAAGTTCAATGCAGGATAATTTGGGTAAATCAAAAGATCTCTGCATATACGATGGTTGCATTAAGTATAGTTACGTATACACGCTACCAACCCCACCCCACCTTGTTGGGTTATCTTTTTCATATAAAACTTCCAACCAGCTCAGGGCCCCATCAAGGTGGCTGGCTCAAGGAGGGGCCCCATCTTACTTAATGATGTTGAATTGGCCAAATCTAGGCAAATTGAAAAAATATAAGCCAAGGGCGAGGGGATAGGAGATTAAATTTTAATCTTGTGAAGCTGAGATGGTTGGAAGTTTTATATGAAAAATATAACCCAACAAGGTGGGGTTGGGTTGGTGGATGTTTGGTTGGAAGGTGGGGTGATGGGGCCTAAGTTGAAGTAGCGTATACAAATCAGTTTTGTAAATTAAATTATTAATCTGATAATACTGATTCACCCCCCCTCTCAGTATTATTTCCAACACCTATTACAATATTAAGGCCTTAAAGCCTCTGTGAAGTAAAGTTTCAAAAACTGCCCATTGACTAGGCCATCAAAAACACCTTCCCCCTCCAAATTGTGCAGAATTTAAGTGTTGTTCATCTGAACTTGTGCAATGACAAGCGTTCCCGTCCATAAGGCATCAAATTTACCATGGTTGCCTTTCTTTTCCTTCAATGCATCCCATTTGAGAACCTAGTCACCAACCTGAAAACTGTCCACCTTTGCCTTTCTATCAAAGGTTTCTTTGATCTTCTTCTGATGAATTCTTGACTTCTCAACCAATTGTTCTCTGATCTGCTATAATTCAACCAAGTTACTCATTCTCCTCGCTTTGTCATTCTATTCATCTTGTTCTTCTCGCAAGAATTTGGCCACAGGGAGAATCAACTGGATAGGAAAAACAACATCAGTGCCATAAACCAGCTTAAATGGAGAATTTCCTATGGACTTCTTGTTGGTAACTCTATCAGCCCATAGTGCAAACTTCAACTTGGAATCCCAGTTCTTTTTGTTGTCCTCCAGCAGTTTTTTGATTATCCTTACAAGACTCTTGTTAGATGATTCTGCCAGGCCATTGCCTTGAGGGTAATATGAGGTAGAATGCACCAATTGAATGCCCATGGATTCACACATGTCCACCAATTCTTCTACCCTGAAAGCTGCTGCATTATTAGTGACTAGTTTGGTTGGGCAACCAAATCTAGTGAAAATATTCTCATTCAAGAACTTTATGATAACCTGATGATTAGCATTTTTAATAGGTATGGCCTCAATCCATTTGGTGAAATAATCAGTGGCTACCAAGATTTGTGATGGCCACTGGAATGTGGATTGATCTCACCTATGAAATCCAAGCCCCATTGCTGGAAGGGACCGTTGACATGTACTGGATTCAAAGGCAGAGATTTTAGCTATTGTCTTCCTGCAAACCTCTGACATTTGTCACAAGTCTTCACAAAAGAAAAAACATCAGAAAACAGGGTAGGCCAATAATACCCAGCTATCAGGATCTTGTGGGCCGTGGTTTTCCAATAATGATGCCCTCCGCAGATGCTAGAATGGAACTGGTGCATGACTTCCATAGATTGTCCTTTGTCTAGACATCTCAAGAGGATCCCTAATGGGTCTTTCCAATAAAGCAGGTTTTCATTGATGCAGAATTTGGCTAATCTAAGCTTAATGGCCTGGGCTTGACTTGAGCTAAGCCCTGGAGGGACTTCTAGCTTTTGTAAAAAATGAACTATACTGGAATACCATTCACAAGTGGCTAGATTTTCAGCCAAAGACTGATTCTGCTCTTGCTCTACTGCTGTTTCCTCTGTCCGCTCACCACTTGAATTTGAACCCATGCAATTGATGTCTAACAAACTGATATTTTACTCATCCATAAGCTTAGCCAAGCCCCAACCTTTGACAAGCTTGGTGGGCTTCACCTCTATGTTGAACTCTATGAATTTTGCAATCCATTTAGCTCTCTTTCCATCAATATCTGGCTAAGTTAGGACGTCTTTTACTAAGGCTGAAGGTACATATGCAGTCACTTTGGAGTGCAGAGTATAAATTCTGAATGCCTTTAAAGATTTTATGAGAGCGTAAGCTTGCTTTTCAATAAGGTCATACCTTAGTTCAACGTCCCTTAGAGTTTTGCTGAAAAAGTCCACAGGGTGTTCTATGCCTTCACCATTTTTCTGCAATAGAACCGCTGCAAGTGTATCATAAGAGGCAAAAGAGAAGATATAAAACTCCCTGTTATAATCTGGGCTGATTAGAGTGGGAGCTTCCATGATAGCTTGTTTGATGGCTTCAAAAGAGCTTCTTGCACCATCTATCCATTTTATTTTTGATCCTTTCTTTAGCATGGAAGTGATGTGCTTCACTAGCTTTGCGAAGTTTGGAATAAACCTCCTGACAAAGTTAATCTTCCCCAGGAAAGATTGAATGTCCCTTTCTGACCTTGGGATGGACAATGTCTAAATTGCTTGAACCCTTGCTGGATTGATCTTCACACCTTCAGAAGAAACAATATGTCCCAGCAGTTTGCCTTCTTCTAGAGAAAACTGTGACTTCTTTGGGTTTATAGAAATTCCAAAAGTATGCACTTTAGAAACACCTTCTTTAAATGTTGCAAATGATCCTTGTGATTGTTGGAAAAGACTGTTATGTCATCAAGGTAAATAAGGACAAACTTGTCCTTTTCTCCCACAAAGGCTATGTCCATGGCCCTCTGAAAAGTAGCCCCATCATTCATCAGTCCAAAAGGCATCTTAGAGTACATGAAAGTGCCCCAAGGAGTAGTGAAGGTGGTCTTTTCCTAATCCTCTGGATGTACAACAATCTTATTGTAACCTGAAAATTCATCTAAAAAAGACATAACTCTAGCCCCTGAAACTTTTTGCAGCAAGTGTTCCAAGTTAGGCAGGGGGTAGTTGTCTTTTTTAGAGCATTTGTTCAGATTCCTAAAGTCAACACAAAGCCTTATTTCTGCATTCTTCTTTCTTACTACCACAAGGTTAGCTATCCACTTTGAATACCTTAGGGAAACTATGATCTTGGCATCCAACAACTTCTGGATTTCCTTTTCAATCAAAGGCAGTAAGAGAGGGCTGATAGGTCTTAATTTCTACTTAAAAGGGATGGTGTTCTTCTCTAGAGAAATATTATGCTAAATGATGTTGGTGTCATAGGTCTTAAGATCACTGTATTCCCAAGCAAAAATATCAGTAAATTGTTTCATTAGGGTGCAATACTTGGAACTTTGGGCAACAGACAAGTGAGTGGACAGATTTATGTACTTTGGATGGGCTGGACTCCCTACATTATGTCTATGAAAAATAGACTCGTTTTCTTTTTTGGCAGGCTTATAAGGTATATCATTATGATCAAACATCTCTAGGGGCACCAATCCTTTGGGTATATGGTTACTAGGCAACTGAACAATGTTATTCTGACCGATTTCGTCCTTTAGCTTGGACTGGTTGCATTCTTCATTGGTTTCGTTTTCTTGGTCAATGTGCATTTCAGAAAATTCATCAATGACTTGTAAAAACCTATTAATTTCATCATCATCTTCAAAAACTTTGCAGTATTTGACATTGTCTGGCAGAGATGGTCTATATTTCACCTGAACTTCATAAGTCAATTTAGGAGGTAAAGGAGGAATAAATGTGCTAGCAGACACAGCAAGGGAATCAGCAAGTTGGTTCTTCATTCTAGGGATGTAAGAAATGCTAAAACTATTAAAATAATCCTTGAGCTTCCATACCTCATCTCTGTATGCTTTTAGCCTTGGATGCTTTACTTGTAAAGTTTTGTTGACCTACTGAATGATAAGGTCAACATCTCCAAACACCTTTAGTCCTTTGATGCCCATTTCTTTAGCAGCATTTAAGCCCAATATCAAGGCTTCGTACTTTGCTATGTTATTTGTGACCTGAAAAGTTAATTTGAAAGATAAATGAATGCATTCCTATGTGGGGGACACAAGGACTACACCTGCCCCTGCAGCTTCCTTAGAGCAAGCTCCATCAAAGAACATGTCCCAAATTTGTGGGGCTTCTTCTTCTGTGATCTCGCAAACTAGTTTCTTAAGTTGCGTAGAGGCCAACTGGGATTCTTCAATCTGAAGAATACAGGCTCCAAAATCAGTGTTGACAGCATAGATGGGATGATTAGTGGGATTCCTTTCATCACTAATGATATAAGCCAATTGAGCTTCTCTGTATAATCTCCTACTCTCACCTCCAAAAACTGGGACAATAGCATAGGACAGATCATTTTGCAATGTTCCACCTAATCTCTTGATCCAACCTCTGGAACGCAACATGCCAAACTTGGGGGGTACATTTGCTACCACAATATCCATCACCATGCTCTTCATGGGTAGCTGAGACAAGGTGATGGCTAGGTCTTTGATTAATCCCAAACATTTCACTTTTCTAGAGTCAAAAGAAAACAGGTCATGATAAGACTTGGTAATGTCAAGACCCAACTCATCCATGATAGCCTTGGGCATTAGATTATGGCTGGCTCCTATGCCCAGAAGGTAGTTGTGAAGGATTTTGTCATGAATAGTCAAAGAGACATAGAATGATGGGGCACAATTTTCAATCATTGGGCTGAGAACAACAACTAGTTTGTCGTCTTGCAGATTTACATCTTGAATGGCTTTAGGCTCAAGGGCCTCGAGGATAGATCTCTTGAAGGACTCATTTTTCACTAGTTCAGTCATAGGTATAGGTATGCTTAGCTTCTGAATTTCTGATTCAAAACTGAAAGGAGAAGGAGACTTGTCAAGGCCTCTTACCTCGTGAGCTGGAGCTTTGAGGATGATGGGATCAACTGCTAGTCGTTTCTGCTTTTTAGCTTGCTGTATTGCAGGGACAACAACTCTCTGAACAGGAGTTTCCTTGGCATTATTTATCTTCGACCTTAGATCATATCTGTGTTGATCAGCAGTTTGCAGAACAGCTTCACCATCCCATTCTTGGCTGATCTGGTCATTGAATAATGACTTTTCATAGGCAGCTGAGGTAAAAAAGGAGGCACTGCCTTTGTCTTCCAAACAATGGATCTCATCATCTTCTTCAAACTACTCTTCTTCCATGACTACATTTTGGAAAGGGGTATTCACCCTTTGGTCTTCATTGGCATCTTTGCTTCTTTGCAGAATCTGCAACTGCTCATTAGCTCTTCTATATGGATTTGGATTTCTAGGAGCAAAGGTATTAGGAACTCTTCCTTTCCTAGGGTGCTGCTCAACCTTTAATTTGGAGATTTCAGAGGCTAATGACTCTATCATCTTGGTCATTTTATCTATCTTGGGATCTGAAGATGATGAAGATTCACCCCTCTGTCTCCTTCTATCAACATTCCCCTTGAGCTTCTTTGCAGCCATGATGTTTGATTCTACTTCCAAGGCTGCATCCTGCATATCAGCCAAGGTAGCACATCGTCTCTCCCTCAACAGTAAACAGAAGTCAGAATCAAAGGCACTAGCATAGGTGAGTTTAGCAGAGGTAGTGGTGGGTTTTACTTTAGCTGGTATCTTGTTGTACATGCGGTTAAACCTCTTATTAAAATCAGACAACAACTCACCATTTTCCCTCTTTAAGTTCCCAAACTCGGTGTGGTAGTAGAGTAGATCCTTCTTATTCCCCCAATGCATTAGGAATGCATCATCTAAAGCGTCAATATCTGCTATAGACCTTGGGGTCAATTTTCTAAACCATTTTCTAGCCTCTCCATCTAGACTTTGGACAAAGACTCTCATCCATACATCATCTTCACTAATGTCCAGGTTATCAACATAGCTATAGAATGATTCAAGATGTTCCTCAGCTGTAACACCTTCAGTCCCAGTGAACTTAGGCCTATACTTCTGATATTCTCCAGTAGGCATGGCATTCAAAGGAGTGGGCAGTACTAGAGGTCCATACCTAGCAGCTATGATTCTTTCCATTTTGGTAGGTGCTTGTGGACCTGCCATAACTGTGGTGGCTATAAGGGTACTGGAAGTCTGAATGACAGGGGGTTGAGGAGTGACTGATAGGACTAAAGGAGTATGATGGATAGGATGAGAGTTTTCCTTTGGGCTTGCAACAAAAAGAGAACCTAAAGAATAAGGAGCTTTATGAGTCTCTGAGATTTTTTCTTCACTGCTAGTATTAGATGCTATACTCTCAACATGTATTTTAATATTATAAGATTTTCTTGAAGAGATATAGAATATTGTTTAGAGCTACCTGAACCTGATGCTCCTTTCTGCAATGCCTTTCTTTCTTTGATGATTTTTTCAGGGTCGGATACTGGGTCAACTTGTGGCTTCTGATGATTTCTCCGAGTATGCCTCACAAACTGAGCCATAACTATAATGTGGAGTCGCCAAGAGGTTCATCCTCTAGTAGAGTCGCCATATATATGATTACAACCAAAAAAGTGCCCAGAATTTGTCTATCATCAAAGCTAGATCTGTGTTGTCTCCCAGGGAAGCTGAGCTTCAGTCTCCTCTCCCCGGCAGCGGTGCCAATTATGTTATCACTCTAGGAAGCTCTCCTAGATTGTAGCTTGAAGATGCCTGGAAACATATAAATCTTCAATATCATTCTATGAACTATTGGAATGGATTGGGGTTTGGATCAAGTCAGATGACCATTTCAACTCTATTTCACTCAAAACATGCATGAACACCCTCAGCTAGACAAGGCTTTCAACCACTAATGCTCAGTAGATTATAGATTCAATGGATAGATGGAGAATACTGATTGTACCAGCAGATGCATACATAAACACATATGAATGGCTAGCTACAGAAAGCAAATGAAGCTTACAAACTTAATTTATCAATGCCAGGATAAGATGACAGTTATCTAGCATTCGACGGAGAAGAAAACATGAATAACCCATTCAAGTGCAAGCTTAGAACAGAGGGAAAGATGGGGATTGAACATATAACAACAAAAGAATCTTGTCTTACTGGAATGAAGATGAGACGCTGAGAGGAGCAAAGTCTCCACAGTCTCTAAAAGTTGAACCCCTAATCCTCTCAACTTTTGACCTTTTATAGGCCTTTTACAATGCTCTCGAACTCTCTGAGGCTCGAGAGGTCTTAATATATCCTCTCTGTCTTTTTAATGACTTGATGCCATGACTAGACACGCATGAGCTCAGAGGTCTCTTTTTCTAACAACAATAACCAAATTCTGGTAATTTTGCCTTGCTGTCTGGTAGCTCGCTCGTGCCAGCGATGCTCCATAACCATTGTTGTTGGTTCGGCTGTGTTACGCTGTTGTTTTTCCCTTTTCCGCCTTTATGTATGCTCAAATCCCTGAAACGGCCGCTTTCTGTTTTACACAGAGAAACGCGTTCAAACTGTGAAAATCCACCGTGAACACTGCTCATTCGGACTTCAAAAGTCCTTAAATCTGGTCTATTCTCCTATCGGGTCCGTCCTCAATTGTTGTCACAATTCGCTTCGGCCTTGTTCCAAGGCTTCCCTTTGTATTTTGGAAATACGTTTAAAACATTGAAAATAACATGAAAATTGGTTCCCTCTGGACTTCAAATATTATATATTTCCCTTCACGAACCCTTTCGAGTCTGGGTCTTATCGCATCGGTGCTGTTTCTTTGTATTTCGTTAAGTAACGAAATACGTGAAATTACATTAAAAAAACGCCTTTCGGCAGATCTCAAAATCTATGCAAAAATGTTTATATAGCCATCAGGTCTGGCTAATCGCATTGCATACATGTATGGTATAGGCTCCGCCCCATAATGTTTCTCTGATTGTGATATCGCGATGCGATCAGTCGCAATCGCATATCACGAAAGCCTCTGGTTGTTGTAAGCGCTCTGTTGTGGTTGCCGATTACGATTTGCCGATCAGATCTGGACTGTTGATCGGCCAGATCTAACGACTCTTGTGCATTCATTGCACAAGCCTCCGCTGCTATGTTTTTCACTGCTTTCTAGTGTTTTTTCGCCTGTTTAAAGGTTCCCCTTATGCGATGGTTTGATCTTCTGAATGAGTTTTCAGAATATTTCAAAGACTTAGAGAGTGTTTTGGATCTGTTTGGATCAACACCTTAGGGCTAATAGGACCCGATGCAATTATAGATGCGAGAGTAGTATTTTTGATGTCCGGCTTATAGCCAAAGTGGAGCAAGAGGAGATGTGGCCATCGGAGCTAAAACAGGGGACATTTTTGCTAAAAATAGCAGCATTGCACCTTAGGGGCTAATAGATACCATCACCCCCTTGCGAATTTAACCAATCCTCAAGCTTTTTGATATGTAAACCAAAAAGGGTAGGAGATAGTGGGCAACCTTGCTTGACCCCGATATTGCTTCTAAAACTTTTAGAAATGTCTGCTGAAGTTCTAATTTTGACTTTCACCTCTTCATACAGCGTATGCACAGTTGCTCTCAAATGTTTAGGAACCCCGAGTTCCTCCATTCTGTGCCAAAGTTTATCCCTAGGAACCGAGTCAAATGCTTTTATGAAATCAACAAAGCAACAAAAGACTTCTTCCTTTTTCCCCCAAACTTTTTCTATGATGTGCCTTAAAGTTATGCAATGATAAACTGTGGAATGTTTAGGTCTAAAACTTGCTTGCCCTTTAGCACACTTATCTCTTTCTTTTCCCACTTGCTAATTTTGTTTTCTAGCATGCTTCCAAATAGCTTTGCAAACAAAGGATTTATCATGATGGTCCTATAATTGGAGGGATTATTGACGTCACCGCTCTTGAAAAGAGGTATTGCCAGACTAGCTGTCCAATGTGTGGGGAGCTCTTGTTGTATGATGTTGTTGAAGATTTTTATAATGTGAGGTGCAAGAATCTTTGAGCCCCACTTTAGATATTCTGCTTGGAGTTCAGCTAAGTGTTGGTCAGGTAAATCCCCTCTGCGGACAGAGGCGATCCCACTAGCCTAAAACAGAACTAGCCACAATCAAACCACGCTGCTACGCAAGTTACTAGTTATGCATCAAAGATGAATTAAGAAGACCAACCTGGAGTCCAACGCTATGATTGAAGCAGAATTGATATCCCCGCTCCCTCGCTCCAGCAGATCATAAATGAACACCTGCACATGCAAAGGAAGAGACAGATACCAACATAACATCTACCAAGGCACAACTATATTTTAGTCAGAAAGGAAATAAATCAACACATCACCATAATAGACAATGAGATTGGAACTATAATAGCAGTCGCTCATTAATTAATAATAAACAGGAAAAGTTACAACCATGGTTCTGACGTCGAACCTCTCCTGGCTGGGCGAGCAACTATATGTGTCTTGCAATGCATCTCCTCTCCGGCAGCATAACCTCTCTAGCATTCACTAGCATTCCTCCAAGAACTCAAGAACTCAACCTCTAACACTCCATGATTAATGATTATCACTACTATCACCAGCTTGTCCAATGCATAATGACAAGCTTATATAGATGAAGAAGGGAGGAGGATACGATGAACCGGGACACCTTTTGTGGATTAACATTATCCCCAAAAGCCATTAAAGATGGAGATAGGATAGAGCTCGACATAAGACTGATTTTTTATCCTCAAAAAGCTCCATGTAATGAAGGAAACAACAGTCGGGCGTGCGTTAAGGCAAAAAGCATGACCAAACTTGGTTGGCGCGACTGTTGCTCTAAGACAGAGCACCAATGGTCGCGCCCTCTTTTGAGGATCTCCATGATTGGCGCGGGTAAGATACTGTGGACTTGCGCCAATGGAAAAAGAGCACTTTTCAGGGATAATCTGCAGGAGGTGTCTTCAGGGAACATGAAGTACATACTCAGGGGAACATAATGCAAGTGTTTTTAGACTTTATCACTTCTTATAACTCCCGGGATGAGTCCTCCAAGGTACGACAAGAGGAGTAACAGGGATGGTGACAAATTACTGTGTAACAGATGCCCCCTAAAGCATGAAGTCCGAGAGGTGGAGAGGGGTGAAATGCTTTACAAGAACACACAAGAACACATAAGAGCACATATAGTTACTGCCGCCGAGGATCTGTATTAAGAGACATGACTGATAGTTCAATTACATGATGTACGTGGTATGGTCGTAGCCATCCATAACAGAGTACATAAATAATCTAGATCCATAGTATGGACGCAACCATCTGGTTAGGATCAATGAATTGACTCAGGTATGGTCGCAGCCATCCAGTGAATGAGTCAAGTATCAAGAATCACGCCTGGATTACAACAGACACAATCCAGGGTCTTGCGCTCCATCTCGCCCCGAACAAGAGTACAAGTTCAAGCATGTGAATATATGAGCTGAAGTCGAACATGCATGAACATCGTTTGATTACCAGTCAATAGTGGAAACTGTTAACAGACGCGAGAGGTACCACCAATAATGACAATGGCCCTCAAGGTGCTATAGGTACAATCTACGGCGTGTGAATCAATGATCTGAAGTCGAACACCCGTAGAATCATTCGATCGGAGGCCAATGATGAAAACCTCACGTCGAACACGAAGAACCTGTCATTGAGGCATGCAGGCTACAAGGCACCGGAAAGGAGTCCCTAGATCAACTTCCTGGATAATGAGTTGAAGTCGACAGGAAGTGACCTTGATCGAAGGTGGGCCATAATGTTTCCCACATCATCGACACGAGACAGAGAGATAATGTTGTGAATCGAGATTGTGCGAACTATCAGAGGGAGGTTGTTTCTTTGCAGAGGTCAACTTCTCTTGAACATATCGGCGGCACATTAATGGAATCGACAATATTTGACATCAATGTATCAAAGGTCATGATGACGAGGCAATGAGTGGATAAGAGGTCAAATAAGGTACCCAAGTCCATGGAAGCAAGTGAAAGATATGAGATGAAATATCCCCACCCTGGACACGAAAGCAGAAAAGTGCCATGTTCAAGAGCGACATACTGTCGTCACAGTAATAATTATGGTTCAAAAATTTTCTTTTCCCCCCGCCATTTCTGGCGAGTACCCCAATTATTTTTAACAAGCTTGATGGGGATAGCATATGCTTGTGTTGTGACAAAATCCGATGTCATTAAGTTTTAACGAGTCTGACAAAGGAAGAACTCGGCGCCTTTTCATGTTTAAAGAGTTTGAAAAGACAGCAGAAAAGGAAACTCCAGGGATGTCCTTTTTCGTAAAGTTGTGTCTCTCGGGCCCGAAAAAGTATAAAATAATACCCGAAAGAACCGCTCGATCATTATGATCGAGGAGTACTTTTCATAATTAGTGATTTTGACCTGAAAAAGTAAAAAAGCGGTCAAAACCACGTCGTTTCGTAACCATTAACGAGTTTGAAACGACAAAAACCCGGTAATCTTTTTATGTTTTAACGGTCGTCAAAAAGAACTTAAAACGACCACCCCTTATTAACATTTAACGAGTCAAGAGGAGCGACTCGGCAATCTTTTCCTTTTTAAATGGTCAGAAAAGAGCTGAAAGCGGACCTCCATTTTTATTTTCTTTAACGAGTCAAAAAGGAAAAATACTCGGCGATGGAATGAAACAACCAAGGCTCATCTAGCAGAATTTAGCAGATAAAAGGCAATCACGGGATGTAAATCAGGTATGGGTTCATTTTTACACAAGCTTGAACCATGGAGAACTTTGCTTGTTAAAAAAAATTTTGTTGCATGCCCCCAACAATTTTGTTGCATGCCCCCAGCATGAAGATGCAAAATCGAGGTACATGCCCCCCAAGCTTCATGGCATTCACAGAGTGGATGGAATGAAGTTTTACTTGGAAAGACTCGATTTTGAAGGAGGATGCATGCCCCCCGGGCTTTAGTCACGCACCCGGGGCAGCTGCCGTCATCAGAATGACGGGGTGGATGCTGGGGCATTTCCTGTGGAAATAAGACCATTTAGGAATGGTAGATGACTATATGTGAAGTGTGAACCGGGGAAGGAAAGTTGGTCTACGACTTTGATCGTTCTTCCTTCATGCGGAAAACACATCACTCTGAAGAGAGAGGACACAATAGCACGTATGCGATAAATATAGTCTCGTCCAAGGAGTAAATTGTAATCTAACGGACCTTGGACTACCATGACACCCATTTGAATAGTCTTCCCTTCTAATGTGATAGGTACATTGGGAAGAATTCCTAAAGGTCGAGTGATTTCTCGATGGAAACCTGTAAGGTTTCTCATCTCAGGCAGAAGCAGTGGGGAACCAAGTGCTTCCCAAGCTGTTGAAGAAAGGATACTCACAGGAGATCCCTCATCAATAATTGTATCGGCCATAACCATGCGGTAGACTTGGACTATAATTCGAAATGGTATGGAGGCTGGTAACCGAGGATTGACTAATTGATCCCAATTGAAGGAAACAACTAGGTTGCTTGGAGGTGGGACTGGATAGACAGCCGGATATGATTCTGATGGACTTTCTTCCTGGTGCGAAGGAATGAGAGGGATGCTCACTTGATCATTAGAGTCTATGTTGATGAATAGAATTTTGACGGTGGGATCTTCATTCTTTGCAGTGATAACATCATCTAAGGGGGTAACTTCTGAAGGCAAAACCGGGTCACTTGTAAGCTGGACCGTTTGACTTTTGTCTGGTTTGGATTCAGGTGTAAGATCATCTAAGGCTGGAAACTCTGAAGGCAAAACCGGGTCACTTGTAATCTGGACCTTTTGACTTTGGTCTGGTTTAGATTCAGGTGTAAGATCATCTAAAGATGGAACCTCTGTAGGCAAAACCGGGTCACTTGTAATCTGGACCTTTTGAAAGACCGGGTCAACTGTAATCTGGAACTGTGGACTTTCGTTTGGTTTGGACTCAGATGGTTCATCTTTGATGATAGAGTGGTGCGTAGATGATAAATGTAAATCAACACTCGTTCCGACCAGGGACTGGTCTGGAACAGGCGGAGCACAGGTAGGTTCAGGAAGAGAAGGCTGGACTAAAGAGGAATCATGTTTGATCACTTGGTTAGCGGAGAGATGATCTGCAGTTGCAAAGAGACGCTGATATCCAGCAGGTAGTTGGGGTAAGGGAGCCGACAGACTTGCCAAAAGACGGGAAGCTTCATCCATAAGTGGACAAAGGCGAAGGAGATGATTACCTTCACAAAGTCGACAAGGGAAACGAACCTTCCCTTTTCTCTTACCAACTAGTAAGGTATCGTCGATCTGCGACGACAAGGGGCGAGTCGGGTCACGGGACCATATATCTAAGATCCGGGGAATACCAGGACAATCAGAAAGAAAATGGTCCTCCTTGCATAATCGACAAGGAGACCTAGCCTTCCGCGGAGGGGCAGAAGGTGGTTCCACTTCAGATATTTTCGTGGTAGATGCGACCTTTCCCTTAGGAGACTTCTTCTTTTTGGTCTTCTTCTTCTTCTTAGCCACCTGGTTACTGAAATCCAAGGTTTCACCAGGCGAAGTAGAAGATGAGGACGCGGCAATGGGCGAAGAAGGGAAGGGGTCCACCTTAGAATCAACATGGTGTTGTTCGGGTGGAGGAGGTGGTGGCGGAACAGGAGTCATCACACTTGAGACCACCGAGTTTGAAAACAACCATACGGGTAAACCAATGGTCAACCCAGGCAAAGACAGTGTTGTGATATACTGAACACCGACATTTCCAATAGAAGGAAATGGACGAGGGTTCCCATCAGGAGGAACACCTTGGCCGGTGGGCGCCGGAAAGGCTGCCATTGAACGAGAAATAATCCTACTCAAGCTAACGCAAACAAAATCTAATTGGGTAGATGTTATCGTGGCCAATAAATTTTAAGACACTGAACTTAACCTTTTCATTTTTTAAGAGTCGAGAAAAGGATAAAAGATGACTCTAGTCTCCTTCGAATATTTAATGAGCACGAAGTGACAAGACGCTCACAGGCACCTTTTCGTTTAGGGAGTCCGAAAAGGATCAAAAGTGACTGCTCTGGAATTCTAGGTAGAGGGTGTGCCAAACTTTTCGCAAAACCACAGAATACTTTTTAGGGTACGGGTGGTCAATCTTCGTGAATGCTGTGTTCACTGCATTGCGAATCGTAGGGCGGCTGACACGGCTTCCTATGGATAAAGGCTTTATTCCTATAGGGGTCTCCCAATATATACTCAACGGTACGTGGGAGCACAGTCCGTATTGGCACCTATCGTTTCACCGTGGAGGAATCACCCAACCACTCGACGATAAACTACCAGGTTTAAAGACGTCGGAACACGTCTCTAACCTAGACCTCTAGAGTATTTGCATTATGTTCCAATGCGTTGTTATGTTCATTGAGTTCATTTTAAAGTTTATCTTCGATTATGTTTCAGTTTTTGGTCCTACCGTATGTGATATCTCAAAAACTTCTTAAATGCAAACTATATGCCAAAATTATATCATTTGATTCAATGAATTCTATCTACAGGAGGGTTGAGATTTTTACACAAACGAAATGATCACTCAACCAGCAACAAAGATCCTAATGCAGCTAATAACAAGAAATGAAATTTTTTCTTTTCTTTTGAATAGCAACAAATAACAATAAATGCTAATTAATATGATGCAAAAGATTTTTTTGCTTTTATTTCCTTTAAGATGGCATGATGCATGTAAACAAATTTTAAGAGATATGCACAATCCAAGTTCACTCAATGAAATAGAACCAATTCTGAAACACCAAAATGAACCATGCAAGCAAGGAAAAACACAAAAGACTAGTGAAATCCAAAGAGGCTAGAAGTGAAGCACTCAGAGTATAGAAGATCAAGCTTTAACAAATCACTGGATAGGTGCAGAACACAACCAACAAGCTGACTGGATAATCAAGAGATCGAAACTTCCCACAGAAGGCTAGACATGCAAAGTCACTAGATGTTCTAGGGCTGAGACGAAAATCAATAGAAATAAGCAAACAGCTGAAGGATAAAGGCTAAGACCAGTCAAGCAGAGGTTCAACACACTTCCAGAGGCTGTAAGAGATATAAAAAGAGACTGAAAGAGCTTTCCACCCACACACAGGCAAAATTTACAGGGCTGGCGCGACTGTCAGCTTGCAACTTGCGCTACCACAGGATTGGCGCGAGTTGCTTTTGAGCAACATGCGCCAACTGGCGCGACTGTCAGAGAAATAACCACGCCAATTAAGCTTGCCGGCTAGAAAAATAAATAATACGACCTCAGGTCGGGTTGACAGTGCTCAGATGGGTCAAACAGTAAAGAATAAACTCAAAACTGACTCAGGAAGCTCATTCACTCAAGCAAGCAGAAGAAAATTAACATGCAAGACAAATTCTAAATAGCTTCTCCCCAGTGGAGTCGCCAAATTGTTGGTCAGGTAAATCCCCTCTGCGGACAGAGGCGATCCCACTAGCCTAAAACAGAACTAGCCACAATCAAACCACGCTGCTACGCAAGTTCCTAGTTATGCATCAAAGATGAATTAAGAAGACCAACCTGGAGTCCAACGCTATGATTGAAGCAGAGTTGATATCCCCGCTCCCTCGCTCCAGCAGATCATAAATGAACACCTGCACATGCAAAGGAAGAGACAGATACCAACATAACATCTACCAAGGCACAACTATATTTTAGTCAGAAAGGAAATAAATCAACACATCACCATAATAGACAATGAGATTGGAACTATAATAGCAGTCGCTCATTAATTAATAATAAACAGGAAAAGTTACAACCATGGTTCTGACGTCGAACCTCTCCTGGCTGGGCGAGCAACTATATGTGTCTTGCAATGCATCTCCTCTCCGACAGCATAACCTCTCTAGCATTCACTAGCATTCCTCCAAGAACTCAAGAACTCAACCTCTAACACTCCATGATTAATGATTATCACTACTATCACCAGCTTGTCCAATGCATAATGACAAGCTTATATAGATAAAGAAGGGAGGAGGATACGATGAACCGGGACACCTTTTGTGGATTAACATTATCCCCAAAAGCCATTAAAGATGGAGATAGGATAGAGCTCGACATAAGACTGATTTTTTATCCTCAAAAAGCTCCATGTAATGAAGGAAACAACAGTCGGGCGTGCGTTAAGGCAAAAAGCATGACCAAACTTGGTTGGCGCGACTGTTGCTCTAAGACAGAGCGCCAATGGTCGCGCCCTCTTTTGAGGATCTCCATGATTGGCGCGGGTAAGATACTGTGGACTTGCGCCAATGGAAAAAGAGCACTTTTCAGGGATAATCTGCAGGAGGTGTCTTCAGGGAACATGAAGTACATACTCAGGGGAACATAATGCAAGTGTTTTTAGACTTTATCACTTCTTATAACTCCCGGGATGAGTCCTCCAAGGTACGACAAGAGGAGTAATAGGGATGGTGACAAATTACTGTGTAACACTAAGTCTTTTGCTTTTCCAACACCCAACTTCTTGATACCCATCTCTACCTCTTGTACCGTGAAGAGTTCAACCTTGGGAACCTACTCATAGTGTTGTCTTGCATAGTCAAACCATTTAGAAGCTGTAATATTATTTCAAATTTGTATCTTTTTTCGGTTGGATCTCCTTCCAAAATAATTTGGGATTATTTTTTCCAAAAAAGATTAGTTCTTCCCTCCTTGAAACCATGAAATCGGCCTTTTTCTTGCTTAATAACTGCTTGTAAGATTTGAGCTTTATGTTATCCTTTTTTGACTCTTTCCACATTCTCCTCGCCTTTTTGTATTCCTTGTCAAACCAAGCATTAACCAGAAAGCAATTTGTTTCATACTTCTTAATTTTTCTTCTTTTGCACTTTGCAAGCACGCATTGAATTAAATGTGTTAATTCATGACTATGAAGGTTGTGAATTGTAATTTTCTCCTTCTCGAAGAGCCTCTCTAGTGTCATTTTGAAGGTATTACAATTTTCTGGGGTCAAAAGAATTATGCCCCATGGGAGATTTTGTTGGACATGCTGAATTTTTTACTCTAATTGTTTCTTTCGAATCCAAGAGAAACATAAATAAATTGGTTTGTGATCTGATTTCAAATCCCACAGCTGAACTCCAACCAAAACTTCTTCCATTTTCTCACACAAACCATGTGAGCAAATTACATAATCTACCACACTTGCTCCATTGTAAGTATTGCAAGTGAAATTATCGGACTTTGCCCATCTAGTCAAGCCATTACAAATGACTAAATCAAAGGCCCCACATAGAGTAAGAAATTGTTCACCAAAGATATTGCATCCCTTGTCCTCTGAAATTCTTTCCCACTAATGATTATTTTCTTCTGTAAGCCAAATAGGGTCACAATCATCTTTACAACAAAGAATGCTAGCTTGCTCACTTGCAGTCCTAGCATTGAAATCACCCACTATAAGGACTTCACCTAGCTGCGAATATGTTGCAATATCTGCTTTTAAAGCTGCAAATGGATCTTTGTGGTCAAGCCCTCTACCTTTGTAGATTTTTGAAACTTGCGACTGTCGGCCGGATAAATCGTTCTTGCGGACAAGATCGATTTCCCTAGTATCAACTGATATCTAGTGACAAGCAGAACAAGCAAATCTACCTTTCTCTAAATATTGCGATTTATAAATAAAAACCAAGAGGTGTTTTAGACCCTACCTTAAGTCCAATGCTAGTTTGTGGCAGCCACGCTTCGACCGTTCGAACAAGTTTCCTTTTAAGAACCTGCAAACGCAAACAAGCACGCATCAAATAACACCTGCATAGCTAATATAATAAATCATATTCATCATGGTGATCAAGTAATCCATGAAATAAACCATAAAAGACAGCTTATTGAGAAAAATAAACTTGATTGTATTAACTTTGAACAAAGAAGAACTTTACAACCTTTGGTGCCTTGATGTTGTACAAGTTCCTCCCAGGGTCCAAGCAAGAATCTCCTCTACTTTGACAAGCCACACACTCTTCCCAATGAGATCAAAAAAGGTATGTAATCTCTCCTCTCAAGCTCAATTAGGAAGATTAAATTCCAACAGCATTTACCCTAAAAAATATTCAGCTTTCAACCTCCTCAGTAACCAGTCCAATGCCTCATTTTATAGTGCAAAGGAAGGAGGTTACAGGTCCACCTATGAAGGGATAGAGTCCTCCTTCAAAGGGATAAGCTCCTCACATCAAGGGGTTAGCTCCTTTAGGTATGGGATGCATGAACCTTAAAGGAGCGTACTTGCCACCTCAAGATACCCTCTAGAAGCTTCCAGAAATAACCCAAAGTGAGTTTTTAAGAATGTACTTGCGGCTTTTTGACTTTTACAGTGGTCCACACCCATTACACAGAAACAAAGCAGTTAGGTACGCAGGGGACATGACCAGTGGGTGCGGGACCACAGGTAATGCTAAGAGAAAGTGCGGAACCAGAGTTTTTTAGAGATTTTTAAAGGCTTTCACTTATTTTTCAAGGCTTGACATGAAGAACTGAGGTTTAAGACTTGCAAAGGAGGAAAGTATGAGTGGTGATAGACTCACACAGATTGCAGAATGTCATGATGACAATATTTTGTGCAACAGATTGCCCCCTAAAGTGCGAAGTCTGTAATAGATGAGGATAATATTTGTCATCTAAGAAGAGTGAAGTACTTTATCATTTCAAAGATCATCCTGTGGATGGCCTGGTTGGAACCTGTAAAAACATTCAATACAAAATATATATATGTGATCATATCATCGTTGAGGTAGGCATTCCCATACTCAGATCAAAACTGACTAGAGAACTAACTAAACTGCTCTGATATAAGAATGATCTTGTAATACATCACAAGTATAGACATATGTAGACACAGTATGGATGCAGCCATCTGTTTATGAATAGTCCAATGTATAATGAATAACAAAATTCCTCGCAACCTGGATGGTGGAAACTAGATCTAGAGTCTTGATTTCTGCTTCTCGAACTAGTACGATTCTATCCATGTGAATGAATGTGTTGAAGTCGAACATGGTAGAAACCACTTGATTACCAGTCAATGATGTGAACTGTTAACAAGTGTGAGAGAAACCACCAGTAATGTCAATGGCTCTCAAAGTACTCAGTACAATTCATGAAATGTGAATAGATGAACTGATGTCGAACATGTCATAGGATCCTTTGATCGAAGGTCAATAACGCAACCTGTCGTCAAAGGCGAGAAACCTGCCATTGAGGCATGCAGATTCCAAGGTACTGACAATTTCTAGATCATCTTCCTAGATAATGAGTTGAAGTCGATAGAAAGCGATCCATCGTAGGCAAGCCCACAACACGAAATTATAGATCAAGTTTGAAGAAATATATTTGCAAGGACTAACTCAGGGATGGTCAAGATGGATGACAGATATTTTGCAGATGAATGGTTTATTTGCACTAACCTCTTGAACACATAACGACACTGCAGATGGTTTGGTGACAATTGACCCAAAGCTAATACCCAGAAACCGGCTGAAGACTTTCAATATGGTTTGATTAACTGTTAGGCAAAGGATTCCCCAATCCAGGTGAACAAAAAGTGCCGTGTTTAAGAGTGATTGAATGCTTTTCTTGAGACACAAAGTATAACAAACAGGTTCATTTTTCTCTCTTTTCCCCCACCATTTCTGGCAATTACCTCTTTATTTTTGACAAGCTTGAGGAGGATAACATTTGCTTGGTTATAAGCTCATCCTTCAGATGAGTCCAACTTAGTTTAAAATTCGAACCCTAAGAAGGAGTGGTCCGTTCCTGTTTTAAATTGAATAGGTCCTTTACTGTTAAATTTTAACGAGTCCAGTATAGGAGAAACTCGACGTTTTTCAATTTTAGGAAGTCAGAAGAAAAACTTAAGAAAACTCCATGGTTGTCCTTTTTCGTAAATTTGTGTCTCCCAAGCCCGAAAAAGTATAAAATAATACTTGAGAGAACCGCTTGACCATTACAATCAAGGAGTACTTTTCATAATTAGTGTCTTTGATCTGAAAAAGTAAAAAACCGACCAACGACACGTCGTTTTATAACCAATATCGAACTTGAAACGACAAAAGCCCGACAATCTTTTCGTGTTTATATGGTCAGAAAAGAGCTGTAAGTGGGCCGTCCTTTTAATTCCGTTTTAACGAGCTTAAAAAGAAAAACTCGGCAATCTTTTCATATTTTACGAGTCAGAAAAGAGCTTAAAGATGACTCCAATGTTTTTTGTTGAAAATGATCAATTTTCCCTGAAAAATCCGATATTCTGCACAAAAACTCAAACATTACCCATCCCTGTTTAAAATAAATAAAAATGCATCAAAAAGTTACCTTTTTAAAGTGAAAAATAAACAAATTAAAAATTCATTTATTCAAAAAAGCTTATAAAAAGGGCTTTTGTAAATTCATTTTTACCGTTTGACTTCAGAGTGAGAAAATAGAGCTTTTGGGTAAGAAAATTCCTGTGAAGATTGCGGAAAATCGTCCGTTGGAATCGAAAACCGTCAGCTCCAGGTAATCCACATCACTTTAATCTTGCATTTCAACCATTTGAATTTTGTTTTTAGGCTTCCATTTTGATTTTTTAGAGAAAAAATAGTTTAAAAGACTGCTCGCGGGGGTCCGCAGGCGCAACATGCGAAACCTGCGGACCTCGACTTTTTCCTACAAAGGAAAGAGCCAGGGGCCTGCACCTGCTGCTTGGGAAGAGTGCGGACCTACGCACTGTCCCTAACTAGCGGGTGCGGACCCCGCGAAATAGGTTTTGAAACTTCAATTTTTTCCATTTCCGCCCAAAAATTTGAACTAAAATGTTCTAATCCACCGTTTTTGCAATGTAGGATATACACAATGCTCATTTGGCGGGAACGAGAGCACGAGGATGTGGACCTTGCCGCGATAAATCATCAACCCTCAATAGATGCATTGAGAGCATGCAGGCTATTTAAATTCTGGGCCATACCTGGCATGAGGGCCCAAGTAGACTTTTTGCAGTGGCTGGTGGACAGATGGAATATACAGGACCAGTGTTTCATTATTGGTGGCCACCGGCTCGAAATGGAGCTAGAGGACATTTACTTCTTGACTGGTTTGCCCAAGAGAGGTGAACGATTATCTCTATTCAGGACTAGGCCAGGTGGCCAGTCTGTCGATAGTCTCCGACTAGAGTTTTGTAATGACCAAACAAAGGAAAAAGGGATTGATATCAAAACTATCTCCCGTCCTAAACTTAAAGTGATTGAATTTACTGTCACCAGACTCTGCGGAAGCGCAGCACTGCATGTAGCTACCAGATCCCAAATGCGAATGACAATAGACTGTTATCGAGGCACCATCTTCAACTGGTGCGAAGCTGTGTTGGCGAATGTAAAAGGTCAACTAACTAGAGCAAAGAACGGACAACTAAAAAACTTTGGATATGGTTTCTTAGTTGTGAGATTTTGTCTAGTAGTTTTTCCATCTGCCAAAAATGTAGGCATTGCCTCGGCCCACTTAGTAAAATAATCTATCGCAAGGATGATATACGCATGCCCCCCGACCGAGTGAGGGTTACATGTAATAAAGTCGATACCCCACTTTGAAAAAAGGCCAACGACAGTTATAGGGTGGAGAGGAGCAAGTGGAGCACGCATCTTTCGATCAAAAATTTGACAATTGTGGCATTTTCAGACCGCATAGATACAATCTTTAAATAAAGACGACCAGAAATAACCAGCGCGCAATATATTTTGGGCTGTGGCATACCCAGACATATGACCACCACATGCTCCAAAGTGACAGTCATTTAGAACCTTTTCAGCTTCCTCATGAGTTAAACAATGTCAGAAAACAGAATCCGCCCCACGACAATAGAGTGTATCTCCAATAATTTTGTATTGTTGGGATTGGAAACGTATTTTCCGCCGCTGAGATCGTGAAATTTCAGGCCGAAAAGATTGGGTTTGGAGATAAACAATGATATCTCCATACCATGGATCAAGAGTGCTGATAAGAAACAAGGATTCGTCCGTAATGGGCTCTTTCGCCACAGTTTCAGTATCAGCACGCGGGAAGTCACACATCAGTTCCGCAAATACCAAAGATTTCTTTGACTTGGATTTTTCAAATTCCAAGTCAAATTCCTGCAGGATAACAATCCATTTGGAATACTTGCCCCCTAGCAATTGTTTGGTCAAAATATAGATCATAGGGTTACAGTCAGAAATTACAGTAGTTTTACGTAGTAAGATGTAATGACGAATACTTTGGACAAGTTGAACAGCTACCAAGGCCAATTTCTCCACATGCGAATATTTAAGCTCAGTCAGATTCAAATTTTTACTAGGATAATAAATCACATGTTCACTATTGAATTCATCTTCCTGAACTAAAACCATCCCGATGGTGGAATGAGAAGCGGTGAGGTACAAGAAGTAATCCTGGTTGTAGTTGGGAGGATGCAATAACGGTGCATGGGTCAACGCGTGTTTAAGTGCATCAAAAGATTTGTCAGCTATCTCATCCCAAAAGAATGGAGTATTCTGTTTCAACAACCTGGTAAAACCTTTTGTTATCTTGGCGTAGTTAGGAATGAAACGACGTAAAAAGTTTGCTTTCCCTTGCAAACTTTGGAGTTGGTGAAGAGTCGAAGGAGGAGGCAATTTGACAATAGCTTCAACCTTCGAGGGATCGACACGAATGCTGGATTTTGAAACAACGAATCCCAGTAAACGACCCGTTTCTATACGGAAAACATTTGTGTGGATTCAACCTAATTCGATAATTCCTACATCTCATAAAGATTGCTCGTAAATGAATGAGATGATCGGCTCTACGTAATGAATGGGCAGGTAAATCATCGAGATAAGGCTGCACAATGTGCTTGATGTCATGAAACGCGTAAGACATAGCTCTTTGAAAAGTTGCTCCGACGTTCTTCAATCCAAAAGGAAATTTGCAGTAAGCAAACGTTCCCCATGGACAAATGAAAGCCGTTTTTGGTTGATCAGCAGGGAGTATGTTGATTTGATTGTAACCGGAAAAACCATCCATAAAGGAGAAAATTTCACTGTCGGCACAATCATCAATAATTTGATTGATATAGGGGGTTGGATAATTGTCTTTAGGACAAGCTCGATTAATATCCCTATAATCGATACATATTCTTATCGTTCCTTGCTTTTTGTTAACAGGAACAATATTCGATACCCAATCCGTTAAGGGAATTGGATAAATGAAACCTGCTCGAAGTAATTTCTCAATTTCAGCTTTAATTGCAGCAGCTTTTCGTGGATGTATCTGACGCAAACGTTGCTGGACAGGTTTAGCATCCGGGTAAGTTTTAATTTCATGAACAACAATCGCTGGATCGATTCCTGGCATCTCTTCGTATGACCAGGCAAACACGTCATGGAATTCTTGAAATAGGGCTTTATAAGTTTGGAGTTCATTTTCCGTACAGGAAGCACCTATATGAATGTTTTCAACAATTCCAGGTTTAACTGAAATGTCAATAGGAACCGTTCGAGAGATATTTCCCAAATTTAACTCAGAATCAGGATGTTGCAATGGATTCTGTGGTTCTTTGACATAATCAATAGTAAAAATAGATGAAAAATCATTTTCAAAATGATCAAGCTCAGGTAAAAACGAAGATCGATGATGAAGATCTTCCCATGGTAAATCATCAACAGACAAAATTTCACGAATTTGCTCATCCGTATGAACAAGCTCGAAAAATTTTGTTGAATCTGAGGTTGATATTGAAAATGATTCTCCATGGACCACATTCATTAGATCAATTTCGGTTGAAGAAGGATCGGAAAACGACTGTACAGCCTGATATGTAATTTCATAGGGACTCAAAGGCATCGCATCACCAAATGAATCCACCTCAAATTCGGAAGGTATGATCCAAGGATCATTGAAAACAATAGTGTTTGATGAAATCATATGAATGGTTGCAGTAGAAGGCGATATGTTAGGAGGAGGAAAGGAAAAAGTTCCTAGTAAACCAGAATCTTTAACCAATCCTACCCCAACATCCTTACTTTCAGAAGAGGCTGGGTCGGATGAAAAATAAGTCAATTGGTCTATTGTAATGATCTTTCCATTATGAGGAACCTTTATAAGCCGAAAGACTGATGAAACAACAACAGTCATAGCATAAGACCAACTGCGACCCAAGAGAATGTTGTAATCCAGAGGGGCGTCAACCACTTCCACATTTAGATTAACAGTTTTTCCTTCAACCCCTATAGGTAAATCCTATAGAATGCCAAAAGGATGGAACCTACGGCCATCGAAGGCCTTTAGAATCGTCGGGGATTGATTGAGTGTAGGAGAACCAAGCGATCTCCAACACTAGATCGACATAATACACGTAGAAGCTCCCTCATCAATTACAGTCCTAAAGCAAGGTCTGTTTTTGACTAACACTGGAATCTGGAAAGCCATTTGATGAGGTAAGTGAGGTGTACTATTCTCTAAATCGAAGATTATAAGGTTCGAGTCCTGAATATCAACAACTCCTATAGCCGACAAAAGTAATTTACGCTGTGCTAGACATGATTGCAACACCTCCAAAGCCGACATCATTAAAGGGGAAATAGCTAAATCTTCAACAATGTTATAATTCTGAGCAGCTCTCGCATGCGGATTGAAAGATGACTTTCGAAGTATACCTTTAGCAGGTGGTTTGATTACTAAGTCTGGATTAGGTTTCTCGATCTGTAGCGGATCAGAACCAGAAGAAGTTGAAGTTGATGGGTTTGAATTAGAAGATTCTGTTTCCTTACCACCAACAGGACTTTTACTACCATAATCTTACGATCACATCACAATCCTAACATGGGACATCATCATTATGGGTTCTTCTGAGGCATTTGAGGAAGAACCGATCATCTTACTATCTTGACTAGGAAAAGGATCCTTCAAGACAGCAGGCGTTTGAGAACCTTTGACGATTTTTGCAACCTCTACGCGATGTGGGCAGTCTCTTGTAAAATGCTCTTCGTCACAAATGAGACAAGGATAGCGAGGTTCATGTTTCTCGTCAGTAGATTCAGTTTTATCTGATTTCTCTTTCAAATTTTGTATATTTTTCTTCTTCCCATTCTTTTTACCGTCGGATTTTGATTTGGCCGTAGATGATTTTACGACATGAATATCGGAAGGAATTTCAGCGGAAGAGTCTTTTATCGGGGAATCTGGTAAAGTTATAATAGGAGAAGAATTCTTTGAATATTTCTTCTTACTTTTGGTGTTAACTGAACCAACCATACCATCAGCGACATGAGACCCAGAAGGAGCTGTAGTTATTTGATTTTGTTTCGGAAGGTCGAGGATTTTCTCGTGTAAAGTACTCGACTGCGTATAAACGAGGTCAAGGTACTGAGCTTGAGCAATTACTTGCTCTTCAGTAACAACTCCTGCCTTAGCTACATCCTCAGTGATTTTAGGTAATAATGATTTAACAAACCATTCTGCTAAAATTTGATCCGGAATAAAAACTTTCACTAAACGTCGTTGACGTCGCCATTCATGAATATGATCTGAAATATATGTGGATGTTGACTGTTTTAATGAAGTTAATAATTTCGCGTCATTGTCACATCTGACAGGCAACTGAAAGTGAGTTAAGAACGAAGTGGCTAACTGACTAAAATTATAAAAAGAGGCTCGCGACAACTCAATGTACCACTTGGCCGCAAGACCAATCAGAGTGCGTTGAAAAAGACGTAAGCGAATTGAATCATCTATAATGGAATTAGAAGCACGGCAGAGGTGATAAGTCATCACATGGTTTGACGGATCCTCTCCTGATTTACCTTCAAACTTTGGGATATCACTGGGCAACTTATTCGGCATTGGCGGCCAAAACGAAAGATAATTAATCAAATCATTCGTAAGGCGTGACAAATCAGGCAAGTCCAAAGTTGCTATAAATGGTAACTGATGATTAGGGTCACGAAAACCCTGGGTCATAAGACTAGCCCCAAGAGGAGGATATCCAGGATAACTTGGAATTGGAATTGCATTTGGGATATTATATCCTCCCGGAAAACCAGGATTAACTGGACCGTACTGGGGTTGTTGAGGTTGCTGATAAGTATATCTAGGGTACGGTTGATACTGGTAAACTGGGCTTTACACAATAGGACTGAATTGGTACTGTCCCTGGTACGGTTGATAAGTGAATTGCGGTTGACTTGTGACAACTGTACTTGGACCAGGTTGTCCTGCAGGCATCTGAACCGAAGTCTGAATTGTGGGTCCGGACTGAGGTAAAGATGCTTGAGGAGTTGATGCAGGAACAGTAGAAACCGGAGCTGTCGATACTCCAGAAGTAGGTGGGGTAGATTGCACAGAAGCTGTAGTAGTTGCAGCAGTCATTTGAGGCGAACTAGGCCCAGACTGATGAGCTACACCAGGTGCAGAAGTTTGAATAGTAGGCTGGACAGGTTGCTGGGTTGAACTAGAAACCAAAGGTTGTCCAGATTGGGATGACAACTACACATTAGGTTTCAAAATCTGTTGAGATTGAGATGGATCCCACACCATGTTCATTCCGGGGTATGAACCCATAGAAGGTTTAGCATATTGAGGACCATAACCGGGTTGAGCATAGGGCTGATAATTCAAAGGTACATTTCCAGCTCCTTGAACAAATGATTGACTTGAAGGTGGTTGGAAACCTTGTGTTGGGTACTGACCTTGAGGTTGATAACCTTGAGGCATGTACTGAAATTGGGGTTGACCTTGAGGCATATATTGATACTGGGGTTGACCTTGAGGTATGTATTGAGTCTGGGGTTGACCTTGAGGAATGTACTGTCCCGAAGGAATGTACTGTCCTTGAGGTTTCCCCCCAGGCGGTAGCTAACTACCTTGAGGTTGCCCCCCAGGCGATAATTGAGTACCTTGAGGTTGCCCCCCAGGCAATAATTGAGTACCTTGAGTGTTACACAATAATTTGTCACCATCCCTGTTACTCCTCTTGTCGTACCTTGGAGGACTCATCCCGGGAGTTATAAGAAGTGATAAAGTCTAAAAACACTTGCATTATGTTCCCCTGAGTATGTACTTCATGTTCCCTGAAGACACCTCCTGCAGATTATCCCTGAAAAGTGCTCTTTTTCCATTGGCGCAAGTCCACAGTATCTTACCCGCGCCAATCATGGAGATCCTCAAAAGAGGGCGCGACCATTGGCGCTCTGTCTTAGAGCAACAGTCGCGCCAACCAAGTTTGGTCATGCTTTTTGCCTTAACGCACGCCCGACTGTTGTTTCCTTCATTACATGGAGATTTTTGAGGATAAAAAATCAGTCTTATGTCGAGCTTTATCCTATCTCCATCTTTAATGGCTTTTGGGGATAATGTTAATCCACAAAAGGTGTCCCGGTTCATCGTATCCTCCTCCCTTCTTCATCTATATAAGCTTGTCATTATGCATTGGACAAGCTAGTGATAGTAGTGATATCATTAGTCATGGAGTGTTAGATGTTGAGTTCTTGAGTTCTTGGAGGAATGCTAGTGAATGCTAGAGAGGTTATGCTGCCAGAGAGGAGATGCATTGCAAGACACATATAGTTGCTCGCCCAGCGAGGAGAGGTTCGACGTCAGAACCATGGTTGTAACTTTTCCTGTTTATTATTAATTAATGAGCGACTGCTATTATAGTTCCAATCTCATTGTCTATTATGGTGATGTGTTGATTTATTTCCTTTCTGACTGAAATATAGTTGTGCCTTGGTAGATGTTATGTTGGTATCTGTCTCTTCCTTTGCATGTGCAGGTGTTCATTTATGATCTGCTGGAGCGCGGGAGCGGGGATATCAACTCTGCTTCAATCATAGCGTTGGACTCCAGGTTGGTCTTCTTAATTCATCTTTGATGCATAACTAGGAACTTGCGTAGCAACGTGGTTTGATTGTGGCTAGTTCTGTTTTAGGCTAGTGGGATCGCCTCTGTCCGCAGAGGGGATTTACCTGTCCAACAATTTGGCGACTCCACTGGGGAGAAGCTATTTAGAATTTGTCTTGCATGTTAATTTTCTTCTGCTTTTTTGAGTGAATGAGCTTCCTGAGTCAGTTTTGAGTTTATTCTTTACTGTTTGACCCATCTGAGCACTGTCAACCCGACCTGAGGTCGTATTATTTATTTTTCTAGCCGGCAAGCTTAATTGGCGCGGTTATTTCTCTGACAGTCGCGCCAGTTGGCGCATGTTGCTCAAAAGCAACTCGCGCCAATCCTATGGTAGCGCAAGTTGCAGGCTGAAAGTCGCGCCAGCCCTGTAAATTTTGCCTGTGTGTGGGTGGAAAGCTCTTTCAGTCTCTTTTTATATCTCTTACAGCCTCTGGAAGTGTGTTGAACCTCTGCTTGACTGGTCTTAGCCTTTATCCTTCAGTTGTTTGCTTATTTCTATTGATTTTCGTCTCAGCCCTAGAACATCTAGTGACTTTGCATGTCTAGCCTTCTGTGGGAAGTTTCGATCTCTTGATTATCCAGTCAGCTTGTTGGTTGTGTTCTGCACCTATCCAGTGATTTGTTAAAGCTTGATCTTCTATACTCTGAGTGCTTCACTTCTAGCCTCTTTGGATTTCACTTGACTTTTGTGTTTTTCCTTGCTTGCATGGTTCATTTTGGTGTTTCAGAATTGGTTCTATTTCATTGAGTGAACTTGGATTGTGCATATCTCTTAAAATTTGTTTACATGCATCATGCCATCTTAAAGGAATGAAAAACAAAAAAATCTTTTGCATCATATTAGTTAGCATTTATTGTTATTTGTTGCTATTCAAAAGAAAAAGAAAAAATTTCATTTCTTGTTATTAGCTGCAGGATCTTTGTTGTTGGTTGAGTGATCTTTTCGTTTGTGTAAAAATCTCAACCCTCTTGTAGATAGAATTCATTGAATCAAATGATATAATTTTGGCATATAGTTTGCATTTAAGAAGTTTTTGAGATATCACATACGGTAGGACCAAAAACTGAAACATAATCGAAGATAAACTTTAAAATGAACTCAATGAACATAACAACGCATTGGAACATAACGCAAATACTCTAGAGGTCTATGTTAGAGACGTGTTCCGGCGTCTTTAAACCTGGTAGTTTATCGTCGAGTGGTTGGGTGATTCCTCCACGGTGAAACGATAGGTGCCAATACGGACTGTGCTCCCACATACCGTCGAGTATATATTGGGAGACCCCTATAGGAATAAAGCCTTTATCCATAGGAAGCCGTGTCAACCGCCCTACGATTCGCAATGCAGTGAACACAGCATTCACGAAGATTGACCACCCGTACCCTAAAAAGTATTCTGTGGTTTTGCGAAAAGTTTGGCACACCCTCTACCTAGAATTCCAGAGCAGTCACTTTTGATCCTTTTCGGACTCCCTAAACGAAAAGGTGCCTGTGAGCGTCTTGTCACTTCGTGCTCATTAAATATTCGAAGGAGACTAGAGTCATCTTTTATCCTTTTCTCGACTCTTAAAAAATGAAAAGGTTAAGTTCAGTGTCTTAAAATTTATTGGCCACGATAACATCTACCCAATTAGCTTTTGTTTGTGTCAGTCCGAAGTAGGGATTGTCTCGGTAGATTTCGTAAGTTTCATCCTGGCGGAATCACCAGTTTCGTCTTCTACCGAAACATTGGTTGTGAGTCTCCCTGTGGTTCTAAGTATACAACCACTTAGTTCTCGTGCCCCAGGTGACGAGACTTACCAGTTTCATTAGAACCCTACGTGGGAATCTTTTGAGGACGGTGCCCCTTTTTGGGACCATACTTCTCCTCGTGTGTCAGTCCCACCTGTTTCATCTGACATGGATGATTTGTCCCCTACAACGACCGATGAGTCCGTCGCAACGAGCGGTGAAATTCCCACCTCAACGGACCCTATACATGTTAGTAGTACACCTACTACTACAAATTTACCACCGGGCTATAAAGCTTTAAGAGATGCTATGCCTTCTGGAACTCCGTTCACAGGTCCCATTTGGTCATCACACACTTTTCCTACTACGGAGCCTTTTACTCCACCAAGTCGCAGTCTATCTGTTACCTCCGTCACAACCGCTCCAACAGTTTGTGCAGACTCTTCGACTCCTATTTCTAGTCGTCCCTCAGCTTCTTTGTTTGGAGTCTTTGACCCCATGACAAATGTCCCAATACAGGAGCCATATGATCCATATTTGTCATCTCAACCGGTTGTTGAGGTATCGGTCCCATTGTCAGTTGATTGGACCTCCACCTCTTTCCATGGTGGTCAAGTTTTATCTGCGCAATCTCCAAGACAACCCCCCAAGACCAACCAGGGAAATCCTTTCATGGAAACCCTTTCGTTACTGTTGCTCCTTTTTCCTCTTCTTATATGCAACCTTCTGGTAACTCAGGTCAGTCGTCTTTTCAACAAGTCCAACCTGGTATCCAGCAGGGCTATCCCGTTGGACAAAGTGGTCAACAAACTATTAACCCAAACCAATCCAATGTCCAGTATAGTCCAATGTCTGGACAAGTTACTCAACCACTTGGTCAACCTACTGTCCAGTATTCACAACCCTCTGGGCAGGCTGGTCAGCCTCAAACACAGTTGGGCCAACCAACTGCCCAGTCTCCTCAGCCATCTAGTCTGCTAGGACAACCTTCAGCTGCGCAACAACAGTTCCAATAGGTAGGCCAACCTCAGTATCAGCAGGTACAACCTTCTGGACAAATCGACCAACCTCACTATCAACAAGGTTTTCCTTCTGGACAGATAGCCCAACCTATAGGACAGTCTATTGGCGCTGCTCAATCCGGTCCGTTGCCCCAAATGGGACCCCAATACCCATCTGGTCTTCAAATGCAGGCTGGGTCTCAATCACAAACTTTTTATCCAACCCAACCTGGTCCTCAAACTCAATTTGGAGCCCCACCACCGTATGGCTACCAACAACCTCAAGGGCAATTTTCATTTGCCCCGTACCAGAACTACCAGCAACCGCAAGCGAATCCCTCGCAAACTTATCAACAGCGATATGGCACATCTGCAGCATCATTTGGTAATCCTTATGCTGGGGGGCAATATACAAATCCCTATGGCCAATCCACTATGGGGCCAAATCCTTCCGGACAAACTCTATGGGGGAAACCACCTGGTTGGAACCCTGGTGCTCCACCCTACCAGCAGCCCCAGATGCCTTTCAATCCTCAATTACCATTCTTAGCGACTTTAGAATTACCGGATGTATCCAAGTTAACCAATGATCCTATTCTTCATAATCCTTATTGGCCTCCAGTTCCAACTAAAATACCTGGTGACTGTCCAAAATTCGATGGTAAAGCCAATGAAGACCCACAAGCCCATGTTATGACCTATCATTTGTGGTGTTCATCTAATTCATGGCTTGACGATTCAATTCAGCTTCACCTTTTTCAAAGGACTCTCACTGGCTCTGCCGCTAAGTGGTATATCGAACTTCATCGCGGGTCCTTTTAAGATTTCAATTCTTTGGCTATGGCATTTCTCACTCACTTCCAGTTACCCATTCGATACGAAACAGGTACACACCTCCTCACTTCCTTAAGACAAACGACGGCTACGCATATCTCTGATCATATCCATGAATGGAGACGGCGTAGACGTATGATCAAATTTTGGATTCCCGACCAGCTTCTTACCGATTGGTTTACGACTTCGTTCGTGCCTCCGATAGCTCGGGATATCGCCATGGGGGCGTGTGTCACTGAAGAGCAAGCTATTGCTCGAGCTCAGTACCTTGACTTGGTTTATTCTCAGTCAGGTACATTATATGATTATCTGCCTGATGTCCCAAGACAAGGAACGTCTAAAGCCCCGCCAACACCCATTGTTGACGGTATCATTGGTTCGGTTAATTCATCCTCAAAAAAAAATCCGGTGAACCCTGCAAAGCAAAAAACATCTGCTTCGAATGGACAACCTTCCCAGGCATCGCCTGGTTCGAATGTTACTTTTGAGGTCAATGCCGTCCAATCTAATACGGCAAATAAGGCTTCGAAAGAGAAGAAAAAAGGGAAAGCGAAAAATAAGCCGGAACAACCTAAGCAGGAAACCCCAAAACCTCAACCTGAGGACGACACTAAACGCAAACCCAAATATCCTTGTCTTATTTGCGATGAGGATCACTTTACCAAGGATTGCCCGAGGTGGTCCGAAGTTAGTCGTTTGTTAAAAGGCACCTCTGGGACTCTTGCGGTGCTCAAAGAGCCCTTTCCCACCCAACACACTCAAAAACTCAAATGGTGGCTGATCCTACTCAGCCTCCCTTTTCCTTTGGTTCTCAAGTGTTTATGGCTGGCACAGTACCCATTAATATCAGTACTCGAACGAAAGATTATCCGTCGTCTGCCGGGAAGGAGCCTTAGGTTCCCCCAAGTGCTCCCCCGTTCAGTTCAGGTCCGCTCCACATCGAGAGACCTACCACTGAAACTCCTCTTCGACCCTCTCCAAAAGGAGTACTCCGGAAATCCTCGTATAATCCGAATGCTCGTGCTGCACAACACTACAACATCGTTGAGGACTTAGCACAGACTCCGTCAGCTATGTCCGCTTTAGAGGTTCTCCAGAGCTGCCCTTCTCAAAGGAAGTCCATGCTGTCTGCCATCGGTGGCATAGACCCCGCCGATTCGGATTTAATAACTTTTGACTTGGAACGCCACACTCAGAGGCTGCCTCCCCAAATCTCCTTCCTCATACAGGTAATTATTGATTCCAAAACGATTCATCGTACAGTTATTGATGAAGGTGCCTCAACTTGCATCATGTCTGTTTCCTGTTGGAAAGCTATTGGATCTCCAACGTTGAGCCAATCTCCCACTACCTTGGAAGCTTTTGATGGAAGAGCGTCCCATCCTTACGGTATACTCCAACGTTTACCAATCTCTTTGGAAGGGAAGACGGTCGAGATGGAAGTTGAAGTCGTTGATGCTACTCTAACCTACAACCTCCTTCTCGGACGTAGCTGGATATACGCGATGCAAGCTGTTGCTTCATCTTTCTTCCAAATTATCCGTTTCCCTTATCAAGGGAAGATCGTTACCGTTGACCAGCTCTCCTTTTTTGCTTCTTCTTCCGAAGGCACCATCCCGTTTGTGGAGCATACCTCCAAATTACCTAAGAGTCTGGGAGCTGGACTTTTCAAAGATCTCGATCTTATGGGTGTTTTTCCACTCCCTCCTCTAAATATCGCCTCTGTCAATATGATCGCTACTGGCTCTGATCCGTGGCTCGTACCCCCCATAGACCAAGTAGATTCTTGGGGCGACCGGATGCCGTTGAGTCCTGCCGAGTTTAATTATGTTGAAATCATTGCTGCCTCGGCTCCCTCTTCTGCGCTTACTCCACCCTCAGGACTTCTAGATGAGGCTTCTTCGGATTCTCTAGGAGAAATATTCCTCTCCGACGAAGCTATTATTGAGACTATGTCTCTGGAGGAACCTCCCTGGTATAGTTCTCACCATCGTTCCTCATTTCTCCCTGCCTCGCAGCATTTTCTGACATGCCTCGAGCGGTTTGCTCCTTGTCTCCCATCACAAATCCTTCAAACGCCTATTCAAATTGATCAGGTTTTTTCTAAAGGGAATTTGGCAAACATTACACGAACCCAACCCCTCGACATCTCTGTTAAACCCGGGATAGTCGAGCATCTTCACATCGGAGTCACTTGTACTCCAGAGGAGATTCAACTTTATTCCAAACTTTTTCGCGAATTTCGTGATGTTTTCGCATGGTCCTATGAAGAAATGCCCGGCATTGATTCTAGTATAGTGATGCATGAAATAATCACGTACCTAGATGCTAAGCCTTTTCATCAACGTTTACGCCCTGTACACCCCCGGAAGGCTGCATCGATTAAGGCCGAAGTAGAAAAGCTTCTTAACGCCGGTTTTATTTACCCTATTCCTCTTACAGATTGGGTTTCTAACATTGTGCCTGTAACTAAAAAACAGGGTACGATTCGAGTTTGTGTCGATTACCGTGGTATAAACAAAGCCTGTCCTAAAGATAACTTTCCAACACCATTCATTGATCAAATCATTGACGACTGCGCCGACAGTGAAATGTATTCTTTTATGGACGGTTTCTCTGGTTATAACCAGATTAATATTGCTCCCGCTGATCAACACAAAACTGCTTTCATTTGCCCATGGGGGACTTTTGCCTATAAGAAACTCCCTTTCAGCCTTAAAAATGCCGGTGCTACCTTCCAGCGTGCAATGTCTTATGCATTTCATGACATTCGGCATATTGTGCAACCTTATCTGGATGATCTTCCTGCTCATTCAGCTAAACGTCAGGACCACCCTAAACACCTTCGCGAAATCTTTCTTCGCTGCCGATACTACAGAATTAGGCTAAATCCTCACAAATGTGTCTTCTGTGTTGAATCTGGCAGACTTCTCGGGTTTATCGTTTCTAGAGAAGGCATCCGTTTGGATCCCCTTAAAGTCGAAGCTATCGTCAATCTCCCTCCCCCAACTTCTTTGCATCAGTTGCAGAGTTTGCAGGGGAAAGCCAATTTTTTACGCCGTTTTGTTCCCAACTATGCTGAGGTGGCTAAAGGTTTTACACGATTACTGAAGCGTGATATCCCTTTCCATTGGGATACCACAGCTCAGGAATCTTTTGAACGTCTCAAGAGTCTCCTTGTTTCTGCTCCATTGCTTCGTCCTCCAAATTATTATCGCGACTACACATTGTATTTAGCTGCCGCCGATACCACTATTGGCATGGTTCTTGTTCAAACTGATGATGATAACACTGAACATGTTATTTATTATCTCAGCCGCAACCTGTTAGACACGGAAACTCGATATGCTTATATCGAAAAGTTGGCACTAGCCGCAGTTTGTGCTGTACAACGCTTCCGTCATTATATTCTTTTGCGTACTACTACTGTGATTTCTGATTGCAACCCCATGACGTATATATTGTCACGCCAGTTACTAGGGGGCAAATACTCAAAGTGGATTGTTATCCTCCAAGAGTTTGACTTGGAATTTACCACTTCCAAGTCTAAGAAATCCCTTGTGTTTGCTGAGTTAATTTTCTCTTTGCCATCTTCTTTCTCGACCTCGCCTGTAGAAGATCAAATTCCAGATGAAACCCTGTTCCTCATTAGCACCCTCGATCCATGGTACGGAGATATAATCACATATCTGCAAACGTCCTCCTTCCACCCGGGTGTGTCTAAAGACGCTCGGCGGAGGATTCGTCACCAATCTCAACCCTACCGTATCATTAGAGATACATTATATCGTCTTGGTGCAGACTCCGTTCTCCGCCGTTGTCTTACTCTAGAGGAAGCTGAACGGGTTCTAAATGATTGCCACTCTGGTGCTTGTGGCGGACATATGTTCGGATATGCTACAGCCCAAAAAATCCTTCGTGCTGGCTATTTTTGGCCCTCTATTTTCAAGGATTGCATCCTTGCCGTCCGCTCTTGTCATGAGTGCCAGATATACTAGCGGAAAATGCGAGCGCCTTCTGCTCCGTTGCACCCTGTGGTTTCCGTTGGCCCTTTTGTAAAATGGGGCATTGATTATATGACTTGTAACCCTCGCTCGGCCGGGGGCATGGGTTTGTCATCGTTGCCGTCGATTACTTTACTAAATGGGCCGAGGCGATGCCTACATTAACTGAAGACGGTCACACTGCGGCGCAATTTTTATTCAATCATGTTATTTCGCGATTCGGCGTGCCTCAAGCCATTGTCACTGATCACGGAAAGCATTTCCGTAATCATATGATGTCGGAATTAACAACCCAGCTAGGCTTGCAACACGATAGTTCAACTCCATACTACCCTCAGTCCAATGGTCAAGTTGAAGCTGTCAATAAAATCTTGGTTACAATGCTTCAACGTATCGTTGGTGTGCATAAATCTAACTGGAATTTGATGTTATTCCCTGCCTTATGGGCTTACCGAACCTCCGTGAAGGGTGCCACTGGTTTCACTCCATTTCAACTAGTTTATGGACTAGAGGCTACCCTTCCAATTGAATGTGAGATCCCTTCATTGAAATTAGCCATCGAGCTGCTTCCCAACACCACCCCGTTAGAAGAACGCCTTCTTTACTTAGAACGGTTAGATGAGACTCGTCGCCTGGCCTCTTTGGCCATCGAAACGCAAAAGAAGCGAGTCAAGACTCACTTCGATCAGACCGTCCATCCACGTTCTTTCGTTGAGGGAGACTTAGTCCTACTCTATGATCAAGCGAAAGATAAGCTAGGCGCAGGAAAGCTCGAGTCTATGTGGCTAGGCCCTTATATTGTCAAGAAAGTCCTGCAGAAAGGGGCCTACGAGCTGATTGATTATGAAGGAAACCCTCTTGGGAAGCCCCGAAATGGGCTTTACTTGAAAAAGTACTATGCGTGATGCTGGTACATTTTATTGTGTACATACATGTACTTTAGTGTATTGTGTGTCGGTTTTCGAGACATAGCTACCGCTTATTGTGTTTTTCGCTTCTTGTGCAGATGCCGGATGCACCTTATGTTGGTTTCGCTGATGGTGCCTCCCGCAGTACCCGCGATTTGTCTTCTGCGGCATGGGTAATCTACGATCCTCATAGCGAGCTAATAGATTGCCAGGGTGTGTGTTTAGGCCGTACTACTAACAATGTCGCCGAATACTGTGCTGTAATCGAGCTACTTGCTAGAGCAATTAATTTCGGTATTCGCACATTGATAGTGAACCTGGACTCTCAACTTGTTGTCCACCAGCTCAACGGGCAATATTCCGTCAGAAGCCATCATATACTAAGGTTGTATTTACGTGTAAGGTTGTTAGAAAGGCATTTTGATTTTATTACATATCAACATGTTCCGAGACAATTAAACACATTATCTGATGCATTGGCCAATCATGTATTAGATAGACATCTGCATAATTTGTAATTAAAACATTATGTAAGCAAGCACATGAAAACACAATAATGAACCATGAACATATGTATATATATACGTGTGTGTCAAAAGGTTTGCGCCCCGCGCATTACATAATCCAAAAAATAATACATGTCCAAAACTCATACAGCCGTCGACAACATGTCTCTAAAAAACGTGCAAAAATGAAACCTAGGCGTCTAATCGCAGTGATGCTCATGATAGCATGTCACCGCCCGCACCAGACGTCTCAACAGATGATGGACGCGAGTAGATACTCCCACCGTATGCCTCTGGTACGCTCTAGGCATGTCTGCCAGTCTGCCATAATCTGGGATCCCTCGAGTAAGTGCCTCGAGGTTCTGTACTAGGTCATCATCGTCACCCTCTGCCTGAGGGTCCGCTGCAGGTTGTACTCTCCGTACGTTGTGAGGCAAGTCGGCTGGTCGCTCTGCACCAACATCTGCATACATATATATAGGTGCTGTAAGAAACAGACATGAATTATAAAAACTTGAATATGTTAAAATATTAAAAACATAAAGGGTCCTTACCTAGCTCCTCATCCCAATCCTCTCCCTCAGGCAACGGGAGGTGTGAAATCAGTGCCCGCATAGGGCCAGTCCTCCACGACAATCATCTGGTGTTGGAGCCAAATGAAGAACTCGGGCCTCCAGGCCATCTGCTGGCCCCCACCCCCTCTGGGCATAAGTGGTGCCCATCGAGCCAACCTCGGCTCCCGTGGCGCTGGATCTGCCACTATACCTCCTGGGATCCGGAATATCGGTAGCCGCTCCAGGAAAAACGATACTATGATGGATCCATATCCGAACTGTTTATTGCCATCACGCTTACATTTGGTAAGCTGCCTCTTGATATTTGTTGTTACTGTCGTGGCCCAATCAAATAATGTAGGGTGTAGGCACTCAGTTGCCAGCAGCAAGTGATTCTTGCTGGCCTCGTGGGGTGCCTGTACCCCAGTCGTCCGAGTGATAGTGAATAGTACCACTCGTAGCACCAAATCTGGGATAGTGACAATGTCCACCTTGGCACTGTTGGATCCAAAATGGGCCCCAGGACAAACTCTGGCCATTACCTCCCCCATCTTTTCCCCAGAAGGTCTGCTACCGGTCAAGATGGGCCGTGCACCCCGCCGTGATAATCCCATAATAAAGTAGACATCAGAGACATCCAACTCCAATGTCTGATCCTTCAGGCGGAATACCTGATCCTCTATGTCCCAAGCATCCACAATAAATCTCAGTAACTCAGGTTGTGCACGTAAGTATGAGGTAAGGAAGAATTTTTTCAAGCCGCAATCTCGCAAAGCATCCATGCATGCGTCATCTTCCAATGCCAAAGCATCTATGGCCTCATGTTCCCTTTCTCTCCATTCTATAGCCATTCTGACCAATCCCTGCAACCAAAACACCAAAATGTCATCATAAGATCAATGGTGAAACCAAAAATCAAGGAAAATTGCAGGTTCAATGGTCAAAATTATGTGAAAATTGGTTCGCGCAATTGGCGCGACTGTTTTCCAAACAGTCGCGAAAATGGCGCGACTCCTTTTAGGAAAATAGCCCATTGGCGCGAACCCGCGCGGGAAACTCGCGCCAATGGGCGCAACCCTATTTTTTGCAATACCCCTTGCAGAGGATCATTCTGTGGATGGAAAACTGAAAGAATGGAATAAAAATGAAGCTAAGGATGAGGCCCCTTACCTGCTTCAGACGGCGGCTCGAATGGTTTCCTGGATTGATCGCAATCAACAGTTGAAGTTTGCACCCAAAACCCTCCAACAGTAAACTTACAAAGTAAAAAGTGAAAAGTAATTTTATTTTTTACCATTTCACTATTTATAACTTCTTTTGGCTTAAAAAATACATTAAAATCATATTTTTGTGAATGTTTTTATGTCAAAGTAGGGTTTTACGCTGTTTTTGTATGTTGACAGGGATTAGTGCCACTCAAGCAACATAATGAGCTCCTTTTTTTCGGCTTTTTCGAGCTCGGTAAAACAGGAGAAAAGGTTACTTCAAGGTCTGCTTTCAGCTCTTTTCTGACCATTTAAAGAGGAAAAGATTGCCGAGTCGCTCCTCTTGACTCGTTAAATGTTAATAAGGGGCGGTCGTTTTAAGTTCTTTTTGACGATCGTTAAAACATAAAAAGATTACCGGGTTTTTGTCGTTTCAAACTCGTTAATGGTTACGAAACGACGTGGTTTTGACCGCTTTTTTACTTTTTCAGGTCAAAATCACTAATTATGAAAAGTACTCCTCGATCATAATGATAGGGCGGTTCTTTCGGGTATTATTTTATACTTTTTCGGGCCCGAGAGACACAACTTTACGAAAAAGGACATCCCTGGAGTTTCCTTTTCTGTTGTCTTTTCAAACTCTCTAAACATGAAAAGACGCCGAGTTCTTCCTTTGTCAGACTCGTTAAAACTTAATGACATCGGATTTTGTCACAACACAAGCATATGCTATCCCCATCAAGCTTGTTAAAAATAACTGGGGTACTCGCCAGAAATGGCGGGGGGGAAAAGAAAATTTTTGAACCATAATTATTACCGTGACGGCAGTATGTCGCTCTTGAACATGGCACTTTTCTGCTTTCGTGTCCAGGGTGGGGATATTTCATCTCATATCTTTCACTTGCTTCCATGGACTTGGGTACCTTATTTGACCTCTCATCCACTCATTGCCTCGTCATCATGACCTTTGATACATTGATGTCAAATACTGCCGATTCCGTTAATGTGCCGCCGATATGTTCAAGAGAAGTTGACCTCTGCAAAGAAACAACCTCCCTCTGATAGTTCGCACAATCTCGATTCACAACATTATCTCTCTGTCTCGTGTCGATGATGTGGGAAACATTATGGCCCACCTTCGATCAAGGTCACTTCCTGTCGACTTCAACTCATTATCCAGGAAGTTGATCTAGGGACTCCTTTCCGGTGCCTTGGAGCCTGCATGCCTTAATGGCAGGTTCTTCATGTTCGACGTGAGGTTTTCATCATTGTCCTTCGATCGAATGATTCTACGGGTGTTCGAATTCAGATCATTGATTCACACGCCGTAGATTGTACCTATAGTACCTTGAGGGCCATTGCCATTATTGGTGGTACCTCTCGCGTCTGTTAACAGTTTCCACTATTGACTGGCAATCAGATGATGTTCATGCATGTTCGACTTCAGCTCATATATTCACATGCTTGAACTTGTACTCTTGTTCGGGGCGAGATGGAGCGCAAGACCCTGGATTGTGTCTATTGTAATCCAGGCGTGATTCTTGATACTTGACTCATTCACTGGATGACTGCGACCATACCTGAGTCAATTCATTGATCCTAACCAGATGGCTGCGTCCATACTATGGATCTAGATTATTTATGTATTCTCTTATGGATGGCTGCGACCATACCACGTACATCATGTAATTGAACTATCAGTCATGTCTCTTAATACAGATCCTCGGCGGCAGTAACTATATGTGCTCTTATGTGTTCTTGTGTGTTCTTGTAAAGCATTTCACCCCTCTCCACCTCTCGGACTTCATGCTTTAGGGGGCATCTGTTACACAGTAATTTGTCACCATCCCTGTTACTCCTCTTGTCGTACCTTGGAGGACTCATCCCGGGAGTTATAAGAAGTGATAAAGTCTAAAAACACTTGCATTATGTTCCCCTGAGTATGTACTTCATGTTCCCTGAAGACACCTCCTGCAGATTATCCCTGAAAAGTGCTCTTTTTCCATTGGCGCAAGTCCACAGTATCTTACCCGCGCCAATCATGGAGATCCTCAAAAGAGGGCGCGACCATTGGCGCTCTGTCTTAGAGCAACAATAGCGCCAACCAAGTTTGGTCATGCTTTTTGCCTTAACGCACGCCCGACTGTTGTTTCCTTCATTACATGGAGCTTTTTGAGGATAAAAAATCAGTCTTATGTCGAGCTCTATCCTATCTCCATCTTTAATGGCTTTTGGGGATAATGTTAATCCACAAAAGGTGTCCCGGTTCATTGTATCCTCCTCCCTTCTTCATCTATATAAGCTTGTCATTATGCATTGGACAAGCTAGTGATAGTAGTGATAATCATTAGTCATGGAGTGTTAGATGTTGAGTTCTTGAGTTCTTGGAGGAATGCTAGTGAATGCTAGAGAGGTTATGCTGCCGGAGAGGAGATGCATTGCAAGACACATATAGTTGCTCGCCCAGCCAGGAGAGGTTCGACATCAGAACCATGGTTGTAACTTTTCCTGTTTATTATTAATTAATGAGCGACTGCTATTATAGTTCCAATCTCATTGTCTATTATGGTGATGTGTTGATTTATTTCCTTTCTGACTGAAATATAGTTGTGCCTTGGTAGATGTTATGTTGGTATCTGTCTCTTCCTTTGCATGTGCAGGTGTTCATTTATGATCTGCTGGAGCGAGGGAGCGGGGATATCAACTCTGCTTCAATCATAGCGTTGGACTCCAGGTTGGTCTTCTTAATTCATCTTTGATGCATAACTAGGAACTTGCGTAGTAGCGTGGTTTGATTGTGGCTAGTTCTGTTTTAGGCTAGTGGGATCGCCTCTGTCCGCAGAGGGGATTTACCTGACCAACATTGAGGTTGCCCCCCAGGCGATAATTGCGTACCTTGAGGTTGCCCCCCATGCAGTAACTGATTACCTTGAGGTTGCGGATTTGGAATAGTACCAGACATCATAAGAATTTCTTCTATGGTCAATAGTTTAGTTCTGTTATTACCAGTTGATATCCCATGTTCAATGGGTTGAGGAGATGCTCCTGAAAAAGTACCAGTGAGTGACTGATACCCAGAAGGAACAGAAGGACCGCCATATAAAAATGCTTCCGGTGTTTGGGAAAACATGGATGACTGTCTCGACATATTCAATGGAGGATAATAACCTTTAGGTGTTGGATGAAAAGGAATTCGAGGTGGTGAAAAAATAAGACCCAAATTTTCTAAAAAGTTGGTCAATGAGAGATACCAAGCATCCCTCCTAGGTGGACTGTAGAAAATTGATTCACGCTCCCTAAGTTCTAAAGTTGGTTGATTTTCAGGGATAGATATACCTTCTTCCGGACTAACAAGTTCTTCAATAGAAATAAGTCCCGAAGGAAGATTTTGAGTAATGATCCTTCCCACCTTGGGTTAACCAGGACCACTGGAAGTTGGAGAAGCAAATCCTGATGATGGAGTAGCAACAGGTTCAGTTTCAAGCTCAGAAATTTCAGGTTCTTCAACTAATTCACTAGTAGAGGAAACACTACCAGTAACTTCGGAAAATGAAATTGGTTCGGAAATATACTCTATTGCTTGAACTTGATAATCAGGATGAACAATTAAAGGAGTCTCTCCGGCTTCTGGTGACCCAACCCTGCTATCACTAGGAGTTACAAGAGCTCGTAGCCTTTCAAGCTGGCTTGGTGAATACTCGAGAGATTGCCCCTGAAGTCTACGGGATTGTCTCGGTAATTCAGCCATGATTAAATATTTTAATTACTTCACACGCAAACAAAGAAAAATGTCAATAAAACCACCTAAAGTCTCTAAAGAAACAAACAATTGAATCACACGCCTAAAAAATCTAAGAGTTCAAACCACACACAAACAGTAACTTTCCGTACCAAAAAAACTAGTTGGTGATGAAATCCAACGTCGCAGAATTCAATACAGAAAGGGCGGTTGGAACAGTTACCCCAACAACCTGCTTAATGAAATAGACTGGCACAAGTTTCTTCACAAAACCGTCTTGAGTGAAGAGAACCCCCCAGAGAGTCCAAGTGAGTCTAGTCGACGTCTGCTCCAGGTACAGTGGGATCTTCCCTCCACCGTCACCTTAGGAAAGAATCCTATAGATTATGGTCACTATGGTTACCAACAGAAACAAATATACCTGGGGGAACAGTCTACGATCCGATACACACGCAAGGGCAGAGTAACAAAGCTCAATCCCCTTGAAGGCTCCTTGACATAATCCAAGGTTTACCAACAAGTGACCCCAGGCTCCTCGAAAATGGTCAATCCGAGGTTTACCGTTTTTAATACGTGTATATCTGCTATCGTTCCCAATGAGGAAGGATTGATTACCTCACTGGTTCAGATATGATCTCGTGCTTGACTCCTTTAAGAGGAGCTTCCCAGAGCATAGATGTAACAATTGGAATTTATTTCCTACCGCAAGATATAGCTACTTGTTTGTTTTAACTATCTTGGAGAGTTAATTACTCCCTACTCCAAGATACTAGCCTAAGCTATGTTGGTGATAAGAGCCCTAGAAATAAAAAGATTGCTAGATCAATTTTACTTTAAGCGTTATTTTTATAGGTTGTTTCTTAAGTCAAAAGGTATGGAGATGAAACTTTATGGTGTGAAGACTCGACTCCAAAACACTAAAAATGCACCTAAGATGATAAACAATTCTTTTTCTTCAATGAATTTCTAGCTAAAGAAAGAGTTGAGAATGCAATTCTTTGAAAAACAAATATTTCTTCAACATATAAACAAAAAGAAAAGCTTTTTTTCTGTCTTTTTCAATAAACTCAAAAATGAGACTACTAATTATGCTCACGAAAAATCCCTTTCTTTTTCAACACTCAAAAACTACAGAAAACAATTTCTTTCAAAAGAGATTCTAAAATTTCTAGAAAACACTCAAAACTATAAAAAACTATGCTTGAGATCTAAAAATTTCTAAAAACCTAATTGAAGTAAAAGCTTAAAAAATTTCTTTTTGAGGACGTTTTACTTAGTTATTCAGCAAACTAAGGACTAATTCGTTTAGAATAACAAATTAATCAAAAAACACCCAGCTATGTTTTCTTTTTTAAAAATGAAATTCAAAACTTTCAAACAAGTTCGTTCAAAGCTTTGCTAAGAGAAAACGAGATCTATTTCTCACCAAGGGAAAATTTCACAAATCAGTCAGACTCATCAAGAAGACACAAATAACCAGGGTAATCTAAGGTTTCTTGGGCCTCTAATCTCTGAGTTACTACAAAGACCAAGCGAAAATCAAACCAGGCACGCAAAACTTCTAGAAAATCACCTAAAACCAAAATGCTAATGGAATTCACTTACAAGAATTTTCTGACAAAACACATGCAGATCTGGGCAGAGGCTAAAAAATGTAAACAAATCCTAAGTTTAACTGGATGAAAAGATTTTAGGTTTTTCAAAAATTTGACAGGGTCTGTATGCTTCCGGTATAACCAGATGTGGTGTTAGGATATTCCGACACATAGGAAATAGTTAAGTATAACTTGGTCTAGTATAGAGTTAGGTAAAGTGTGTTTCTTTACTATGTACATTTTGTAACTTACAATCCGACGGTCACGATATGTAGTGATCCGACGATTCATTCTCTCCTCGGTATTACCGACACTTGATCCGTGGCTTAACACCCGATTGGTCCATGATCTCTATTTAAAGAGCATGGAGGGTCATTTGTAGGTTAACCGTTCATGAGAGAAGCTTATGTAAATTTTCATTCTTTTATTAATAAATTGCTTGAAGTGGTCGCGTTGGCTCAAGCCGTGGACTGTTTCCCTCTTTGAGGGTTTTAACCATGTCAAAAGTACTGGTGTATTGATCTGCGATCTGTTTGTGAGCGGTGTCCTTTGGTGTTCTGTCTGAGGAACTTACCCTGTAAATTCCTACATGGTATCAGAGCTATTTGAGGGCCGCGTCCGTTGGTGATCCAAATCTGAAGCCGGTAGAACTGCATCCGACTACCATTTCCTAGATCTACTATTTCTGACTACTTTCGGGCCGAGAGGACTGCTCTTTTGTGTTGGGAGCATCTGTTCCAGTGAGGAACCCCTTTCGTTTCACGCGAAAAGGTTTCCGGTAGCCCTAGCTGCGTCATTTTTAAGATCTGGAGGTATACAATGTTTATTTGCAGTTTATAGTTATTTTCTCTCTGTTTATTTCGGTTTCGGTTTATTTAGCTTTTTTTATTACCAGATCTATACCTTTCATTTCTGCGTATGCTCTTTGCCCCGCGACTTTGTGCGATCTGGGCAAATCAGAAACAGAAAGGAAGGATTTTTCTCATGCATATGCTCTTTTCTGCTGCGCCTTAGTGTGATCTCGGAAAATCAGAAACATTGAGGAAAATATTTAGTTTCCGGCTAAAGCTAACTTCGAGCCGTAAGGTTCGTTTTTTTGTATGTCCGTGTTGGGTTTTGTGTTTTTTGTTTTGTAGGGAAAAAGAGCTTTCTCAAAGCAAGCACGCAACCCAAAGCTTCAACCCCCCTCTCTCTCTCTCTCAAACTTTTTGTATAGCTCACTTGGTTCAAAGCTAATTTATGAGAGTAGAGGTCTTGAGTTCAAGTCTCATTTTTGTTGGAAAGGGGGCGTTTTTTTCATTTTCGCACATTCCCGCACTTTGTCGGCATCTTCATCATTTTTTTTCAAAAAGCCATAACTTCTTCATCCGGACGCCGTTTTCAGAACCGTTTTTTTTTAAACGGCCTAATTTTTTGAGATCTTTCCATTGGAACACTTAGTTTCAGCATCTATAGCATCAGTTTCTGTTAAAATGGAAAGTCCATGCCAAGTTATTCTTGACAACACCAACTACTTCCAATGGTGGTCCTACATTGTGGATTTACTTAGAAGTAAAGGTCTCTACAGAATAGCCACAGGCCAAGAAACCAAACCGAAAGATGAAGATAAGGCAGCTAAATGGGAAAATAGGCAAGATCAAGCACGTGGGTTGATAGGGATATCTATTTCTCCAGATCTTAGATTCCATATTGCAGAACTTGATGCTCCTGATGAAGTAATGAAACATATTACTAAAGTCTTTGGAATTAAAAATGAACTTACAGCCCATCAACTTGAAAATGAGTTGCTTACCTTGGACCCCAATAATTTTTCTTGCATTGAAGATTTTTTGTCCAAGATCAAGACCCTTAGACTTCTCTTGGAAGGTGTTAAGGTTAAGAAAGAAGATAGTAACCTTATCTATTCCATTCTTACTAAGTTGGGACCAGCCTACTCTGTGTTTGTTTCCACCTTCCATTCTACAAGAGAAGCCTTCATTTCTCAAGGACAAGACTACAAGTCCCCTTCCTTTGATTCTTTTTGTGATTCTTTAATAAGAGAACAAGAAAAACTCTTACACCTTGGTCTTCTTAATCTTGGAAACTCTTCTAAGAAAGCGTTAGCCTCCCAGGAGCAACCAAATCCAAAGAATCCTAAGAAGTTGTATCCTAAAAAGAATGGTCCTAAACCAAACAAGGGTCCTAATCAATTTCAGCCTCAAAATAAAAAATCATTACAACAAAATGATAAAACAAATAAAAACAAAGGGAAGAAGATTGATAGACATTGCAACTTTTGTAATTGAGATGGCCACTTAGAATCCAAATGCTTTAAGAAGATGGAAGCCTTGGAAGCAGCAATGAAGAAGCATAACATCCATTTGTAGCACTCTTCAACTTCAACTTCATCTTCAGGAATGACACTTTCTGCATGTGGTTGTCAAGCATCTCGGTCTGGCTATGCACTAAATGTATCTTCTTCTTCTCATTCTCATGAGTGGCTCATTGATTCTGGAGCTTCTTATCACATGGCCAAAAACAAAGCCATGTTTTCTTCTTTAAATGATTGTAACACCAAAAATATATATGTTGGTGATGATAGATCTCTTAGTGTTGTAGGGATTGGAACTGTTCATATAGACAATGGTCAGTTTAATGATGTATTATGTGTTCCAACCTTATCCTGCAACCTTCTATCTGTATATCAGATAAGCCATTCAGGTGAAGGTAAAATCGTTGAATTTTCACCTCACGATGTTGTAATTAAGGACCTAAGAGATCCTAGACAGATTTTAGCTACTGGCATTGCTGATGATTCTACAAGGTTGTATAAGTTTCACAACTTTGGGTCATCAAATCTTCCCTGAGTATTTGTTGCTCATAATGATGAAGTGAGCAAACTTTGGCATGAGCGATTTGGTCACTTAAACTATCGCTCTCTTCAGAATCTATGTAAAGAAAATATGGTGACAGGTCTTCCAATGGTATCTTGCAGAGATGGTGTTTGTTCCGGATGTGTACTCAGAAAACATCATCGGGACAGTTTTGAAAAACGTGCCTCTTGGCACGCCTCAACCCCTTTACAGCTTGTGCATAGTGATTTATGTGGTCCACTTCCAGTTGTTTCCTTCTCTAGCTACAAGTATTTCTTGACTTTCATTGATGATTTCTCCAGACGCACTTAGGTATACTTCCTAAAACTCAAGAGTGAAGTATTTAACATATTCTTGGCGTTTAAGGCCTTTGTTGAAAAACAATCTGGACATCAAATTCTTAAGCTAAGATCTGATAATGGCGGAGAACATGTTAAAAACAACTTCATCAACTTTTGCACTGAGCATGGAATTCAAATGCAACATACTGTTCCATATACTCCACAACAAAATGGTGTAGCTGAAAGGAAGAATCGCACCTTAAAGGAAATGTCTAATTGTATGCTTCAATATAAAGGACTTAGTCTTAATTATTGGGCAGAAGCAATTAATTGTGCAAATTACATAATAAATCGCACTCCTACTAAGGTTTTAAAGAATATCACTCCAGAAGAAGCCTGGAGCTCAATTAAACAAGATGTAAGTCACTTTCGTGTTTTTGGAAGTGAAGCATGGGCCCATATTCCAGATGAGAAACATAAAGCTTTAGAACCTAAGAGTGAAAAATGTATTTTTGTTGGATATTCTGAAGATGTCAAAGGATATAGACTTATTCCACTTAAGTCCAAGAATGTTATCATTAGAAGAGATGTAAAGTTTGCTGAAAATATATCAGCCTACGAGCCTAGTTCGACAGATGTGCCACCTCTTCCTATCTCTTCTACTTTTGAAAATATTTCTTCTTCAGATGATGAAAGCGAGGATGACAATCCTCCCCCACCTTCTCAGGATCCTCCTTCAGCTCCTCAGCTTCCAAAATGGGTCCGTGCTACTCGGGATGCAGCAGGTGATCTTGCCGGTGATCCTACAGATCAACGACATACACGTTCTCAGTTCTAGAGAGCCTCTTCTTTACTGGCTCAAGCTTCAGTGAATTATGATCCTGACACCTTTGCAGAAGCTTCAGGCCATCCATATTGGGAAGCAGCTATGAATGAAGAATATCATTCATTATTGGCAAATGATACATGGGATCTTGTTCCTCTACCAAAGGGACGAAAACTTGTTAGATGCAAATGGGTTTATAGAACCAAGTATGGACCAGATGGGAAAGTTGATAAACATAAAGCTCGTCTTGTTGCTAAGGGTTTTTCACAAGTTGAAGGCATTGACTACACTGAAACCTTCTCCCCTGTTGCCAAAATGAACTCTATCCGCCTTGTTCTTTCCCTTGCTGCCTCTTTCAAATGGGAAGTCCATCAGATGGATGTTAAATCTGCCTTCTTGCATGGGGACTTGCATGAAGAAATATTTATGGAACAACCTATTGGCTTTATACAAACAGACTCCAGCCTTGTATGTCGGCTTAAGAAATCCCTTTATGGTCTCAAGCAAGCTCCTCGAGCTTGGTATGCCAAAATGGATAACTTTCTTTTAGAAAATGGCTTTTCTAGGTGTCATTCTAACAATACTATCTACACCAAGAAAGTGGGCAAGTCTCTTATCATTCTTGTTCTTTATGTTGATGATCTTATCCTGACTGGTAGTGATCCCAACCTCATAAACCATGTGAAGTCTAGCCTTAAAAGGAAGTTTGAAATGACAGACTTAGGACACTTACATTATTTTCTTGGTCTTCAAGTCTTGCAATCCAAGGAAGCTATTTCCCTTTCCCAGTCCAAGTATGCTTGTGATATTCTACGCTATTTTCACATGGAAGACTGTAAGCCAGCCCCTTCTCCCTTTCAGTCTGGAGTCAAACTTTCAGCCACTTGTACTTCTCCTGAAGTTGATGCTACCTTATACCGTCAACTTGTAGTAAAACTTTTGTATCTAACCCATACTCGTCCTAACCTTTCCTTTGATGTTGGCCTTGTTGATCGGTTTATGCAAAACCCACGTGAAAGTCATTGGAAAGCAGCTAAAAGAATACTTCGTTATGTTCGAGGTACAGTTCAGTTTGGGATTCATTACAGTGCCGAAGCATCTCCTCTATTGGTTGGTTTCACTGATTCCGACTGGGCTGGTGACCCTGATGATTGGAAGTCTACTGCAGGTTATGTGTTCACTCTTGGTTCAAGACCTATTACATGGGCTTGCAAGAAACAAGGTGCCATTTCTCTTTCTTCAGCAGAAGCAGAATATCGTGGTGCTGTAGAAGCTAGTAAGGAAGCCTTGTGGCTTCGTCAGATCCTGCCAGAGTTTGGATTTCAGCAGCAACATCCGACTACACTTTGGTGTGATAATCAAAGTGCCATTCAACTATGCAAACATCCAGTCCAACATCAGTGCAACAAACACATTGAACTGCACATGCACTTCATCAGAAAGCTCATCCACGACCATGTTCTTGAAGTGCAATATTGTTCAACAGTTGATCAAGTTGCAGACATCTTTACAAAGGCTCTCACAGAGGCAAAGTTCACTAAACTTCGATTTATGGTTGGAGTTTAGGAAGTTGTCACTAAGGGGGGATAGGCTCTAGTGCCTCCTTCCTTCTCCTATTGTGTCATATTTGTAAATCCTTCAATCCTATCCCAAGTTGTTCTTAAGGGGGAATGTTAGGATATTCCGACACATGGGAAATAGTTAAGTATAACTTGGTCTAGTATAGAGTTAGGTAAAGTGTGTTTCTTTACTATGTACATTTTGTAACTTACAATCCGACGGTCACGATATATAGTGATCCGACGGTTCATTCTCTCCTCGGTATTACCGACACTTGATCCGTGGCTTAACACCCGATTGGTCCATGATCTCTATTTAAAGAGCATGGAGGGTCATTTGTAGGTTAACCATTCATGAGAGAAGCTTATGTAAATTTTCATTCTTTTATTAATAAATTTCCTGAAGTGGCTGCGTTGGCTCAGTCTGTGGACTGTTTCCCTCTTTGAGGGTTTTAACCACGTCAAAAGTACTGGTGTATTGATCTGCGATCTGTTTGTGAGCGGTGTCCTTTGGTGTTCTGTCTGAGGAACTTACCCTGTAAATTCCTACATGTGGTACCGCTCTGTGTAGTAAAGTAACAGTGCGGGGATGTCCGCACTGTGTTACAAACAGAATGTGTGGTCCTCTTTCAAAAACGTGAAAAAACAAAAAACAATTCAGAATCTAAAACCTACCCAACCCACACACATCAAGCAAAAAACCAGAAACAAGAAAAAGTTTCTCAAGTCAAAGTAAAAGTAAAGGCAAAAAACCAAAATTCAAGTCCCCAGTGGAGTCACCAATTTGTCGGCCGGATAAATCGTTCTTGCGGACAAGATCGATCTCCCTAGTATCAACTGATATCTAGCGACAAGCAGAACAAGCAAATCTACCTTTCTCTAAATATTGCGATTTATAAATAAAAACCAAGAGGTGTTTTAGACCCTACCTTAAGTCCAACGCTAGTTTGTGGCAGCCACGCTTTGACTGTCCGAACAAGTTTCCTTTTAAGAACTTGCAAACACAAACAAGCACACATCAAATAAAACCTGCATAGCTTATATAATAAATCATATTCATCATGGTGATCAAGGAATCCATGAAATAAACCATAATAGACAGCTTATTGAGAAAAATAAACTTGATTGTATTAACTTTGAACAAAGAAGAACTTTACAACCTTTGGTGCCTTGATGCTGTACAAGTTCCTCCCAGGGTCCAAGCAAGAATCTCCTCTACTTTGACAAGCCTCACACTCTTCCCAATGAGATCAAAAAAGGTATGTAATCTTTCCTCTCAAGCTCAATTAGGAAGACTAAATTCCAACAACATTTACCCTAAAAAATATTCAGCTTTCAACCTCCTCAGTAACCAACCCAATGCCTCATTTTATAGTGCAAACGAAGGAGGTTACAGGTCCACCTATGAAGGGATAGAGTCCTCCTTCAAAGGGATAAGCTCCTCACATCAAGGGGTTAGCTCCTTTAGGTATGGGATGCATGAACCTTAAAGGAGCGAACTTGCCACCTCAAGATTCCCTCTAGAAGCTTCCAGAAACAACCCAAAGTGAGTTTTTAAGAATGTACTTGTGCCTTTCTAACTTTTACAGTGGTCCGCACCCATTACACAGAAACAGAGCGGTCAGGTACGCAGGGGACATGACCAGTGGGTGCGGGACCGCAGGTAATGCTAAGAGAAAGTGCGGAACCAGAGTTTTAGAGATTTTTAAGGGCTTTCTCTTATTTTTCAAGGCTTGACATGAAGAACTGAGGTTTAATACTTGCAAAGGGGGAAAATATAAGTGGTGATAGACTCACACAAATTGCAAAAGGTCATGGTGAGTATGTGTATATAAACTCGTGGCAAGTGTGGGATGCTTGGGTCATTAGTTGGTCATGTAAGACAAGCATGTAGTTTGCAAAGCAATGTACTATAGGTTGCAGAGGTTGCAGGTGTCAGCTCATCGCTTAAGGCTTCGAAGAACAAAGGTGAAGGAGATGGAAGAGGGACATTTTTTGGGATGCTTGTGATGTCGACAAGGTATAGAGAAGTTGTAGATTATTTTTGATGCTTTTGGAGGACCAAAAGATCCTCGGTGGGGAGGATTGATCCAAGTGGCTCTAGAGACACACACAGGACAAAGAGGGCTTATGGAATCTCGAAAATCAAAGTGATTAGAATGCTTTCAAACTAGGACCAGAGCGTAGATCTCGTTGTCCTGATCGCAACGGTGCGAACGGTTCGTCAAACCGAGCTTGTATGCGAAAGTTAGAGGCAGTCAAAGTTCAGGGTTGACCGGGTGACTTGGCAAGCTTAAGGAAGGCACAATTTTGCCAAAATCCGGCCACCAGATTCCGGCCAACTTCCAAGCGAAATTGTGGCCTCATTAAAATGACTCCTATGCTAAAATTTCGGAAAACTAAAAAAAAAGGCTATAGTATTATATATATATATATATCTAAAGAGGGGTGGTGGGCCACCACCCCCACCACCCCACGCCTCTCCATAACACAACGTATGCATTAATAGAAGCCGGTGGGAGTTGAACCCATGGTCGACGGGTCAGCCAGCCCCACCCACGTGGCGGCCCCACGTTGAACACCCCCAAACCAGCACCAATCATAAACAACAAATGCACCATGTATGACCCAACTTCCGCGCCATAAGAATTAACGCACCAAGGAATTACGGGGATTAAGGGGCGAGCCACCCAATGCAGAACTGACCCCAAAATTTTATTTTTGTTTAACTTAAAAAAACAAATGGCGTATTAAATAGAGGGGTCAGGGTTTGACCACGTGACCTCCTCCTTATTATTCAAAGATTAAACCAATCCACCTAAACTAAATTATTGATTTATTTGCCCAGAAAATTTACATAAACCTAGTTTTTCATTGCACCCATAGGCAAATGGAGGAACCAGGAGTGGGGACGGAAAACGAGGTAGATTTTTTTAATTAATTTTTTTTAATGCAGGTGGAACCATGACTGAGCGAAATTTCCAAGAGGGTGAAATTTTTGCAGTGTCCAAATTGGACAGATTCTATGTCGATCTTACACCTCTCGGCGACACGAACCCGATGGCGCAGTGAGTTTCCTGATTTGAGCAACTGATTTGCAGAGACCTCGGAGGAGGGAATCTTTTAGGAATCTAGGGGGAATCTAAAAGATTCCTTAAGTCCCGGATTTTCATTTTCTCAAAATTCAAAAATTGGACAGTCGATTTTTCACTATTCAACGACACAAATCTGATGGTGTGTTCAGATTTTCCATTTGCTCATTTCATTTTTCGGCCAATTTTCAATGTGGAGTGCAGATGTCAACATTCACGTGCAAGCAGCCATTTCATGAGATTCAACGCCGTGAGATTGATGGCATGAACATCTTCAGCAGCTTGACATCCTTTTCTTTAGATGGCCCCTGGATTTGAGGTATATGCAGTGTGTTCATGTACTTATTTTGTTATGTATTGTGCTGCATAGATCCCTATATGATGCTTGATGTGGGATCTTGTCTCTTACTTGTTTTCATGATTCTTGCTTGATGTGATGTGGAATCATCTGTGTGATGTACTTGTTGTCATGATTCGTCATGTTGTGTTTTGAGATCCCTTTGTCGTATGTTGATGGGATACTCATGTGTCGCCATGCATGTTTGCATTGAGATCCCTTTTATGCCATGTTGGTGGGATGATCATCATGCATGAGTTTTGTGTCATACTGATAGGAGTCTTTTGACTGAGAGTTCCTGTAGTGGAACATCTCTTGGAGCCACTCCCGCGTGAGGGAATTTTCCTTGTATGATAGCGACATCACCTCTTATGTACATCATCACTATTGTCAGCACTTAATGCAGTGGCCTACACCATCTTGACACTGGGGCTCGGAGACGTAGTCCCTCCTGGACGAACTCTGTTATCAACGACTTATGTTTTCATGTGCTGATTCTTGTCATCTCCCTCTTCGTTACAACATGCACATGTATTCACTTATGTTCTTTTAAAAATGCAATTTGACACATCACGAAAGTAAAAGGTCTTGGAAGGGTCCTTTGTCACACCCGAACTTGGATCATTTTCTGAAGTGAAGCACCTTAGATATGTCTCCAAACATTTGTTGATTACTTCTGTTTGAACATCGCTTTGGGGATGACAGACAGTACTTAGTTGGAGTTGGATGCCTTGTATCTTGAAAAGTTCTTGCCAAAATTTGTTGGTGAACGTCGGATCGCGATTAGACACAATGGAAGTTGGCATGCCATGCATTTGAAGATCTGGTCCATGAAAGATTGAGCCACCAAAGTGGGGGTAAATGGGTGGGGTAGAGCACAAAAATGAGAATATTTAGAAAGTTTGTCCACAACCACCACGATGATGGATTTGTTGCCTGACTTTGGAAGGCCAGTAATAAAATCCATGGAAAAATCCGTCCAGACAGAGGCAGGGAGTGACAATGGCTATAATGTTCCTGGTAACCTAACTTTTTCACCTTTGTGGTGTTGATACACATCACATTCAGCTACAAAAATAAGAATGTAATTTTTCATGCCAGTCCAAAAGAAAGAACGACGAGTGCGAGCATAAGTCTTTTGAAAGCATGAATCCCCTGTAGTGGGAGATGAGTGAAATTCTTCCAAAATGCGGGTTTTAAGGGTGGATGTCAGGGATATAACTACTTGACCCTTGTAGCGAAGAATATCATCCTTCCAAGAGTAGCCGACTAAAGAATTAGGATCTGCTCTCAGGTTATTAATAAGTTGGGAGAGAGAGGGGTGTGAAAACCATTCCTTGCGGGGTTCATTAATCCAATCTGGAATGGGAAGAGAGATTGATAGCAGGGTGCTTTCATCCTCAAATTGGCGTGATAAAGCATCAGCTATGACATTGTCATGCCCTTTCTTGTAAATTATCTCATAATCATATCCCAACATTTTGGCCAACCATTTATTTTGCGGTGGCGAGGATAGGCATTGCTCCAAAAATTATTCGAGGCTTTGATGGTCTGTGTAGATTTGGAAGCATCACCCCAATAAGTATGGTCATTAGGTATATACTGCATGTAATATGGCCATCATCTCTTTCTCATAGGTAGATTGACCCAGATGTTTCCCACTCAGTTTTTATCTGGTGGAAGCAAAGGTTCAACCTTCCTGCATTAATACTGCACCAATGCTTGTACTAGAAGCATCACATTCAATTGCAAAAGATTTGGTGAAGTCCGGAGTGCTAATACTAGAGAGGAACACATGGCCTGTTTGAGAGCCACAAACGCCTGTTGTGTTGCATTGGTCCAGGGAAATGAATTTTTCTTGAGAAGGTTAGTGAGGGGTCTAGCTATGTGACCATAATTGCAGACAAATTTGCAATAGTAGCCAATGAGACCCAAGAATCCCCTCAAACTCTTCAAGGTTTTGGGTTGGGGCCAATCTTGCATTGCCTGTATCTTTTTGGGATCAACCTTGACACCTTGACGAGCCACAATGTGTCCCAAATACTCTACTTCTTCCACTCCAAAAGAGCACTCAGACAAATTGACAAATAATTTGTGATTCCGGAGTAGTTGCAAGATAAGGTCTACATGTTGAAGGTGTGTTTCCCAGGTTAGGTTGTAGATGAGAATGTCATCAAAGAAGACAAGGAAATTTTTTCGGAGATATGGTTTCAGTAGGTGATTCATGAGGCTTTGAAAAGTAGATGGAGCATTATAGAGACCAAATGGCATGAACAAGAATTCATAATGGCCTTCATGAGTTTGGAAAGCAGTCTTGGGAATGGCTACTTCTTTCACGCGTATTTGGTGATAGCTAGAGTGAAGATATAGCTTGGTAAAGAATTTAGCACCATATAGTTCATTAAGCAGATCATCAACAACTGATATAGGGAATTTGTCTTTGATAGTGAGCTTGTTGAGGGCCCGAAAGTCCGGATACATGCGCCATTCTCCATATTTCTTTAGCACCATGACCACTGGTGATGAATAAGGATTGATGCTAGGACGAATAACAATGGATTCCAGGAGTTCCTTGATAATTTTTTCAATTTCATTCTTTTGGGCGAAAGGATATTGATATGGGCGCACATTAGGCGGTTGGGCCCCCTGGACCAAAGGGATGTTATGATCATGTTCACCTCTAGAGGGTGGAAGCTCTTTAGGTTTGTCAAATACCTGCTGGTGGTGATCTAAGACCTGTTGCATCTCAGGATGAATATGAAGAGTAGTGGATTCAATGGCCTGGATGGCATTAAATTGGGCGATGACTCCATGATGGCCCTTTTTTAACAACTTTTCCATTCTATGCGAGCTGATGATAGTAGGAGCACCTCCCTGGAGTCCACGTAGTGTATGAATGTGGTCATTCTGCTTAAAGCTCATATATAACTCCTGGAAATCCATTGTGATCGGGCCCAGTGTGCAAAGCCATTCAGCACCCAAGACAATGTCACAACCACCCATATTAATCGCAAACATGTGGGTCTTTAGGTGGTAGTCTTCCATCTGAAGTTTAATATTTTCACAGCGGCCTTCACATTTCATTGTCCCCCATCAGCGGTAAGGACTTGGAAATGAGAGAATGCCCATACCAAACAATGAATAGCTTCGGAGACTCACTTATGGATAAAGTTATGAGTTCTGCTACTATCAATCAATACCACTACGGGGCGATGTTTAAGAAAGCCTTTGATTTTGAGAGTTTTGGGCACATAAATGCCCGCCAAAGCATGTAGTGGGATAACTTGTTCATCCGGTGTAGCTGTGATATCATTGTCATGTTGGATTTCCTCAACTTCGTCCTCTGGCCCCCTAAGGGGTGGGGCTTCCTCAAATGAGTTGTTATCAGTAACACCAATTTTAAAGAATTTTGGGTCCTTGCATTTATGCCACGGGGAGTATTTGTCATCACAGTAGTAGCACAATCCTTGTTTTCTTCGTTCAACCATTTCTGCTAGAGACACCTTTTGAACCTTAATTGTTTGGGTAGGGCCCTGAGCCTGGGTGGGATGCCCCTTGGCTACGAAATTTGGACAAGTAGATTGGGCAGCTAAGGCAATTTCCACCTCGACAACCATTTTGCAAGCGTCTATCCATGTAGGTGGGTGGTGCATTCAAACATGTGCTTGGATGACTTCTTTGAGACCATTGATGAAACACTCCAAGTAGAATTCATCTCCTAGACCTTCCATTCGGATAGCCAATGTCTCAAAGGCTACAATGTAGTCTTTTACTGTGCTTGTTTATCGGAGCTTAGTGAGATGGCCCAAAAAATTAGATTCTCTGTCAAAGAGGTCACAGAGGACTTTTGAGAATGTGTGCTGAGTTACGTTCTCGGGATAACATTTCAGATGCCATTGCCACCATTTTCATCTCTCTTGGTCCAAGTAAGGGGCTCCCGCACATATTTTAGTTTGATCTTCACAGATATAATTAAGGGTGAAATATTGTTCCATTTGTGCTACCCATGCTACCGATTAGAACCATCAAATTTATACATGTCCAGCTTGGGTGGCCAAGGGTGGAAATGGTGGTGATTTCCATGGAAGTGAATATGATGGTTAGATTCTCCTTCGAGGTTTTCAACAATACTATGCTCTTCCTGATGAGACCCTGGCATCCAATTGGTGAAAAGTGCAAGCGAATTTGAAATTTTTTCCAGTTGGTCCTTGAACTCATCCAACCTTGTTTAAAGGCGCTCGATCTTCTCATTAGCCATGACTTGAGCTCTGGTTTCTACCATACACAGATCTCGTTCACTTGAAGTCACTCTGAAAAAATTTGGGACCTCCCGAAAATTGAGGCTGACAAGTGAATGGTGCCACTGCGATTAGCTCGTCGTCCTAAATCTGATGGGCTAAGTCTCTTGTAAGCGTCCCTGGAAGGATATATATATATATCTATATCTATATATATATATATATATATACTTCGAAAGGAGTTTTACTCCCTGCAGATCAATACTGCAGTGGCCAAATTCCATAAAATTTGATCCTGCCCAATATCCTGTGAAAATCCGGCCTGGACTATAGTAGCAGCAAGCCTCAATGCGCAGAGAGTTGGATATGCCTACAAAACCCCAACTGTTGAATGTGAGTTGCACTGCGGCGGCAGAACCCCAACTGTTGGATTTGATTGGTGTGGCGGTGGTAGGGATCTGATTGGTGCGGTGATGGTAGAACCCCAACTGCTAGATCTGAATTGTACTGCGGCGATAGAACCCCAACTGCTGGATTTGATCTGGAAGATAAGATAATGGGCAATCTTTAGAGAGCAGAGGGAACTATGGTCACAAAGGAGTGTCAGGTGCTATAGATCGCAATATACATAAGGGTCCAACAATAGTACTCGACCCAATCTTTTAGGGCGCTAACTAAGGAGGATCAATTGTACCCTTAGTCGTATTACTTGACTACCCTATCATACGCACGAGTAATCTCCTCGAGTGTTGTCTCAGTGTATTGTAGCAGTAAGACGGCTGATGGCTTATCTAAGGTGAGGTTTCAGGTCATCCTAGGGTGCTTCTGAGATACCCAAAGGGTATGTGGAAGTGCAGTCTGTGCGCGGTTTTGTCTAATGTGCTACTACTCGAAGGGGTACTCGCAGGGGTTACAAGGGAGTCCAAAAAGTGTGACCACCTCTTGTATTTCCTGCGTGCATGCCTCCCCAAATCCGCAGGTTTACGCACTCAACGACAGATCCCATGGTTTAAAGATGCTGAAAAACGTCTCTAGCCTAAAAAGAAATCTATGAAAATTGGAGGTACAACAGGCCCTAGAAAGTGCTATGATACCACTTGTTATGCTCTTGACCTGTGAGAAATTCCAGAATACCAGATATGCTAAGAAATAAAACCCATAACGTAGAATAAAATAAGAAAAAACAGCAAGTATTTTATTATTCAGAGATAGATGCAATGTTCACTTGCCTCTTCGAGGGGGCAACCTCCAGTAGAGCAGAGCTCGATTACAATAAGACTCGATGATCTTTCCCTTCTAACTACGACTATTTATATATAAATGACCTCCAACAACCTAATGACTAGTGGTCCTTTGCATAACGTGGGTTAACCACTTTATTTATTAATTATGGTCCGTTTGCAACTAACTGTGGTCCCTTTCTTAAATGTGGGTCAACCACTTACAATTATTAATATGGGCTTTATTGACTCTTTAACTAATTATGACTATGACTCGACCTCATTGGGTTTATTACATAAACAAAGGGGTTAGGGTTGGACCCTAACATAACATAACCTTATAACATATCTTCCATATTGGGTTGGAGAGTGCCTCAGCTCCATAATGAAACAAGGCCACATAGCCAACGTTTCCCTGCAGCTTAGTTCAATTATTGAATTTTGAAATGTATGAACTAACTATTGTATTTGAACAAGGGCTACTTTGTAGATATTCTTGCTTATTTTAAGTATCCTTAAATAAGAGACCCATGTCACAAATGTTATCAAATATATTATTATAATAAACGTACATAAACACATGTTATAAATGTTGCCTAAGGCCAACCTAATTTTAAATATTAAATTAGTTTGTTTATACGTAGGGCCCTAATAACGTGGAAGTGTTTATAAATAACGTTACAATATCAAATAATAGATATTAAATAATTTAATGTAAAATTTAGTAAATTAACCATTAGTTATACATGGTTTAGGATAATATGTACTTTGGTTGATTTGTACATAAACACAATAATATCATTAGATAGTGATAACATTATAGTATTATTATCTCCATAGGTTATTATATGCGTTTAAGTATGGAATCATCTGTCAACTTTTAGTACGCGTTATCCTTCCTGATGTATACTCTATTATGCCTGCCTCTCGCAGGTATTATGCATTAGGTTTTTGTTTGACCATCTATTTTGGTAAAAAATGTTAAATAATTTTCAATTTTACAAAGTAAAACTTTAACAATTACTTTTTTATTTATTGCAATATTTTTAATCAACATTTATTTGCTGTAATTTTAAAAATCTTATTATTCCATACTTCTTACTTAATTCGTAATTGCACAATAATAAATAATAACTTATAAGTAACTTTTTAATAATATTTACGATTATTTGTACCTGAACATTAATAGTTCCATTGAAACACTGATTCAAAAAATTCGATAAATTTGAAACACCAATAAATTATTGTATCTCAACTAATACATTATTAAAGATTGAATGCTTATTATGCCTATCCCCCTCTAAAGTTTTTGTATATTTCCGGTAGTTGTTAGATCGCATTTATTAGGAATTCTGTCCTCTTAAATATAAAGTAAACTTGTGGGCTAGGAAACATGTGCCCATTTAATAGTGAAGTACATCTGCCATCATTACATAATAAGAAGTGAAAGAATTGAACCAATATTATTTTATATCAATGAATTTAAATATGGTTTAAAAATAATAAATTTTAATTTATAATGTTAAACTTTGGAAAAATTTCATAAATTTTTGGACAACTTAGCGAGGCCTCAGAAGAATCATGAGGCCTCTGTACACAGCAAGTTCGCCTCAGAATGGAAGGATTCTGAGCATAGGTGCTGTTAGTGTCAGTCTTTCCAGCCTTCCTCCAATGATCAAATATGCTCTTACAAAGTGGTCTCAGAGTGTCAAGGTCAAATTTTGTCATTTCAGTGAGTTTTCAAGCAAAATTTGGTCACTAGGCATTAGGTCTAGGGTTTGCTTTCACTCCTTTCAAAGTTGCCCAAATGCCAATCTATGTCACTATTCAGCTGAGTCTATCATCATTCATAGGGTTTTCACTATAATGTCAGTGTCTAATGAGTCATTTTACATCTTGTTCATGCTTCAGTTGCGCCTAGGCAAGCTCATTTCCCTCTCCTAGGGTTTTGAAAGCTAATTTCTCTTGGACGGTCAAATCCTCGGCAAAACTTGTTTCCTGATGTTCATACACCTTCCCCTATCCTTAAAGTACCTTACCAAACACTTCCCATCCCTTGGATCCGCCAAATTCCTCATTTTTGCACAAACCCTAGTTTCTAGCTACAACCTGGCAATTTTCTAGGTTTGGCCTGTGTTTTGCCCTTTTGGACCCCTTCCCCTCGCTCAATCTCTGAGATTCCACTTTCCCCTACTTCCTAACATTCCTCCCTACTCCCAAAAATTTCCCCAAGAATTTAGAAGCCCCTTATCCCCTTCATTTCGCTTCATTTCGACAAAATTCCTTGTTTCACACATCGGGACAAGTTTCACTCAAAAGATGTTTTAGAGAAATAAAAGATGAATTTTGGGAAAATGAGAGAGGTTTTTTTCCAAAACATTCCAAATAAGAAAAACCTCCTTCACTTTTTTCACAGGTGTCATGGTTTGAGAGAAATGTCAAGAATACCTTTGCCTCAGGAGAATCAAAGACGCCTCTGAAGTGACCTTGGGAAAATCAAGTTTTCTCCTATCTTGGTTGGCCAAATGATTTTCTTAATGGGTAAAATGATAACTAGACACAAATATATTTCCGATGAGCTATCATGAACTCAATTTGGGGTTGAGGAAGGCATTCAAAAGTTGACTGCAACAACACTCTTCCTTGAGGCAGCCTCATTTGGCACTTTTTGACCAGTCTTGGGAGATTTGATATTTGACAGATCAAATGAACTCCAAATTGAAAAATTCCAATTGGGTTGGAAAGTAGACTCAAAGACCTTTCGAACGAGCTATCTTGCACCTGATTCCGACACCGGGAAGGCCTCCAAAGGCCTCCTACAAAAGCGCGCGACCCGTTGAGACTGACGCGCGACCCGTTGGGCGAGCGCGACCTGTCAGGCTGCCCATTCCAGTTCAGAAATTACACAGGCGCGACCCGTTGAGGGCGCGCGACCCGTTGGGCAGTGCGCGCGACCTGTTGGGAATTCCTTTGCCAAATTTCGCCAGTAAGCTGCTAAATAACCCCGGATTGTTTCAAGGTTGCAGGTAAGCCTCCCATGATTAAAATAAATTGTTTGCCAAAGCTTGAAAAGCATGAGAATATATTTTAAAGTCATCATTTTGAAATAATGAATCCAATGCATATTTGCTCAAGAAGGTCAAAGTGTTGGTTGAGCTAGGGTTTGTCTTGTTGTTTTCAAGGTTATCCTTTTCACCCCCACTTTTTCCCTACATCCTATTTCCACCTCCCTCATCATTTTTACTCAATCTCTCTACCAAAAATACCAAAAGCCCTAAAACCCTACCCCTATCCCTAAACTCCAATAATATAACATTAAACCCTACTTCCCATAAAATCTTTGCAAATGATAATGGTATGATGTTGTATATGTCATATTTCCTTCCCTTAATTCCCTTTTTCATGTATTTTCCCTAATTCCCCTTAGAAGTCTCCCTTCCCTAACATCTCCCTTGTGTTATTTGTCCCCTTGAAGCAGCATTTCAAACAGGGTAAAACAGCAGGTCATTTGAGCAGAAGCAGCAGTACATTTCAGCCACTTTGCTCTTGAAACCATGTCAGAAACCGAAACCGACTATGAGCAAAGTGATGACCGTGAGTCAACACCAGAAGTTGAGATACAAAGGAGGCCTCACAGGGGTGGTAAGAGTGGTCACCATGTGAGAGAGGAGCCCACCTCTTTGACCTATTTGCAGGCTTGTCCACTTGCAGTCACATGTTTCCGCCACCTCTCATGTTATGAATTTTGCGAGAGGCTATGCTTCTCCAGGTCAATGCTCATTTGGAGAGGTTGCTAGCCAAGGCCAACCAAGATAAGGACTTGCTCAGGAATATGAAAAATCATTATTGGGCGCGGATGCATGTATGCAAGGCGAAAATGAAAGTGCTCCAAAGGAAGTTGGCCAAAGCACAAAAACGAAGGAAAAGGCCCGACCCCCTCCGCATCTTGGCTGAGGCTTCTTTGAAGGAGCATGGTACTAGATAACTCAACTCCAGCACAAATTCCAAAAAAATTTGAGTATTTTGGGTCATTTTTTATTTTTTTTGGGCAAAAAACAGGTTTTCCTCCCTGACGGGTCGCGCGCCGCACGCGACCCTTTCGATTGGCAACACCATTTTGTAAAAAGTCAACATTTCTGGATTTGTCATGGAAAGTTACACTTGCTCAGCCATTACTAAGAAATTTCACCAAGTTTTGGGCCTCCAGAAAGTCAAAAAACAAGCAAAAAATGACTTTCTGCCACATTTTTGACACACAGGAAGCAGTCTTGGGAGATTTCAATTTTGGAGGGGCAAATGATCACCAAATTCAGAAATTCCACTTGGGTTGGAAAGTAGACACCCAGACCTTTCCAACAAGCCCACTTTTGCCTTATTTGGACACTTGCAAGTGCCTCAAAAGTGCCTCCAAAGGCACGCGACCCGTCCAGGAAATGCGCGTGACCCATCAGGCAATTTTCACAATTTTTCACTTACAGCTCATGGATTCGCCCAGCTTTTACTAGTTTTGACTTTTGATGGGATTTTTCACCCTCTTTGATGTAATTTATGTATTTTCATGTTGACATGACACTTATTTACCTATTCTAGAAGATTCATTCATGAAATAGCAAACATTTAATGAATGAATTGGTTTCCTAGCTTATAGAGGCAAGTTGTTTTGACTGCCTAGATTTTAGTGCTCAGTTTAGAATTGGTTGAAACAACTCCTAGAAGGATGAGCTCAACCCCTAGAGGCAAGGAAAGGTGTTAGCTTGCCTATATTATGTATTTTCTTAGTCATTTTGAGAGGTTGGAGGTTTGGACTCTTGAGGGAGAAGCTATTATGGTATTACTCACTGTATCTCTTCAATTTTTGGCAAAGGAAGACCAGGGTTTTGCAGTCCTTTTTGGGATTCTTGTGGTCACATGTATTGATGGTGTGTTTCTCTTTGTACTTGTAAGTGTGTTATGTGAATCATTTCCTTACTTTTCTTTCTGCAAATTAGGCAAATGAAGTGTTAAAGTAGAATTCATGACTGTCATGCTCTACTTTTAAGTTTGCTTAATATCAATGTTTTCAACTGTTTAAGGGGAATTCAAGGTTATTGTTTGCTCTCCTTAACTCCTCACCGGTCATTCTCATCCATCCATCTCTATCAAAGGCATCAATACTGTTTCCTACCTCGCCCCAAAGAACCCCCTGCAAAAGCTGTGTCCATCCCCGCACCCAAAATTGCCTTTCCCCAACTTTCCACCAAAATTTTAAAACTTCCAATTCAAACCTTCTTTATCAGTTTACTAGCCTAAAATCAGTATTTCCTTATTGGTTATCTTGCTCGTTGAAGATCTTTACCGAGATACACTGGAGAGAGCCCTCTCCTGCCCTGTAGGGCTAGCTACGAGGCTAAGTGGTTTGATGTTGCCTTGGAGTTTTCCTTTTTCAGCCTGAGGTGAAATTCCAAGCGCTAACATATTGGCGACCATACTGGGGCGAACAAACTAGTTTGTGGTTTGATGTGTTTGTCTCATAAGTCTTAGACGGAGCCTGAAGTTATGCCAGGTAGCCTTCGAAAACGCTCTTGCTTTGCATAAGTGGAAGTAGATAAACGCCGCTTCAGTCATCTCCGTGAGCTTGTGAATACAACACTTCATTTGCATTTCACCCCAGTACATGTATCAAGTTCAGATCTGATTGTTGATGGTGAACAACGATCAGACACTTGCAAGGCTGAAATCATTCACCCGGCGACTCTAAATCATTTTCGAGATCAGATCCAAAGACTCCACTGGAGGATGATCCCGACCAGCAAAAGCATGAAAGGACAATATGGACATATCAGGTACTCAAGTTGGAATTTCATCCAAGACATTTTGTTCTTTGTCATAAATTATTTCTTCTCTTTTCCCAAGAATGTCAAGAAGGCGTTGCAAAGTATACTATGCTTGAGAAAAGATCCCAGGCTTCCAGTTCATTCTTTCCCTTTGAAGATTGTGAATACCAAAGATTTGCATACCTTTGAGCTTGATCAGGATCCTTTTTCCGAATTTTGTGATGACCATCTTCCAATTGATGAATCTCAAGAGACCAAGACTAATTCTATACCTGCTGTACATACCCCTACACCTTGTAAAATTCCAGATCGGTATAAACCTCTTGTTTTACCTTCTGTTCTCCATGCTTTCCCCAAAAACTATGATCTATACTTGCCGAGGTTCGATGGTGAAAGTAAGAATGTCAACGCTAAGCAACATGTGCAGAATTTTGAGAATTTTCTAGATCTTTTTGAAGTTGATGATGAAGATGTCAGTATAAGGCTTTTTGCTCTTTCTTTGCAAGCTAAAGTGAAGAGTTGGTTCAAAGCCCTGCCTGATGCGAGCATCTCAGATTTCCAGCAGTTCGTCAAAGTTTTTATCGACAGGTGGATGATCGGGCAGAACCTTTTCTTGATTGTAGAAGAGTATAACCAGCTGAAAAGATTGCCAGGGGAGACGGTACAACAGTTTTCAGCCAGATTTAACCAAGTTTATTATTCGATGCCAGTTGATATAAGGCCTTCTCCTAGATCTGCTCTCTTGCACTATCCGGGTGCCTTTGATTCGGAGATGGAGTTTCAGCTGAGAGAAAGGGATATTGCAACACTTCATGAGATGCAAAACAGTGCAATAAATGTAGAGTCGCATCTGCTGATCCGACGGGAAAGGTTGAAGGAAGAAGAGATGAAAAACATAGATCCGGAAAAATCGACATCTCTAGAGGTAAAGCTTGACATTTTGGTAAGTGCAGTGGAAACGATGATGGAGAAGGTCACCGAAAGAAATGCTTATGATGTTCTAGCTCATGGCTCACTGATTGAAAAGGAACAAGTTGCTGACCCAAAACATTTTGTTTCTGATCCCAGTTGTCATAGTGATTGTTTTATAGATCATTGTGAAGAAGAGAGAACTGTTGATATGACCTGCATGCTTGACGATATGTTTTATACTGATGATTTGCCTCGGTTTGATCAGTATGATGATGATTATGTTCTCCAAACAGAGGCTAATCTTGCAATCAAACAAGCAGCTAGTTTGTGGGAGGAGGAAGTTCATTTTCAGCAGCTCGAATACAATGTTCAGCCATCACATATCAGCTATGACAATGATGAGGAAAGTGCATCAAAGTTTGAAGTAAGTGAAGGATCTTTGCCTTTTTGTTTTGATTCGTTTCAGTTCATCAGAGATAACTACCATGCAATCAGAAATCAAATGTCAACAAGTCTTGATTTGAATCATCTTGAGAGCAAAGGAAATTTTGTTCAAGACTTCTCATATTCAGATTTGCAACCCCCGAAAGCCATTGATTTTCAAGTTGCAGATGAAGACTTGGAAGTGCACACACATGATTTAATGATTCAAGATGACTCCATACCATTCTGTTTTGAATCATTTCAGTTTTTGAAGGGTAGATTGCATAGTAGATCTTCAAATGAACAGCCTATAACAAATCAACAATCTCTCAGTGTTAATGTTGAGGATGAGACAGATAACAAAATTCTTGAGCAGCCTGTAGCATCAGATTTGCAGCCACCAAATGAAATTGAAGGGCAGATTACAGATGAAGTTGTGGAGGACGAATTACATGATTTGATGAAGCAGGAAGATTCTATACCCTTTTGTTTCGAAGCATTTCAGTTTGTAAGGCAGAATCTTCGTAAAATCTCTCAAGAAAAAGATGAACAGCTAGAAAGATGTCATACATTTTCAATGGATACATTACAGCAGTCTTTTCAAGTTTTTCATGATCCAATAGCTGGTGTTTTGGATGGGGTTTGCAGTCAAAGTCTTTCTCCATTGACTACATGTGAGCTTGAAACGTGTATTGATACAAATTTGATCCGGCAGCCGGTTTCTTTGTCATTTTCAGCAGAGGTCTCATCACAAGGCTCAGATCAAAGTTTGCAAAAGAGAAGTAATCCATTGGATGAGCTAATTTCCGGTGTGCTTGAATTTCAAGATCCTTATGCAGTGTTTTTGGAGGCGGATAGAGAATTCATATCATTCAACGGATCTGTTTCTAAGTTATTATGGGAGTTGCCTTTCAGTAGTTCTCTCTTGTTATTCATAAGCGAGAACTTGTGGAGAATTCAACCAGCAGACGAGATACTTACTTGGTTGCATTGCTTGTTTCATTTCACTTGATCAGGTGATGAATGAAACTGTTAGAGTAGGTTGTGGTGAATAAGCTCCCCTTTGAGCATCATTTCCAGTTTGTCGGTTGTGTTTAAGTATTGAGTCTTTTTTTAGTTGAGTGAAAGTCAATTTGTGTTGTCAAGTCATCAGTTTTCAGTCATGCATTTCAGCTTGAGTTTTTGACTCCATCGCCCAATGGTTGAAAGCACTGGTCTGCTCTCCCAGAGGTCTAAGGTTCTTCGCACCTCCAAGGAGCTACCATCCCCATTGGAGCCAATGTTAGTGTCAGTCTTTCTAGCCTTCCTCCAGTGATCAAATATGCTCTTACAAAGTGGTCTCAGAGTGTCAAGGTCAAATTTTGTCATTTCAGTGAGTTTTCAAGCAAAATTTGGTCACTAGGCATTAGGTCTAGGGTTTGCTTTCACTCCTTTCAAAGTTGCCCAAATGCCAATCTATGTCACTATTCAGCTGAGTCTATCATCATTCATAGGGTTTTCACTATCATGTCAGTGTCTAATGAGTCATTTTACATCTTGTTCATGCTTCAGTTGCGCCTAGGCAAGCTCATTTCCCTCTCCTAGGGTTTTGAAAGCTAATTTCTCTTGGATGGTCAAATCATCGGCAAAACTTGTTTCCTGATGTTCATACACCTTCCCCTATCCTTAAAGTACCTTACCAAACACTTCCCATCCCTTAGATCCGCCGAATTCCTCATTTTTGCACAAACCCTAGTTTCTAGCTACAACCTGGCAATTTTCTAGGTTTGGCCTGTGTTTTGCCCTTTTGGACCCCTTCCCCTTGCTTCCTAACATCCCTACCTACTCCCAAAAATTTCCCCAAGAATTTAGAAGCCCCTTATCCCCTTCATTTCGCTTCATTTCGACAAAATTCCTTGTTTCACACATCGGGACAAGTTTCACTCAAAAGATGGTTTAGAGAAATCAAAGATGAATTTTGGGAAATGGAGAGAGGTTTTTGTCCAAAACATGCTAAAGAATAAAAACCTCCTTCACTTTTTGTACAGGTGTCATGGTTTGAGAGAAATGTCAAGAATACCTTTGCCTCAGGAGAATCAAAGACACCTCTGAAGTGACCTTGGGAAAATCAAGTTTTCTCCTAGCTTGGTTGGCCAAATGATTTTCTTAATGGGTAAAATGATAACTAGACACAAATATATTTCCAATGAGCTATCATGAGCTCAATTTGGGGTTGAGTAAGGCATTCAAAAGTTGACTGCAACAACACTCTTCCTTGAGGCAGCCTAATTTGGCACTTTTTGACTAGTCTTGGGATATTTGATTTTTGATAGGGAAAATGAACTCCAAATTGAAAAATTCTAGTTTTTCTGGAAAGTAGACTCAAATAACTTTCCAACGAGCTATCGTGCACCCGATTCCGACACCGGGAAGGCCTCCAAAAGCCTCCTGCAAAAGTGCGCGACCCGTTGAGACTGGCGCGCGACCCGTTGGGCGAGCGCGACCCGTCAGGCTGCCCATTCCAGTTCAGAAATTACACAGGCGCGACCCGTTGAGGGCGCGCGAACCGTTGGGTAGTGCGCACGACCTGTTGGGAATTCCTCTACCAAATTTCGCCAGTAAGCTGCTAAATAACCCCGAATTGTTTCAAGGTTGCAGGTAGGCCTCCCATGATTAAAATACATTGTTTACCAAAGCTTGAAAAGCATGAGAATATATTTTAAAGTCATCATTTTGAAATAATGAATCCAATGCATATTTGCTCAAGAAGGTCAAAGTGTTGGTTGAGCTAGGGTTTGTCTTGTTGTTTTCAAGGTTATATTTTTCACCCCCACTTTTTCCCTACATCCTATTTCCACCTCCCTCATCATTTTTACTCAATCTCTCTACCAAAAATACCAAAAGCCCTAAAACCCTACCCCTATCCCTAAAATCCAATAATATAACCTTAAACCCTACTTCCCATAAAATCTTTGCAAATGATAATGGTATGATGTTGTATATGTCATATTTCCTTCCCTTAATTCCCTTTTTCATGTATTTTCCCTAATTCTCCTTAGAAGTCTCCCTTCCCTAACATCACCCTTGTGTTATTTGTCCCCTTGAAGCAGCATTTCAAACAGGGTAAAACATCAGGTCATTTGAGCAGAAGCAACAATACATTTCAGCCACTTTGCTCTTGAAACCATGTCAGAAACCGAAACCGACTATGAGCAAAGTGATGACCGTGAGTCAACACCAGAAGTTGAGATACAAAGGAGGCCTCACAGGGGTGGTAAGAGTGGTCACCATGTGAGAGAGGAGCTCACCTCTTTGACCTATTTGCAGGCTTGTCCACTTGTAGTCACATGTTTCTGCCACCTCTCATGTTATGAATTTTGCGAGAGCCTATGCTTCTCCAGGTCAATGTTCATTTGGAGAGGTTGCTGGCCAAGGCCAACCAAGATAAGGACTTGCTTAGGAATATGAAAAATCATTATTGGGCGCGGATGCATGTATGCAAGGCGAAAATGAAAGTGCTCCAAAGGAAGTTGGCCAAAGCACAAAAACGAAGGAAAAGGCCCGACCCCCTCCACATCTTGGCTGAGGCTTCTTTGAAGGAGCATGGTACTAGATAACTCAACTCCAACACAAATTCCAAAAAATTTTGAGTATTTTGGGTCATTTTTGATTTTATTGGGCAAAAAACAGGTTTTCCTCCCTGACGGCGCGCGACCCTTTCGATTGGCAACTCCATTTTGGAAAAACTCAGCATTTCTGGATTTGTCATGGAAAGTTACACTTGCTCAGCCATTACTAAGAAATTTCACCAAGTTTTGGGCCTCCAGAAAGTCAAAAAACAAGCAAAAAATGACTTTCTGCCACATTTTTGACACACAGGAAGCAGTCTTGGGAGATTGCAATTTTGGAGGGGCAAATGATCACCAAATTCAGTAATTCCACTTGGGTTGGAAAGTAGACACCCAGAAATTTCCAACAAGCCCACTTTTGCCTCATTTGGACACCTACAAGTGCCTCAAAAGTGCCTCCAAAGGCGCGCGACCCGTCCAGGAAATGCGCGCGACCCATCTGGCAATTTTCACAATTTTTCACTTACAGCTCATGGATTCGCCCAGCTTTTACTAGTTTTGACTTTTGATGGGATTTTTCACCCTCTTTGATGTAATTTATGTATTTTCATGTTGAAATGACAATTATTTACCTATTCTAGAAGATTCATTCATGAAATAGCAAACATTTAATGAATGAATTGGTTTCCTAGCTTATAGAGGCAAGTTGTTTTGACTGCCTAGATTTTAGTGCTCAGTTTAGAATTGGTTGAAACAGCTCCTAGAAGGATGAGCTCAACCCCTAGAGGCAAGAAAAGGTGTTAGCTTGCCTATATTATGTACTTTCTTAGTCATTTTGAGAGGTTGGAGGTTTGGACTCTTGAGGGAGAAGCTATTATGGTATTACTCACTGTATCTCTACAATTTTTGGCAAAGGAAGACCAGGGTTTTGCAGTCCTTTTTGGGATTCTTGTGGTCACATGTATTGATGGTGTGTTTCTCTTTGTACTTGTAAGTGTGTTATGTGAATCATTTCCTTACTTTTCTTTCTGCAAATTAGGCAAATGAAGTGTTAAAGTAGAATTCATGACTGTCATGCTCTGCTTTTAAGTTTGCTTAATATCAATGTTTTCAACTGTTTAATGGGAATTCAAGGTTATTGCTTGCTCTCCTTAACTCCTCACCGGTCATTCTCATCCATCCATCTCTATCAAAGGCATCAATACTGTTTCCTACCTCGCCCCAAAGAACCCCCTGCAAAAGTTGTGTCCATCCCCGCACCCAAAATTGCCTTTCCCCAACTTTCCACCAAAATTTTAAAACTTCCAATTCAAACCTTCTTTATCAGTTTACTAGCCTAAAATCAGTATTTCCTTATTGGTTATCTCGCTCGTTGAATATCTTTACCGAGATACACCGGAGAGAGCCCTCTCCTGCCCCGTAGGGCTAGCTACGAGGCTAAGTGGTTTGATGTTGCCTTGGAGTTTGCCTTTTTCAGCCTGAGGTGAAATTCCAAGCGCTAACAGGTGCTACAAAAAACTACATAACAGAAAAACATGTCAGAGAAGGACCAGTAGATAAGAAGATTGTGCATGAGAGCATAGAAGCGAGTAGCCATTGCGAGTCTGTCTGTAAAAACATTGCCCCTGCCCTGGAACTGAGCAAAAACTTCAAGCTGACGGAATTGAGCCATGTGTGTTATCAATGAAACCTGGAGACAGTCGTCTGCTTGACAGACAAAAAGCAAAATGAACCAGAACAGTGCCACGTGGCCTTAGTCTTCCTTGCCCCCGCCAGAAGTCTTCTCTTCTGCTGGACGGTCACTAGCCAAACACAGAACTTCATTGCCGGCCTTATCGTCCTCAGGGATCGAAATTGGGCGATTAGAGTCATTCAGAGCTTCATCCCCCTCAGCAGGGAAATTTCCTACATGGGGCAGAGTAATTCTCGGGCTGTCAATATGGCCTGGCTGATCCACCAGAACTTTCTCCGGGCTACCCATGGTCAACTGCTGCTCGCTGCTCTGAGAGGGTTCCGGAGCGATACAGGCCAGAGGATGAATCTGGTTTTCTTCTTCGGAGAGAATTAAGGTGATATGGGCAGAGATCAAAGGTCTATTGAGGTTGCTCTGGAATTTAAAATGGGTGGTCTGAAAAGCACTGTTTGGGATAGGCCTACGAACAGGGCTAGAGGGTTGTACATTCGCCTGAGAAGGAGGGAGATTAGCAGGTGAGTGATCAGGGTTATCAGAGCTACTGGCAGTAGGCCGAGAGCCATCACCGTAATTCCCTCTGGGTCTCTTCCTGCCACCTTGGCGGACCATATTGAAGAGCAAAAGAAGGGCTATGGAAACAACAGAAACAACAGAGAGAGCAATTGAAAAACAAAATGCGTGAGCCAGAGAAGGATGAGTGAGCTGCTTACCCCTGAGACGTGCCTGAAACCTGCGAGGCGCGCCTCTGAGAAAGAGGACCCTCTTACTTCCCGGAGCTTTCGAAGACCAGAACTCAGAGCCAGAATAATTGAAACACACCATGAGAGGGAAGAGCCAGGTGGTAATGAATATAACCATCCTTGCCATGCTTCGAACCAAGTAGACCATACATGCGCAGATCATCCATTTTACTTAAGGTGAAGGTCTGGGGAGCCCCGCTGCTCTGCAACATGCAGTATGCGGTATTAACAGTTGGCATCAGAGCCATTTATAACAGCAGTATCACCTGCATCCGGGGTGGACAACTTAGATTTAATGTCAATATCATTTTTTTTAATACGTTATTACCTTGCTGCTTACCGACTCCAGATCGGGTTTTGCGGCTCCAGATCGCCTCTTCTTCTGCGGCTCCAGATCGGTTATGTGGCTTTAGAATATTAAAATTTGTATATCGGTTCTGCAGCTCCAGATCAGTTCTGCGACTCCAGATCGGGTTCTGCGGCTCCAGATCGCCTCTTCTTCTGCGGCTCCAGATCGCCTCTTGTGCGATCGCCTCCAGATCTTCTGTGGAAGAAGGCCTGTAATTCTTCGTTCCACTCCATACCCTCTCTCTATGTCATCATAAGACATTTTTATTGGAGTCAGATTTCGATGATATTTGGAGCAGAATGAATGCAGACTGAAAGGATGGTTGAACGAATTCTGTAATTTGGTTGTAAGGAAACCTTAACCGCCTTTTGAAGCTGTCGAGCAACCGATTTGCGTGTTCCTGAACTTCGGAGGAACCTATAGTTTTTAGGGTATGCGACCGAGGAATCTGTCTCCCAGGGTTTACCCAACGAGGCGAGGTATCCACAATTGATGTTCCAGACAAAATCGGTAGTCATCGAGCAATTCTGAACAGGTAGAGCCCTCACACTAAAGCAGACAAAAGGTTTGAACTATAATCGAAGACATCCCAAGCGAAGCAAAAATAGAACCAATACCTTGTGGTAGTCGAGACTTCGGAGCTAGAACTGAACGTGCCTTCGAAAGACTAAGAAATAACAACATCGTAGCTCTGAAGTCAGCGAGACCTGCGGTAGAGGAGAGACTTAATATTGAATTTGATCAGATCTTACTTGCCACAAGATCTGATCCAACGCACAGGCCACTCCCTGATGCTTTGCAGGTCTCGCTGTATTTTTGAAGGTAATTCCATTTTCTTTCACAGTTAGGTTTGAGATCTAATTTTTTTGCGGCTAGATCTAGATCTAGGTGGCTAGGTTCTAGATCTAATCTTCTACGGCCAGATCTAGATCTAATCTTATCTTCTGCCTTATTTTTCTGCGGCTGGGTTCTACGGGCAAATAAAATATGGCTCCGAGCTTCGTGAAAATAGCTGGTGGCTCTTCCGCCTTTGGAGGGCAAGCTCCTGCCCATATCGTCAGTGAAGCCCCAGTGCCCACTATCCAAGTGGTCCAGTCCTCGCTCGATGAGGCTTTGAAGTTTTCCGAAAGTGCCTTAATCTGCCGGTTCAATGGTTTTTGGCCGCGGCTGACAGCGCTCCACAATTGGATCTCGGAAGTATGGAAGCCTGTCATTTCTGATGAAATTATTATCTACCCCTGTGCTAGGGGTTTCTTTATAGTATATTTTGAAAATCCTGAAAGCAGACAATGTATTCTAGATTCTGACCCTTGGTTTTGGGAAAAATCAGGCCTATTCATGAAACCATGGAACCCATCATTCGATCCCTCTACAGCAGTGATAACCTCAGCACCAGTTTGGGTGAGATTGCCAAGCCTACCCTTGCATCTCTGGAATCTCTCCTCGCTAAAAGCTATCGGAAATGCAATTGGGAAATTTTACTGCAGGTGCCCAGAAACAGAGGAATATGCGAGAACCACCTATGCACGCATCTGTGTGGAAATGGACTTCAGCGCTGGATTCCCAGCTGAAATAAACCTAACAAGTAAAGACTATGCGTGGAACCAGAAACTTGATTATGAAAGTGTCATCTTCAGATGTCGGTCCTACTTTGAGACAGGGCATCTAGCCAAAAATTGCCCAAAAGCCTCTGAGAAAAATTTTGCTAGAAAAAACCACCACAGGTCTACATGGTGGGAAGGAGCACAAAAAGAACACTACACTGTCATCAAAGAAGAATATTCTAGAGAAGACTCTGAATCACAAGAAATCAAGGAAGAAAGAAACAGCTCTCAAGAAAAGCAAGGAGAAAGCCCCGCCCAACAAACCAACAATTATGAGGATTCGAATACCGCACAAAATAAATCTTCATTTAACAGCAAAGCAGATCTCCTAGACCAAACTTCTTCTCCGACTATCTTCAATAGAACGAACACAATAGATCGCAAAGCTAAGACACCAATGTCCCAAGAACCAGAAGAGATGAAGGAGATGCAAGATAAAGGAAGTTGGAAGACAGTAGAGAAAAAAAAGAAAGCTACAACACCAATCTCGCCAAGAAAGACGAGGAGCCAGATAATTAAAAATTAAGAAAGTTGTAGGTCCGATAGACCAATTTGGTCTCAGTGGACGTTAACCACCACCATCATCATCATCATTAATAAATATTTTTTCAAATTATATATTTAAAATTTTAATGTATACAAATTTTAATGCATACAACAATAATTTTTATCAAATTAATGTTGTTAATATATATATATATATATATATATATATATATAGATATATATATATATATATATAATTTGTTACCTTAAAACAAGTTAAAAATGAAATTAAAAAAGTGGTCATGTAATTGTCTAAATAAGTTAATTTGAAATTAAAAGAATATCTAGTTTTAAAATTTAAACAATAAATTAAATTGATATTATATTGATAATAAGATTGCCTTTCTGATTAATTACATCATTGAGATTTGGTCAACATTTCGAACCACTTAATGTAGTTCATCTGTAGTTCATCATAACATGATATTATACTTTTAGGTAATATGATAAATCCTAAGATAAATGTGAAATTATGAAAAACAAATATAAATTATGTTTCAAAATTAAAAAGAAACTATAGTTTCAATTTTGCAAAAAAGATAATTACACTATTCATGCAATAAATTAAAAATTAATAAACATATTATTAAATCATACAACTCAACCATGTAAAAAAACATAGTAACTAATTATTTTAATATATAGCAAATAGCTTCATTATTCTTTTACTGAGTGGTGGGAAGAAGCTACATGTAGCACTTGTTTATATTCAATGTAGTTATGTATGATAAAGGTAAGGATTGGAGATTTAGTGTTTACAACTATGTAGGATAAAGCTACTAGGTAATGATCTTCCATTACTTACTTTTTTATCAATTTTGTTTTTCGCTCTCATTTGTAAAAAATTATATTGCTCCCTAATCCCATAGCTAAGGGAATATTTAATTTTCATTTAGTTATCTAAGGAATAGTTGTCCATCTTATAATCTTGAATCACGAGATGAGGGTATAAAGTTCAATAAATTGTTTTGGATATTTTTAGCAAGGTTCGCTCTGAAATCAGCTCAAACGTTGCGTCCAAGCTCACTAATGGTTCAAGAAAATATTACATGATGAGATTTAATTCTATGGTACGACTGTCCCTCTGTCAGATGATTCAAATTTTTGAATTGCAGACCTGCATTTAATATTCTCCTCCAGATTTCACACTACCATAATTTTGTATCTGATCATTAATCATGGTATCTTTCTACCGATTTCGTGGCATTTATGGCTATTGATCGTCTAGTTAGATCCGCTAGGGTTTTGCTTATTAGTATTTGTTAGTATTTGCATACAAACCCTAGACTTTTAGCTAAAGAGGAGAGTGAGAGCCGAGGGGGGGAGCTGATTACGAGCGGGCCAGCAGCTGCAATTGCACAGCGAGTAGCGGGGAGCTAGAACCTTAGATCGCAGGTTTCATATGCGATGGTAAGCCTTGGTTTCTGTACTTCATGTCTTCCGAAACCTGTTCCATGTACGTTTATGGAGTAATTAATCTTAGTTTGGTTAATAGTGTAAGTTAGTTTGGTTAATAGTGTAAGTTGTACAATATTAATTAATAGTAAAGTACATTTGCCATCATTACATAATAAGAAGTGAAAGAATTGAACCAATAGTATTTTAGAAAAATGAATTTAAATATGGTTTAAAAATAATAAATTTTAATTTATAATGTTAAACTTTGGAAAAGTTTCATAAATTTTTGTACAACTTAGATTTAATGTCAACATCAATTTTTTTTGAATACTTTATTACCCTGTTGCTGCCGGGAATAATAAGAATTCTCTCTATATATAAAATCCATATTACACATCTTTAACAAATAAAATAATATATATATGTGTGTGTGTGTGTGGTCGACATATATATATATATATATGTGTGTGTGTGTGTGTGTGTGGTCGACACACACACACACACACACACATATATATATATATATATATATATATATATAAGTATGTTTGTATATATACAGTCGACATAGAAATATTTTATTTAACATTTATATTCTATTCATCAAAATATTAATTCATGCTCTCTCATATATGGAAGTAGGAAACATATATCCATAGGACTCTTTATATATATATCTTTTAATGTTTTTATATATATTATCCCCGATGGGGTGAGATCCCAAGACCGCGTGGCTCCTCGTGGCCCATGTCAGTGGTCATGCGGCAAGTGGAAGGGGGGCCGACCCCTCAATCCCCTCACTTCATTAATCGGTTACAGGTGAGTAATTTCGACCATGTGAAACAACCTAATGCCTCGCAGAGTGTGGGAGGAGATGTTCTAAGGAAACAGATGGGTAATTTGAACAACATTCGTGTTGAGGTGGTGGTTCAGCTTCATGTGTTTGAGTGGTTTTATGCGCATCAACGAATGTAGAAGAGTCTAGCCTTTTGGTTTTGGTGACATTGGAAGCATTTTCTCTCCAGGTTCGAGCAAGGTTTTCTGATCCAATGCCTACCCTTGGTAGGGTTCCCCGAGCCTTTCTGGTCTAGTGTAATGCGGATTGAGGTAACAATAACCACCTGAATTTTTTGGTTCAATTTGAATTTGGACGCTGTGGAATTATGATTCTCTGGTGGGTGTAGAAAGTGGGTGCACAGGTGAAGCCTTTTGTGAGCAAAGTGGAGCCACAACATGCGGCTCTTATGGTTTTCGGTACATACCAGGGGAAGGAGAGCTACTCTTCTTCAATTCTCTGGGTTTAAGTATCAAAGTATTCAACGAGAAGGGCGTTGGTGTGCTTTGGTCGGAGTGGGGTTCATCTGGACCACTCTGAACCTACAATTCGGCCACCTTGGCGCTCTGCCCAGCGACTTCCATGATGGAATCGATCGATGGAGTGGCGAAGGGTGGTGGGGAGTAAGGTGTTGCTTCGGGAGAGGTATCATCCGTTCACATTCTTGCTCGGGTGACAGGAGGGTTTGGATTTCAGAGATGATATGGTGGTGTTTCAGAGCCGAGCTTGCCTAGTTAGTGGGTGGCCGCACTGGATTTCCTGTTTATGGTATCATAGGCCCCTTCAAGATGAGGCCATCCCTGCGACACGGTTAGTCTTCGCTCCCTACGAAGCATAGCCTGATGAGACGTGAAGTCCCAAAATTGGCTATCCCACCAATGACTTCGGGGTAGGAGGGTGTTGGTTCGAGTTGGGGAGGCAAGGTTGCGAGACGTTCCAGGCAGCCGACTACAGGTGGGAGAAGGGGACGCGGAGGTGGCAGGCAGGCGATGAGGAAAGGCAGACGACATCTACAGGCTCAGAGGTGAGGAGGAACAAAGCGTGGTGGGAAGAGGAGTCGTGGGTCTAGCAGATGCTTGGAAACCGACCCGCAGGAAATTCAACACTGCTGCCTGGAGAATTGCCGAGAATTAATCCAGCCTTTACTAGATCAGATGGAAACAACTGAGAGAATTAGAAGGGAGGAACATGTAGAGTTGGTAGCCACCTTGGACATAATGCACTACTTCCAGTGCCAAGTTCGCGAGTGAGTGGTGGTGGTTTGGCATGGCTAGAACCTGCTCTCTAAAAAGGTGGAAAAGTTGGAGTCATGGATGGATCACTTCGAAGGGCATGTCCAATGCGCCTTCCACCCATCACATCCTCCAGGAACAACCCCAGATAACCTAGCTTCCATCACTTCTGATGAATAGCATGATCGCAGGTGCCCTCTTGGTATTACTTGTTTTTTGGAGTCTCTAGCATCCTTTTTGTATTTTTGTTACCTTTTGCATACGGTGGTCAACAAACCTGAGCGGAGTGATACCACCTGTTTTTTGAAACTTCAGATGTATATCTTTTATGCTAGTTGAGTAGAATATTGATTTACAAAAAAAAATGTTATATATATATATAAATTTTTTGTTATTAATATTTAAAATATTATATATGTACTCCATATTAAAAAATGGATGAATTACATATCTCTCTAAAAAATCTTTTAATGAATTAAAAATGTCTTTCTTTTTATATATAAAACAAACCTTAGTTATATATATAATTTTTACATTAAAATAATTTATTTATGATGCACAATCTACACATTAAATGTTTATATAGGGGAGGGACATTAATGCATGCGTGCCCTCCTTGCCACGATGTCTAACCACGTGGAATACCAACTCACCGTTGTATTATAGGCGTCCAACATGTTCGTCCACATGTCCTAGCGGGTGGGCACATTAAAAACCACCAACTATTATCCATCTAAGCTTTACCATATGTCGTTTTCCAAGGGTTCTTCGATGCCATGTGCATTCTCGTTCAGGCCTGATATGTGGCCACTGAGTCACCCTGACTATTGATCGTCCAGCTGCAGATTTTGGTTCTCCTGCACATGCTTGTCTACGTTGTTTGAGAGTCGCTGTTGTGTGGATAGGTTTGTGGGGGGTTTACCATTGTGCCTGTGGTTGTTATACCTGGTTCATGGGGGATTTACCATTCTGCTTGAGGTTTTTTTGATTGGTTCGTGGGGGGGGGGGGGGGGGGGGGGTGGTTACCATTACTGATGTCATTGTTTTGTTTGGTTTGAGGGGGGTTCATGCATCTTCTTGTCGTTGTTTCGCCTGGTTAGCTGGGGGTTTACTGTCGGGCCTATTATCTCAGTAAATTGCACGGGCAATGGACTATGATGGAGCCTATGGGAGATTCTAGTAATGTGTTATTTCTATAGTTTTATGGGTGAAATTGTTGCAAAATTTTCAACCGGGTGCTCCAAAACTAATTTTGTTGTGTTTCTGTTGCAGGTAATCACTCTATCTATTGCAGAAGTGATATGGTGAGGTTTGCAGTGGCGTTTGGGCATGGCGGTGGCTTCTTCAACTCTCTAGTAGGATAATATTTTCCTACCAGCCACACTCTGTGTTTTTCAACACATTTAATCCACTGTTGGGAATTTTAGCTCATTCTTTGGGAATTTTAGCTCGTTCTTTGGGTATTTTAGTAGGGTTTTACAAAATGTGGTTCTCTGTGTTTTTCAACACATTCAATCCATTGTTTGGTTGGGAATTTTAGCTCGTTCTTTGGGTATTTTAGAGTGGTTTTAAAAAAATTGGGTATTTTAGTAGGGTTTAAATTTATTTTTTTTAGGTGTTTTAGTATGGTTTTACAAAATTTGGTTCCCTATTTTTTTTCAGTACATTCAATCCATTGTTCGGGTGAGAAATTTTTCTCGTTCTTTGGGCATTTTAGTATGGTTTTAAAAAAATGGGTATTTTAGTAGGGTTTCTAAAAAAATGTTTTGGGTATTTTAGTAGGGTTTTAGAAAACAAAATTTTATGCTCTGTGTATTTTGGGTAGGGTTCCCAAAACCCTACCCAAAATTTTTATGCTTTGTGTATTTTAGTAGGGTTTTAGAAAAAAAAAATTATATGCTTTGTGTATTTAGGGTTTTGGGTAGGGTTCTGAATTTTTCGTTTTGAAATCAAGTTCTGGGGATCAGGCTTCTTCTTTTCCATGTTAGTGGTAGAATTACTACTTTGAGCATAGCCTGTTGATGCACTTTTGTCTATTGTGAACATCTTTGTTGGGCCTTCGGACAAAGTGAGACCTTGAAGAAACATTTTTCACTTTAGACCTCCTTAGACTTTGAGCGTCTTTCTTTGCAGCCACCTTCTTCTCCTCTTTACTATTTTCTGCGATACGTTTTCCAATTCTAGGTGAACTTTGTAGCCTAGAATTGCACTTACCAGATGAAATAGAGAGATTTCTAAGAGCAGATGGGGGTTAAGTTTTAATTTTGTTGTGGCTTGTAGTTTGATTCTCTTGAGAACAAGTCAATACCACTGGTCTATGGAAGCATTGTGTTGGTGGCATTATGGGTCTCGCCATGCCTCCAATGTTAATTCCTCCAATGACATTATGGGTCTCGACATGCTTCAAAAATAAGTTGTGGAACTACTGTTGTTTGACATTATCTGAAATTATTATTATCTTGCTAGCTTTTATTATTCTTATTCAAGTTTATTTGTAGAATGAGATGTAACTTCAAGTTTATCTGTGATGAGAGTAGCTTCAAGTTTATCTGTGATGAGAATAGCTTTTGTGATGAAAGTAGCTTATTCTTTATCAAGTTTATCTGTGAGGAGAGTAGCTTCAAGTTGTATTTTTTCTTTGAACCGTGGTGAAATTACAGGGATTTTTTTAATTACAAACTTTGAACCATTCATTGTTGATTTGAAGGAAAATAATTCTTTGTTCATGACCATGTAGAATTGACTCTTATTGACACCATCTTCAAATAACATTAATATATTAGTGTCGATAAATTCTGTGATGAGAGTAGTTTATTCTTTATCAAGTTTATATGTGATGAGAGTAGCTTCAAGTTTATCTATGATGAGAGTAGCTTCAACTTGTATTTTTCATATGATCTGTGATGAAATTGCAGGGATTTTTTTTTAATTACAATCTTTGAACCAATCATTGTTGATTTGAAGGAAAATAGTTCTTTGTTCATGACCATGTAGAATTGACTCTCTCTAACACCATCTTTGATTAACATTAATATATTAGTGTTGACAAATTATGTTATGAGAGTAGCTTATTCTTTATCAAGTTTATCTGTGACGAGAGTAGCTTATTCTTTATTAAGTTTATCTGTGATGAGAGTCATCATTCAAGTTGTGTTTTTTCTTCGATCTTTGATGAAATAGCAGGGATTTTTTAAATTACAATATTTGAACTAATCGTTGTTGATTTGAATGAAAATAATTATTTTTTCATGACCATGTAGAATTGACTCTCACTGACACCATCTTTGAATAAAATTGAGATATTAGTGTCGATAAATGAAACCATGTTACATGAATATGTATATAGTTTGTTGCAAGTTAAAGTAAAATTCATTAAACAAAACCCGATCTTGAATATCAATGATAGTGTTGGGTGTAAGGTGAAACTTAAATATAATTAAATTTCATCATCCTGCAAAGTGAATTGCTTGTTAGACTGAAAACATCTAGTAGTTGGTTGCAGGAGAGAACATCCTATGTGGATGCATGAGAGAACATTCTATATGCTACCCAAATTAGTCATACATAGATTATATCGATATACAAAATGGTCATCCTTACAAAAATCCACATCCTAATGTGGTTACACCAAAAAAACCATGACACCCCTTTGCTTGATGGCCTCCAGAATCTTCATTGATTGTGTGGTATGCTTTCTTGTCATCCACTGTGTTTTGATCACATTTTCTTCTCTGGTAATAATAAGACAATTGTGAATTTGTTTGATTAATTTTTTTTGAAATTGTTTGATTCAATGGAGTCATGACATATCAACAAAATCCACATCATAATGTGGTTACAACAAAAAACATATCACACCCTATTCTTGATGGCCTCCAGAATCTCTAGTGCCCAAACATTTTGAGTTCCCTGCTTGATCCAAGTAGGTTGTCCTACCTAATATTGGATGATTAGGCTGTGTTTCATTGCTACCATATGATTGAGTCCAATTTTCCCCTTGCAACCATGGAGGAATTGGGTATCGATAACTCACGGTTGCGCTACTAACCCCTGCATTAAGTGGAGGTGTCTGATAAGCATACATAAGATTGACACCCGCATTGACAGGAATATCAACAAAATCCACATCATACTGTGGTTAAAACAAAAAACATATCACACCCCTATTCTTGATGGCCTCCAGAATCTCTAGGGCCCAAACATTCTGAGTTCCCTGCTTGATCCAAGTAGGTTGTCCTACGTAATATTGGATGATTAGGATGTGTTGCATTCCTACCATATGATTGAGTCCAATTTTCCCCTTGCAACCATGGAGGAATTGGGTATCGATAACTCACACTTGCGCTACTAACCCCTGCATTAAGTGGAGGTGTCTGATAAGCATACATAAGATTGACACCTGCATTGACAGGAATATAGAAAGTGGGTAAACCCCCATTCCGATATTGAGGTACTTAAATGTTAATGAGGTCTTGGAATAATGGTGTATTATCTGCAATTTGGTCCAATGTGGTTGACATTATCCCAGTTCATTAAATGTGCTTGTATCAATGTCAGTTATCATCTATTGTTCTCTTTGAAAGATTTGTTGAGCCTTTATTGCTTCCTTTTCCTGCCTTGCCATTTGTTTTTTATGGTCCTTCTTTTGCCCTACTTTATCTCTTTCAAGACTTTCCTCTACTTGAAGTTGTGCTGCAACAATCCTTGTTGCCTTCTTTTCCTTGGCTAAATCCTTCTTTTTCAGTTTTAATTCTTGAATGTCGATTTTTCTTTTTTAGACTCAAGTAATAGGGATATATAGTCTTCTGAGGTGAGTAACTGTGAACTTCGGCCCAAACGAAGACTACCTGTTGTTCCATTTTTTTTTCATTGACACTATCTCTATTGGTATATTTAGGAACCAACCAAGTAACTTATCTTTCCCTACCACATGCATGTGATTGGTTGACACTTGCCTTTCAATATTCGAGACAACTGATTGAACTATATTTTTCTCTTCATATGTGTTGTCATTTACAACAAAATGTGTTTCCAACTGTCCAAAGTGTAAATGAGAAGAGAATATTGCAGTCATATTCCAAGCTGTAGGAGTACTAAAAGCCTACATCGGACCCTGTCCATTAGATAATGCTTTGAACCATCTTTCCAATGATATGTGGAAGTCCAAAAATGGACTCCTGGATCAAAAGATATGGTCTACTTAAGTTTCAAGGATTAAAGGCTCAGGAAGGAAAGAATATTGGAGATCGCATATCGGAGCATCAAGTATACTAGAATATCGACGATCGCATATCAGAGGTCCTGACATATCGTCGATCACATATTGTAGGTCTCGGCATATTGATGATTGCATATTGGAGGTCCTGACATATCGGCGCTCGCATATCGTAGGTCCCTACATATCGATGATTGCATATTGGAGGTCCCGATGTCAGGGTTCGAATAGATCGGTGGTCGCAACATCATAGCTTGGAGGAGATCAACACATCAGAGCATCAAGCAGAGCGACAATTGGGGGATTGGAACATCTGAAAGTGCAAATCTTAAGTTGCGATATTGTTAAAGGTTTTGATAACATTAAAAACCGTCAGGGAGTGCCGAGAAAGATCAACAAAGGATTTCATCGCAAAACCAAAGGTGGACGAGCCTTTTTCTTTCTCCTCTAGCAAGACACGTGGGCATATGATTGGTTTTGATAAGCTAAACGCGACAACATATGATTGGTTCTGATAAAGCTACAGTGGCATTTGACGTCAGCATGACATGGCGATACGACAAGACACGTGACATACATTTTTGGCATTTTGAGAGGGAAAATTTGGGTGACACGTGTCACTACTCATGAGGTGCCACATAGAGCGATGAAGTCATATCAGAGATCGCATGTCAGAGGTTGAGGATGTCGACACTTTGTAACACTTGACAACTAAAAAAGTGTCGATAAGGGGGCTCTGATATTTGGCTGGCACATGGTTTAGAAGAACTTAAAGGACAAGGGGCAGAGAGCTGTTAACAAAGAAAAAATGACCCCCAGGTAGGAACAAAATGCTCTAGCACCTTAAGGCTAAGCCTGTGGTCACTGCACCCTGTCCCATTGAGGAAAATAGAAAGGGGCTAAACAAAATGGGCCAAGGACATTAAAACTCTATTTTTGTAATGTCTTTAAGAATAAAAGTTCCGATGAGTTGCAACTCTGAAGTGGCATTATGGCGATGTTACATGACATAGCAGGCTCCAATAGTGTAATATAGAGAGTTATGAGATGGATGAGTCAACAATTTTGATTCTGCGACACCACTAAGGTCACCACAGCTGATCGATCCCGACGCTAGAAAGTGGGAAATTCAAGTTGTTAAGGGGAAAGCGACAGGCGAACCGACCGAATAACTAAAGAGGAACATTGTGGCAGAGACGTGGCCTGATTAGAGGCCATCACAGGAATGGAAGGGAGATATTTTCCTCAACCATCATTCAGTTTTCCTTATTTATTTTATTTTGTAATTTCTACATTTTAAAGAAAGAAATCAAATCCTTTGTAATGATTTGAGCAACAGATCTTTGCACACCGAGACAACTAGTTGATTAGATAGCTGGAGCTTGGCTGAGATATTTTGTAACTTCTTTCAAAGCCCCCCTTCTCCTTATAAATAGAGGGAAGAAACACTTAACAATAGTTTTAGAATTCTGCACCTAAGAGGCCCGAATTTTGTGGTTCCACTTTGGTTCAATTTTCTTGTTCATGAGGTCCTTGGGATGATACAATTGCTAAATGTAATGGACTGGTGATTTGGACTCCATCTTCAAGGATTAATGAAATTGTTTTGTTGATTCCAATCAGAGCAATGCGTAATATGTTTCCCCTTTATTTATCACTTCATGTATGTCTTTCCTCCTCTGAAATAGTGTAATGAAGTTGTTGGTATCACTCTCCTTATGGTTGTATGTATGCTACTAAGCAGTAAAAAGTACACGTGTTAACTACAAATTTACCCGTTATTTAATAGCCTACAATACCTGTATGTGAAAATATTTACTTATTGTTTTTTGGTGACAAATGTATTCATGAGGCATAGAGTTTGAGACCTTAATTCACGCTCCACTCTTTCTGCATTTTCATCTCCTCACTCTTCCATATTTCTGTAGGAATTAGAGCTGAAACATCATATAAAAGTGCAATAATGTAGAACTATAACTCATATTCCCTACATAACACAATATAAGAAAAAGTATTGCTAGTTCATAAATGAAACACGATCATAAGATAAAAGTACCATATATGAAAGGTTCTGCTCATGAGATCAACAATATTGATCCACTTTCTTCCAGTCAAATATATCCTAAGTGTACATAAGTGAAATTTCAGTAGAGTATGCTTCAATATTCAAGAAAATTAGATCATGTTCCAATTATTTCATCAAAACATTCACACATAAGTGAAATCTCTTGCAAATTGTTTTTGATAAAATTCTGGACCCCTCTTTAAATTCATGAGAGAGGTTTAAATACTATAATACATATTTCAAAAATAGATTATTACAAAAAAAGGCTGAGGAAGTTTCAAACAACCTTCCTCAGAGTAAGCAAAATAAAACTAAAACTAGGAAATAAATTAATGAAAAGCTTCTTCATTTTGAATTGTCTTAGTTGGCCACTTGGTCTTTGAGATTGCAGATATCCATCATTAGTTTCACCTAGGGAGGCTGGAAAATTGTAGATTTTAACTGTCCTGCGAATATGACATCTGAGGGAGTTGACACCATTTTTTGTATAGAACTAGTTAAGCATCATAGGGTCATCCATTAACTATGTGGTTTTACCAAATACTGCCAGTGTGTCTCCCAATCAAGTTTGTACAATTGTTTCATTGCTTCCTCTTTGGTTTGGGTTGTTTCTTTCCATTGTTGTTCTAGCTATCTGATGTCTAAGAGAGCTCTCGATATGCATTCTTTAACATGGTTTTCACTGTGAAGATTTTCATTCATGGCCTTAATTATGATGTTTGTTGTACATGCTGTTGTTATCGTTTCCCTTTCTGTCTGCTTTAATTGTGTATCCCAATCTGCAAATAAAATGTCTTTATGGGATTCTTCTATCTTTGGCAAATTAGCTTTTCTTCCTTCACTAGATTCCTACCAGTCAATAAACTCTGAAATATTTTTATAGATTTCTTCATATTCTAATCTTAGATCAATCACTTGGTTAGTCAATTTATTACTTGTTTTACAGTAAGGATTGATCTGTGAGATCTTTCGATAAAACATGTCTTGTTGCTGTGTCAATAGGAAATTTAGCTTGATTGCTTTTTTAATGAACTCATCTGTCTAAGGTTTATATTTGAATTTGTCTACCATGACCTGCATTTGGAAAATCTATGAGTCTTTCTCTGTCATGCTTGCCTGGTGTTGTAACCTCATTTTCTCAAAATCCCCTTGAAGTTGTGCTACCTGTTGTTCTGCTTTCTAATTGGTACTATGTTTCTCTTGTTCCAATTGTTGTTCTAGCAATTGTATTCTTTGTTCTTTTTCTTTAAGCAGAAGTCAAACTTCTATTGCTTTATCAATGGTTGCGGTGGCATAGGCACCTGCAAACTGTGACAACTTTGTAAGGTTCTCAGATGGATCAACAAGAGTGTCTTTCCATACAACTTCCATTGATTCGTTCTCAAGAGTTGCAATAGTTGTTGTGTCTAACTTCCTCTTCTTTCTTTGTCTTTTTACCATCGCCTTGTGTGTAGGGCTGTAAAATATGTCCAGCGGAGGTATTTCTTCGACTTTCAAGACAATTTTAGAAGTAGGGAAAGCCGAGATGACCTCAATGTCTTGAGTGTTTGTGACACCTTGCTTTGTTGTCTCTATATTTGTTACCCGTTGAGTTTGTTTAGGGGTCTGGAATCCATATTTCTCAGCAAGACTTGTCCCTGTTTGGAGCTTTTGATTGAATTTCTCCCATTCCTTGTCTAGATCAATAATTAGAATCTTCCCTGTTTGAGCTTATGTGGATTCAACTGCTGTATGTTTCTTGCCAAGGCCTGTTCGGTTGTTTCCTCAGTATTTCCTTATTTATTTTTCTCAGAACCTTCATTGGGACTTTCTTCTTCGCTCTGAGGTTGATGCTCTGAATGGTCTGACCCCTGAGTTGATCTTTCTTGTGACTCTTCATCAGAATTCTCCTTAGAACTTTCCTCCAGGCTCACGCTAGGAGTAGGTTCTCTTATTTGTTCAATCTGTAACAGGTCCAATGGGACCTTCAACAATCTTTTATTTCTGTATACATGGAAAGCGTTGATGTCATCTGGGCTTAATTGTAGCGATGCTAAATGTAATACCTGTGCAAATGATTTGGCTCCCTAGAAGAGGTCATCAAATGGATCCTCTTCATGAGTAAACTGCCTAATTTTAACCATGGTGGTTAAGTCTTTGGCAACTTGGTTTGGGTCATACTGTCGACCTGGAATCATGGCTAGTTTTAGAGATGTAATATTCTCCATTTCTTTCACTGCGTGCCCAAAATCATGCAGTGCGAAAGTGCCACATTGTAGTGGAAAGGTTGGCCAAATGGACTTTTTCATTTCCTTTAGGGTTTTGGTTAAACCATCCCCTACTGTCTGGTAAGCAATCTCTCTTGCTAGTAGTTTGTCTGGAACATAATATGGGAGGACATGTGGAGCTGCAATGCTCCCAAAAACTATGATATAAGTAAATGTTTCTTCACCAAACCATCTTTCGACTAACAAGATGTCTATCTTTGCCTCTTTGGAAAACCTAGGGGTTGTTTTATAAAAAATGGTTTTATAAATGGGTAACATAATACCATGTCAAATCTGCAGAAATGGGAATTGAACTGGGATTCCCATAAAGTTTTATGATACACATGGATGGGGAGAGGGTTCCGTATAGTCCACTTCCAACCCATGTTTGGAAACTGTGAGAAAAAGCATATGGCGTCCATTACATAAGCTCTCATGTAAAAAGGGGGAATAGTTCGCGAGGAGACAATTTTGTTTTGCCTATCTTCCCTAATAGCCATAGCTAAATTATCTGACAAAATATGACCCCAATTCATAATCATTGCGTTAACAATTGCATCAATCAATGAAACCTACTCTATGGAAAATTTGGTACTATTAGCTTTCCAAAATAGTCTACACTTCATCGCAGCTATGAAATTATGTGGAGCCGAGGGGGATGAAAGTGGGTACATACCAGATTTTTCCCATTTGAATTTGCCGGAGCCTGACCTCCAGTTCTACATAACGTCCATTGGGTCCTCGTTTTCTTTGGCAAAATGTTGAAGGAAATATTTATCATGTCTTGAATTTCTGAAAGTCCTGTTTGAAATATTCACATTATTAATTATCCATTTCACCATATCTGTGTATGGTAATATCTTGGGCCATACATACACTCTGTGTAGAAATGAACATTCTACCTCAAAGTAGGAAGCCTCAGATGATACTTCAGTGTCAGTTGTTGCCTTAGTTTCCAGTGGCCTCAGTTTTTCTCCCTCGATTAAGTTATACATGGCTTCCCACGATGTGGTCCCTCTGTCTTTGTTGTAGGTGGTATCAAAGAAGAGTGGGGGAATGTCCATTTTCTCAGACATAATAGCTTTTCCTTTCTTCACCATATTTTCAAACATTGTTTCCTTCGGAGGTTTCTTGAAATTGAGCAATAGAGATTATCAGAGAAACACATAGAGCAGAAATAACAGTGAAAATGCAATAACACAGTTAATTCTGAAAGATGACAAGGAAGAAGATTTTATTTGAAAATACGGATGAAAGATATCAAATCTCATTGAGCCGTTTTAAACTTAAATGTAATTAAAAATAATTAACTATGCACTAAGGTCTTTTTCATTATTTCCTTTATGACTCATTTAAACCATCGCATCGCAAATTGGTGAGTGATATTTCAAGTTGACACATTTAAAGGGTGCAATGCCGATGATGTGATTGCGATTAATGGTAATTATCTCAATATCGCAATATTAGTTATGGGCCAGTTCGAAGTCATTTAGTATTTTGTGATGTCGATGAGAGCAACATACCTTTTATCCTTTTGAGGGCATTTCGCTTAAATGAACCAATTATTGCATAAAGCAATTGTTTACTATGCGTCAGACCTAATTTAAGTTATACAAATTTTTGTAATTCTATCGGGTTTGAATCACATCGCATTTCGCAACTTTTTAATGTTTCACAAGTTTGGCATTTGTGTAAAAGAAGCGAGCGATGAGCGTTTGACTTATCATATCACAATGACACAAATTGTATATCCATAAGGTTTTGTTTGCTTTGCGCTTTTATGAATGCTGCTATGCGATGACGATAAGTACTTTCGTAAGAAATTCTTTAAGCCTTAGATTCAATGAAAAGTCCACTGATACCATAAGTCTACTACGATGGTCCTTTTATCGCAATTCGCGAATCCTGATTGTCAATTAACCTTTGTTATGCAAAGTCCAGTGATTTGCGATAAAGCAAGAATTCCTAGTCACAAAGGGATTTCGGCTTGATATCTTGAGTTTAATCAAAACTTTATTTCTAATAGTTAAAAAAAATGAAGCTCTCATTTGCTAAGTTTTTAAAAAAAAATTAAAGGGTCCCCATTTATTAATAGAATATTAATTATTAAACCAATAAATGGGGGGGTTGTTGAACAGTACAACAATTGGCGATTCACTGGAAGAACCAATTATCTCTGATAATTTTGAAACTTCTAAAACTTCCAAAATAAAGATAGTTCAGGAAATAGGAATTGCATGAAATTTAAGATAAGTAAAATTTCTCTGAATAAGAAAACAAACTCATCTAATTACCATTCATTTGATATCCTCTTCAAAATGGAAATTCCTTTGTCAATATCAATCTTTACTTAGTTTAAAGATAAAGTAGGGGGCCCTTGTAGATTAGATTTTTAATGTACTCATTTGTCACAGGTAGAGCCTCTGTTTCCAGCAGGTGTCCATAACCTCGACAGGGTTACCTTTTAACCATCAATGGTTCAGTATCCCATCCAGATAAGAGTGAAATTTTTAGAGATAAATTCAGAATCATATACTTATTCTCTTCTTTTTCCTTTTTTAAACAGTTTATTTTTTCTAAAAAAAGATTTTTTACTACTTAAAAGTCATTGTCTCGGTTCGGTGACGAAATAGTGACAATGCCATTCACTGGTTGTAATTCAACTGAACAAGCTGGCTCGTGATGAGACCCCTTGTCTTTTGATAAAAATAATCTCAAGCCATTACCTGTTTTGATGTGGAGTATTGGTAATGTCAGTCTACTATTTCCCTATGAACATGGTAAGACGGCTCTTGACGAGACCTCTTATCTTTTAAGTTTTAGTATATTTTAGAATTACACTCTAAAAAGAGAAAAGTTTACTGGATGGGGAGAATCATTGACTCCTTAAGAGTTAGATCTGAGACTTTTGTGATCCATATTGTAGATAAATGTCTTTCGGAATAATCACATCATTAGAATTTGGTTGATGTTTCGAAACAACCAATGTGGTTCATCTTCAGGACAAATCCTAAGGATGAACCACATTGTTTGGTTCGAATTGTCAACCAAATCCTAATGATGTGACTATTTCGAAAGACATTTATCCTTAAGAGTTTCTAGATGAAAATTATAGAGTTAAAGGTGCTTATCTACAGAGAGTCTTTACTTTGTTAGAGATACTTTTCTTGACTGATAATAAAACAAAAGTATTTTTATAAAGTTGGGGTTTCACAAAGAATAAATAATTTTGGTGGAAACAAGCAAATTTCAGAGAGATAAAACTTAGCTTATTTTCAAATGTTATAATTATTTACTTAACAATCTCTACTTATACAAGCGAAAAATCAAAATATTTGAAGAGATTTTTTTATTGTAAGGCTAAAAGTAAAATACTATTTAACTTTTATTTTCTTAGTAAAAATAAAGGCGATAATGTACAAGGGATAAAAGAGGTTATCTTCTATGAAAAATATTTCTTCAAAATATGCCCATTCACAGGCAGAGAATCTCTCTTGCTTGATAAATCTTGCAATAAAAACGTTGATGGGCCGATTTGTTCTGCAATCTGAAATGGGCCAAGCCACATTCTTTGGAATTTGGTATGCTTACCTTTTTCCTCGTGTGCTTTATCCCACTTCAATACAAGGTCTCTAAGTTGAAAAGATTTAGGACTTACAAAATTTGTATCAAAGGAAGATTTAACTAACTGTTGATGATGGGCATGTATGATTTTGGCTTTCTCTCTTTCTTCTTCGAGTTTGAGGATTTGTGATTGCCTTAATTGCATAGAAGAGGAAGGAGTTTCTTTAATAAATTGAACTAGGGCTAGAGAGGGAATAACTACATTTGTAGGAAGGACAACTTCTTTCCCATAGACCAGATTAAAAGGAGAAGTGCCTATTGAGGCCTTCTGTGTTATCCGATCTGCCCATAGAGAAAATGTTAAAGATTTATGCCAGTTTCTTTGACTCTGATCAATAGTTCGTTTGATGATCCTTATGAGATTTTTATTTGTTGATTCAACTAAACCATTTCCCTGAGGATAATAGTTAGCAGAATACTTAAGTTTAAAACCTCTTTTGAGAGAAAATTCTGTCATAACATTGCCTGTGAAATAGGATGCATTGTCAAACATGAGGGCAGTTGGTAGGTCAAATCTAGTAATAATAAATTGATCAATAAATTCAATAACGTTTTCAGAATTAGCTACCTTTAGTGGAATTTCTTCCACCCACTTAGTGAAGTAATCAGTTGTTGTAAGGATATATCTATGTTGCTTTGAAGAGTGAGGAACAATCTCACCTATTATGTCCAGTCCCCATTGCTCAAATGGTTGTTCAATGTTGACCGGCTGTAATGGCAATGCGGGTTTCCTTTGTCTTCTAGCAACTGTTTGACAAATTTTTCACTTCCTTACATATTCGTGTGCATCTTTGAACAAGGTTGGCCAATAATAGCCAGCATGTAGGATTTTATGCGCTGTTGTGTCTCCTCCAAAATGTCCACCAGCTAGTCCATCATGGAGTTCCTGCAGAACCTTTTCTGCCTCAAATTTTTCAAGGCACCTAAGTAAAACAAAATCATAATTCTTCCTAAACAAAACATCATTGATGATTTCATATTGCTTAGCTTTTAATCTCAAAGCCCTTTTTCTTTTGTAACTGAGTTGCATAGGGGCATATCCATTTTTCAAATAAAAGATGATATCAGCATATTTAGATTCAGTATCGTTGAGGCTTACCTCGGATATTTGAATATCATCACTTGAATCTTTTGGTGCTGGTAGGTTGGATGCTCTAGCTAACATTCTGCAAAAACCTTGACCTCTAAAAATTTTAGCTGGTCTAATTTCAATGTCATATTCTTGCAGTGTTGTCACCCAATTTGCTCTTTTCTCACCTAATTCTCTTTGCATTAGTAAATTTCTCACAGATGAGAATGGAACTATTACTTTAGTGTGAGCTTTAAGAAGAAAAGGTCTAAAATGTTTAATTGATTTGAAAACAGTGAAATCCTGATTTTCAACATCTGAGTAATTCAATTCAGCACCCTGCAAATTGGAGCTAAAGAAAGAAATTGGTGCTTCAACTTTCTCATCATTGATTTGTGTCAAAATCGCTGCATATGATGTTTCGAAAGCAAAAGTATATAAAATAAAATGATTAGAAAAATTCATAGTTGCTAAAGAGGGAGCATTTATAATTGCTTGTTTGATAAGATTGAAAGCTTCTTGCTTAGTATGTCCCCATTTAAAAACATAATTTTTCATGATCATAGATTGCAGGGGTAAAACAATTCGTGAAAAGTTAGGGTAAGAACTTTTAATAAAATTTATCTGACATAGGAAAGATTGCATGGATTTTTTGTTGTGAGGCAAAGAGATTTCAGAAATTTCTCTTATCCTATCAGGATCTATGTGAATGCCATTTTTAGATACAATAAACCCAAGAAGTTTACCTTCACTTAAAGCAAAGAAAGATTTCTTTGGGTTTAGAGAAATTCCATACCTTTTACAATGTTCAAAGATCTACCTTAAGTCCTTTAAATGATTACCGTGCTTCTTCGAATATACAGTTATATCATCTAAATAAATGACCAAACCTTTGAAGGCTATATCCATGGCTCTCTGAACTGTTGTGCCGGCACTGATTAATCCAATGGCATATTTTGATAAGCGTATGTTCTCTATTTGGTTTTAAATGTGGTCTTTAGTCAATCATCTAGATGTACAAGAATTTGATTGTAACCTGAAAATCCATCCAGAAAAGACATTAACTCTGAGCCTGCAACTGACTGCAGTATATGTTCCATAGGAGGCAATGGAAAGTTGTCATTTTGACAAGCTTTGTTGAGATTGCGAAAGTCTATACAAATTCGAATATCACCATTCTTTTTCCTGACTGCAACTACGTTAGAAACCCACCTTGAAATTCTAACAGGAAAAATTATTTTTGCCTTAGGCAGTTTATTTAATTCAGATTTGATTTGATTTTCCAAATTTGGATGGTATCATAGGAATGGTATGTTGTATAATGGAAGTATCATATGTCTTAAGATCATCATAATTCCAAGCAAAAACATTTTTATATCTTCTCAATAGATGAATGAAGGCTAATCTTTCATCAGGTGTAAGACCAAGACCTAGATTAATATTTTGTGGTTTAAGATCAGTTCCAAGATTTACTAATTCAAACCTGAATGTTGAACTTTGAAGCTTTGAGTTAGTTGGTTTCTTGAATCTGTCCTTAAAATCATATAGATATTCGAGCTTAACTACAGATTTAGGTATGGGATTTACACTTGTCTTTTGTTTGAGCTGGCTATCATGTTGGTCTTCATCTATTATTTGGTCATCATATGAACCTTCAGATGTTAAAAAGTTTACGATATCTGGATCATCATTAAAAACTTGCCAATTGGTGATATTATCGGGAATAGAAGGTCTAAAAATTAATTCTATAGAAAATCGGTCAGGACTATAATCTCCTGGTGGTATAAGTTTAGATGCAATGTTAGCCAAAAGATCGACACTTGTGTTCTAAAGTCTTGGAATTAGAGAAATGTTAAATGCTAGGAAATGTGAGGTGAGGTCCTGGACTAAGGATTGATAATGTTTTAAATGTCCAAAAAGACAATGAATAGCATTCCTTACCTGCTTAATTACAATTTCCGAATCTCCAAAGACTTGTACGTATTTGATATCAAGGCTTATGGCTTTGTACAATCCTTGAACTAATGCCTCATACTCAGCAGTGTTATTCGTGCATTCGAATTCAAGTCTGCATGCCAACATAGTTTTTTATCCTTCAGGGCTAACTAATATGCAACCTGCCCCTGCTCCATCATTAGATTTAGATCCATCGAAAAATAATTTCCAAAATAAAGAATTAACTACAGGTTTATCTAAAAAATTGATACATTTAGAAGAGTTTGTTTGCGAATAATTTTCTATCTGTGAAGTAACAAAGTTTTCCAAAAAAGGCAAAGTATATGAATTAAAATTGCCCAAAAATGATTCAACTGAATAATTTCCAATGATATTATTATTGTATGCAACAGGCTCATTTTCTCCTTCTAGTTCAGTCACGATATACTTTAAATGCTTCTCACGATCAACCCTTATTTGATTTGTCTTACCATTGTAAGGAAGCCACATATGAGACCAGTTTGTTGCGAAATAGCCATGAAGCTTTTCAGACCAATCTCTATTGAGGATCAAGCCGTAGAATTCAGGAATATTAGTGACAAGAACGTCAATTACTTGACATACTCTTGGATTTGATGAGAGTCTGATGGTAACCGCATTAATTTCTCCTATGACCTCGACTTGCATTCAATCTAACTGTACAATGTGAACAACATATTTCTAGGGTAAAACATTTAATTTTGCACAAACCGTCTTTGGCATAATGTTGGATGAAGCTCCAAAATCAACTAAACAATTGTGCAAATTATTATTAAAGACTTCAAAAGTCAAAAGAAAAGGAGGAGTATGGGATTTGGATCTACCACCAATTAAAGCAACATCAGTTGAACTCATTTTATCCAATGAAGTATTGGGAGGCCTACCCATTTCTTGAGCAGCTTGGGAAATTACAGCAGTAGGAAGAGGAGAAGTGGGGACTACTTTTAATTCTTTGAGCAATAGCTTCTGTTGATGTTTTAGCTTACTAAGCTCATAAAATGTGATATTAGCTCTGGTCTTCTTCATGTCTTCAATGATGCTGTATTCCATATCATCAGAAACTAGCAAGGTTTTGGCTAGAGGAGAAGAATTGGATTGAGGAGGAGATGTCTAAGTAGACTTGGGAGAATATTTCTTACCTATTGATTTTTCTTTGATAGCAGGAGTTGGTGATTTCTATTTTTGACTTGTCTATGGCAAATCAACAGTGCTCTTGCTTCTGGTAGCGACATGTAAGGCTTTTTCTTCTTCTTCATTATCGGACAAAGGAAGAATGAAATCCCACATTCCATGTACTTCAACTATCTCTTCGTCATCAATTTGTTATTCAGTTGTTGATACTTCTTATTCATCCACATCTTATTCAGCATTTGATATTGTATTTAGATGTTTAGGATCAGACGGGGGATTTCTTTTAAAAGGTCTAAAAGGTTTTCTAGAAGAAGTCTCAACTACTTGCTTTTTTATGCCAACCATTTCATTAGACATGGTTTTAAGTACCTTTTGCAAACCTTCAAGATCGAAAGGATCTTTAGTTGTTTTCTTCTTGGATTCATCCTTGAAGGTGACTTTTTTGGATTTTATTTATTCTAATGCATTTTTCTTTTCTAAAGCTAAAATTCGTTTTTCCACAGCTATAGCTTCTTTCATGTTTTCAGCGAAGGTTGGCTTGGCAGCGCTATCAACAAAAATATCTACACTTGAGGGAAGAGCATAAATGTACCATTCATTTTGAAATTTAGTACTTGGTCTGGATGTTACTGGGATTTTGTTTAATAATTTTTTAAAATGCGAATTGAAGTCCTTAAATGGTTCTCTAGATTCAACTTTCAATTTGGAGAGATCATTAAGTAGAATAGCCATTGAACGGCCATCTCCAAACTTGGTTAGGAATTGTTCCCGGAACACATTTTTTATGAAACCAGCTCACAAAAAGATAGAAAAGATATATCAACGCCTTAGAATTCAGCCTCTTCGAGGGGGCAACCTCCTTTACGTTACACAAATGAACAATTCTTGGATGATACAAATGACAAAACCTCCTTTCTATATATAGGAGTCTAAGGGGTGATAATATAATCAGAGCCGACATAACAATAATAATGTAAGTGCATAATAATAACAATAGTGGGCTTCTATGGGGCACAATAGTAACAATATGGGGACTACATGGGTACAACAATATAATAAGGGGGTTGTATTAATAACAATAAGGGGTTACACTAGTAGTATAGGGGCCTAACATGCCCCTCTCCTTCAAAAAGTGTTGTCCTCAACGCTTGAGTAGTTCTTGATGCTTCTGTATAAATTCTTCTCCTCCCATGTGGAATCTTCAACGGGTAAGTTTTTCCACTTGATGAGATACTTTAAAATTGATCTATTTCATAGCTTTTGATTTCTCGGTTCTATGACTGATTCATGTTCCAAAATGATTTTTCCTTCCTTGTCAAGTTCTCGCAATACTGTTTGAACTGGGATCTTCTGCAACTTTTGAATGAGTTCCCACTCCTTTGGGCATATGGATATATGTAACGCCTGATGTTTGGAGGAACACTTCATGGAACCAAATGAATAGCATGATCATGATCACGAATAGGTGGGAGGCCTTTGGGAGTCTCAAATACCTTGGAATGATTGTCCAAAACGTTTTGGAGATTTGGAGAAAGACATGATTTCGATGTGGGATCCTCTAGTGAACATAATTGTGCAATTACACCCTGTTGTTCTTTATTTAGAAGCTTTGTCATGCTGTTAGAGTTGATTATCATTCCAGGTTTTCCTTTGATACTCCTCAATTCAACTTCCTTTCCTTCGCAAAAAATTTCAAGAAAAGTTCTTGAAAATTAAAAGCTATCGTACCCAAAGATTGTAGCCATTGGACTCCTAGTAAAACATCAGCACCACCCATTGGAATGGAAATCATTCGGCTATTCAATACATATTCTCCCATGGATAGCTTGATATTATGGCACTTTCCAGAGCAATTTATGGTTCCTCCACTTGCAACCATCACTTGACACTCCGGTGTTGGATATGGGAAGCAATTCAATTCCTTGGCTATCTTACAATCAATAAAATTATGGGTACTTCCCAAATCAATCAACACTCTTACCTTCTTCTTCTTGATATGTCCTTCTATCTGGAGAGTTTTAGGAGTGGTAATTCTTTCCAATGCTTTACAAGATATGGTCGGATTCATTTCTTCTTTCTCTGGGATTGGTTCTTGGTGTATATACTCTTCTTTTGAAATTTCTTGATCCTTTTCTTCCTCCTCTACACAGCCAATGTAAAATAATTTCTTCTCAGCACAATTATGACCTTTAATGTATTTGTTATCACAATTGTAACAAAGCCCTTTTTCTCTTTTTTCTTCCAATTGTTGTGGTGTAACTCTTGTAGGTTGTGGAAGGTTAGGAGAAACAACACTTCCACCTTTATAGTTGTGAGGGGTAGATTTCCTTGTTGCCATAATTTTGCTTTCAATTTTTCTTGCCAACTCGAATGCCTCCTCCAATGAATCAGGTTCCCAAAAACGAATTTCATGTTGAACGTTATCCTTTAAAGTCCCTATGAAGACATCAATCCTTTGCTTCTTTGGAATATCATTTATCCTTATATTCAATTTTTGAATGTCCTCAATGTGCTCTACCATTGAACACTTTTGTTTGAGATTTATCAATTGGCCAAAGAAGGTGTTTTTCTTTGTATCCTCATAATGTGCTATCATTTCCTTGTGAAAATTGACCACGTAACAAGTTGTTTACGAGAACAAAGCCCTTTATACCATAAAAATTGATCCGGTTCTAAATATGAAGATGCAATACATACCTTTTGTAACAGTGGTACACCATGTAGATCAAAATATTGCTCCATATGAAGTATCCAATTTACCAGATCCTTGCCATCAAACTTCCTCATATTGCCTTTTCTTGATTTTAGGAGTTCGATCTTGAAACAAATATAACTCTGTAATTTCGGCTCTTCCAACTCTGAAATTTCGACCTGCAATAGCCCTCTGTGTCCTCTTACCAATGCCACCAGTCTGATCAAAATTGGATTCTCTAAGAAAGAGTTATGCACAATCTCCCAAGATTGCCTAATTATATACCTTTTCATAAGAGCTAACTTGTATGAAGTGCCACGTGCCATTGTTTTGACCTTCGAATCTGAAAAATATATACAAGAAACTAAAGTCTGTCCTCTTTCTGTAACTTCTTATGAAATTTCAATCTGATGCTCAAAACATAAGTTATGACTATTTTCCCCAGGTCACCTGCTTGGAGTGAAATTCAGGAGTCTGCAAAAAGGCCAACTTCCTCAGATCATATCTCCACAAATATAGTGCGCAACACTCTGAAATTCGGACCCGAGGTTCATAATGATTTCGTCCCATGTGGGTTTTTTTTTAGCATCTGAAACGTCACAGAAAAAAAGATAGCGCAAATTCCACGATGACCTGTTTGGAGCAGCGAAACCCTAGAATTCAAAGCTCTGATACCAAATGTTATGAAACCAGCTCACAAAAGGATAGAAAAGATAGATCAATGCCTTAGAATTCAGCCTCTTTGAGGGGGAAACCTCCTTTACATTACACAAATGAACAATTCTTGGATGATACAAATGAAAAAACCTCCTTTCTATATATAGGAGTCTAAGGGGTGATAATATAATCAGAGCAGACATAACAATAATAATGTAAGTGCATAATAATAACAATAGTGGGCTTCTATGGGGCACAATAGTAACAATACGGGGACTGCATGGGTACAACAATATAATAAGGGGGTTGTACTAATAACAATAAGGGGTTACACTAGTAGTATAGGGGCCTAACAACATTCCAATTATCAATAGAACCAGATGATAATGAAAAGCAGCAGGATCCTACTGATCCTTGTAAAGTATAAGGGAATAATCGTACAACTGCGTCTTCTTCTACGACTCCATTTAGGTTTATGGACAACATGAAGTTGTTTATATGTTCTTCAGAAGGAAGACCATCATTGGGGTTGAATTTTGGCAACCATTTTTCTGGATGAGTAGGTAAAGAATGTAATGGTCCTGCCATTTGAACAACTCTTAGATTTTTCCATGGTCTTTGAACCATTATGGGTATTTGTGTGGAAGAAGATGCACCAGTGGTTGAAGGTGATTAGGTAGAGGAATATTGTGCTCCTGTACAAGTGTAAATCATGATCTTAGATGGTGAGGAAATGATTGAGTTTGTGATGAAGATGATGGAATGAATGTGGGAGTTTGTGGTGATGGTGAAAGGATCTCACTATGAGTTTTAGACTCAGATTTCTTACTTTTCCTTCGAGGAGGAGGTAAAGGAAATTCAAATGGAGGAATTCCAAATTTCTCACTCTGTGATCTAGTTAATCTTCGAGAGGAAGGAAAACATGAAGAAACATTGGCTTGAGATAATTCAGATTCCTCTTGAGACAGAGAAATCCCTTATAATTTGTGAATTAAAGACTGAACTTCGGGAGTTTCTGCAAAGGAAGGATGGTCTAATTTATTTGGGGAAACACTAGTGGATTGTAAAGATTTTTTCACAACTTCATGTTTAGGTTTTGGCGATTTAGAATGTGACCGAGAAGTTGGAGGTGATGGTGAGGGAGTTTTACTCTTAGAATGACTTTTTGATTTAGATTTGCTTGCCATTCACGGCCCAGGCCCTCATTCTAGTGCCAAAATGTTGAAGCCTCGAAATTCGTTGCGACAACATGAGGTATAACCACCTAGTCCGGACCTTGAAAGAATCTCCTTTTTCGTTTGGTGTAGTGGCTCCGACTAGGGATAATGGGACCAGTTTCCCAGAAAGGATTGATTTGATAATGATGTTGGGGTGATATAAGATATAACGAAGAATGATTTAACTAAAAATGATCTAATCTAAACAATAAACACATGCATCTACTAATTCTATTGTTTATCTTACTATATATACTTGAGAATAATCTAAGATATGTGATCTACAGAGATGTCTCAAAGCAACTGGTAATGAAGATTATTCAACTGCTAAAAGAAATGAAATCGTGAATGATAATTGTTTTGGCTAAATAGTTAGACAAAACAATTGAGAAAACTTTATCGCATATAGTAATTGTGCATGTATTCAATAAGGAATTAGAGCTGAAACATCATACAAAAGTGCAATAATGTAGAACTATAACTCATATTTCCTACATAACACAATATAAGAAAAAGTATTGCTAGTTCATAAATGAAACACAATCATAAGATAAAAGTACCATATATGAAAGGTTCTGCTCATGAGATCAGCAATATTGATCCACTTTCTTCCAATCAAATATACCCTAAGAGTACAGAAGTGCAATTTCAGTAGAGTATGCTTCAATATTCAAGAAAATTAGATCCTGTTCCAATTATTTCATCAAAACATTCACAAAAGTACAGAAGTGCAATCTCTTGCAAATTGTTTTTGATAAAATTTTGGACCCCTCTCTAAATGCATGAGAGAGGTTTAAATACTATAATACATATTTCAAAAATAGATTATTACAAAAAAAGCTGAGGAGGTTTCAAACAACCTTCCTCAGAGTAAGAAAAATAAAACTAAAAATAGGAAATAAACTAATGACAAGCTTCTTCATTTTGAATTGTCTTAGTCGACCACTTGGTCTTTGAGATTGCAGATATCCATCATTGGTTTCACCTGGGGAGGCTAGCCAATTGTAGATTTTAACTGTCCTGTGAATACGACATGTGAGAGAGTTGGCACCATTTTTTGTGCAGAACTAGTTAAGCATTGTAGAGTCATCCATTGGATATGTGGTTTTACCAAATACTGTAAGTATGTCTCCCAATCAAGTTTGGACAACTGTTTGATTGCTTCCTCTTTGGTTTGGGTTGTTTCTTTCCACTATTGTTCTAGTTGTCTGATGTCTAGGAGAGCTCCTAGTATGCATTCTTTAACAAGGTTGGCACTGTGAAGATTTTCATTCATGCTATCAATTATGTTGTTTTTTGTACCTGTTGCTGTTGTCATTGCCCTTTCTGCCTGCTTTAATTGTGTATCCCAATATGCAAATAGAATGTCTTTATGGGATTCTTCTATCTTTGGAAAATCAACTTTTCTTCCTTCATCAGATTCCTACCAGTCAATAAACTCTGAAATATTTTTATAGATTTCTTCATATTCAAATCTTAGATCAATCACTTGGTTAGTCAATTTATTACTTGTTTCACAGTAAGGATTGATTTGTGAGATCTTTCGGCAGAACATCTCTTGTTGTTGTGTCAATAGGGAATTTAGCTTGATTGCTTCTTTAATGAACTCATCTATCTGAGGGTTATCTTTGAATTTGTCTACCATGGCCTGCATTTGGAAAATTTGTGAGTCTTTCTCTGTCATGCTTTCTTGGTGTTGTAACCTCATTTTCTCAAAATCCCCTTGAAGTTGCACTACCTATTGTTCTGCTTGCCGATTGGTACTCTATTTCTCTTGTTCCAATTATTGTTCCAGCAGTTGTATTCTTTGTTCTTTTTCTTTAAGCAGAAGTCGGACTTCTATTGCTTTATCAATGGTTGCGGTGGCATAGGCGCTTGCAAACTGTGACAACTTTGTAAGGTTCTTAGATGGATCAACAAGAGTGTCTTTCCATACACCTTCCATTTATTTGTTCTCAAGAGTTGCAACAGATGTTGTGTCTAACTTCCTCTTCTTTCTTTGTCTTTTTACCACTGCCTTGTGTTTAGGGTTGTAAAATATGTCTAGCGGAGGTATTTCTTCGACTTTCAAGACAATTTCAGAAGTAGGGAAAGTCAGGATGACCTCAATGTCTTGAGTGTTTGTGACACCTTGCTCTATTATCTCTGGATTTGTTACCTGTTGAGTCTGTTTGGGGGTTTGGAATCCAGATGTATCCTCAAGACTTGTCCCTGTTTGGAGCTTTTGATTGAATTTCTCCCATTCCTTGTCTAGATCAATAAATTGAATCTTCCATGTTTGAGTTGATGTGGAGTCAACCTCTGTATGTTTCTTGGCCAAGGCATATTCATTCATTTCCTCAATATTTCCTTCTTTATTTTTCTTAGAACCTTTATTGGGACTTTCTTCTTCACTCTAAGATTGATTCTCTGAATGTTCTGACCCCTGAGTTGATCTTTCTTGTGACTCTTCATCAGAATTCTCCTTAGAACTTTCCTCTAGGCTCATGCTAGGAGTAGGTTCTCTTATTTTTTCAATCTGTAACAGGTCCAATGGGACCTTCAACAATCTTTTATTTCTATATACATGGAAAGAGTTGATGTCATCTGGGCTTCACTATAGCGATGCTAAATGTAAGACCTGTGCAAATGATTCAACTCCCTGGAATAGGTCATTAAATGGATCGTCTTCATGAGTAAATTTCCTGATTTTAACCATGTTGGTGAAGTCTTTGGCAACTTGGTTTAGGTCATAATGTCAACCTAGAATCGTGGCTAGTTTTAGAAATGTAATATTCTCCATTTCTTTCGCCGTGTGTCCAAAATCATGCAGCACGAAAGTGCCACATTGCAGTGGAAAGGTTGGCCAAATGGAATTTTTTATTTCCTTTAGAGTTTTGGTTAAAACATTCCCTATTCTCTGGTAAGCAATCTCTCTTGCTAGTAGTTTGTGTGGAACATAATATGGGAGGACATGTGGAGCTGCAATGATCCCAAAAACTCTGATATAAGTAAATGTTTCTTCACCAAACCATCTTGTGACTAGAAAGATGTCTATCTTTACCTCTTTGGAAAGCTTGGGGTTGTTTTATCAAAAATGGTTTTATAAATGGGTAACATAATACCATGGAAAATTCTGTAGAAATGGGAACTGAACTGGGATTCCCATAAAGTTTTATGATACACATGGATGGGGAGAGGGTTATGTATAGTCCACTTCCAACCCATGTTTGGAAATTGTGAGCAAAAACATATGGCGTCCATTACATAAGCGCTCATGTAAAAAGGGGGAATAGTTCATGAGGAGACAATTCTATTTTGCCTATATTCCCTAATATCCATAGCTAGATTATCTGACAAAATATGACTCCAATTCATAATCATTACGTTAACAACTACATCAATCAATGGAAACCACTCGATGGAAAATTTGGTACTATCAGCTTTCCAAAATAGTCTACACATCATCGTAGTTGTGAAATTATGTGGAGTCAAGGGGGATGAAATTGGGTACATACCGAATTTCTCCCATTTGAATTTACCGGAGCCCGACCTCCAGTTCTGCATAACGTCCATTGCGTCCTCGTTTTCTTTGGCAAAATGTTCAAGGAAATCTTTATCATAGATCTTTTGAGGCTCTGGTAGATGGTACATTTGGCGTGAAAGACCCTATAACTTCATGTCTTGAATTTATGAAATCCCTCTCTAAAATATTCACATTATCAATTATCCATTTCACCATATCTATGTATGGTAATGTCTTGGGCCTTGCAGCTATTCTGTGTAGAAACGAACATGCTGCCTCAAAGTAGGAAGCCTCAGATGATACTTTAGTGTCAGCTGTTGCCTTAGTTTCCAGTTGATCTATTTTTGTATGATTAGTTTTTATGTGCTAATAACAGTTACAGATTTATAAATATGTGTTTGGTTATTGCTTCTTGTGCCGAGGTTTCATTAGCTGTTTGTGCATACAATCATGTAAATTTCCTTAAGTTTAAAAACACATTCATGAGAAAAATAGCTTTAGAAACAAATATTGAACAAAAAACATGTACAGTGCAGCAAACCATCAAAGACACACATTAACACAGTGTTTTGATGAAGGAGTTCACCCCTCCTGGGCTACATCTCCTTGGTCTAGCTTCTATAGCTTGGGCCTTTATATTAGCTTAATGTGGCAAAAATGTTTATTACAAAGCTTTATGGCTCCTGATACCTACACCAATGTGTTCAAAATGTCAAAATTAGCCAAGCACACCTCTTTCTGAGCTCAATTTGGTTGAAAATTGCTCAAGATATGCTTCATTCAATGTATCCCTAGGAAACCCCGCTAAAACTGGAGAAGACTACAGTTAGCACCGCCAAAATTGATGCGCCTCCAAAACTGCCTCCATCCTAATATAAAGATTAATTAAGATAAATCTGGATTAATGGCGCTCTAAGCACACTTATCCGTTAGCTCTAGCCCGAGTTTATATTATGTGGTCATATGGTGAGGGGGTGCTATAGGATAAAATGCATGGTGTATGGAGAATGAAGATACTCTCAATGGTCTTCCTAGGACCTTCGACAGACTGTAAGATTATCTGTAGCTGTCACAAAGTTACATGCATGTTCATAAACAATAACTAACTATCAAAGTAGGAGAAGTAGATTACCTCAAGCCTTTGTGTAGATTTGCTGGAGAGCACAATGCAGCTAGGTGGAAGTCCCCTGAGCCGGCTCCAGATCAAGTCCTGCACATAGAAGAGACAAGCATAATCACAACATACAACTCTGATAACTAATACATGAATACATAAAAGAACATCTAGTTACACATAACTAAGATACTCATGCTAAAAGGTATTAGACAAACAACTGAATGAATGATAGTACCAACACCATGAAGTAGATAGTACAACTGTAGTTCTATATTAATGTTGGAAGAGTGATTACAACCATATGTTGTATCAGCCTTCCCTTACCCCTCCAGCTTCTCTCTCTCTCCCCCTTCTTACCAACTTCTTAAGATTTGAGATAATGCTCAACAATCAAGTATCCTATCCTTTCAAATGCTCTGACCCTTATCACCATAGCCCTAGCTTTGCTTATGTAGAAATTGAGTTAGGGTTGCCAAGTTCCTCCTTGAGTTCCCTAGGGTAAAAGCAATGAAGTTGCCATGCTTTTCAGCTCTTTCCCATTTGCCTCCTTCATTAGGATTAGAAATCCTCCAAATAGGTCGAATCTGGATGTTTCCTTACTTTTCTTGAGTGATTTTAGGAACAAATATCTAGATATTTATGAGTCAATTCGTTCCTTTGACCCTTAGAACTTCACTAGGATCCACTAACGCTGTTCCCGAACTAGCAACTTGAGTTAGTTGGGTCACTAACACACCCTTAGGCTTGCAGAGAAGCTTTATAAAGCAGGTTGTCAGTGCATAGCCAGCGTTAGTGTGGAAACAAGGCATGTGATCTTGGTCTTTGCTTCAGCTATCATGTCTTTCCCCTCTAAGTTGATGAGGAGGTCAATTTGTTGTATAACAGATGCCCCCTAAAGTATGAGATCAGAGGCTGCGATGATGGCCGAAATACTTTACTTAATTGTAATTTTCCTTCAAAAAAGAGAGAGAGGATCAGAGCTTCGAGTGGTACGGGAAACCTGATACAACACACACACACACACACACACATATATATATATATATATATATATATATATATATAACTACTAAAATCATGTCCTGAGTCAGGTATTCCCATGCTCAGTGGCTATGTCAGAGTGCCTTTCTCATAAAAGAGATATGACGGTGTTGGCCACCGATAAGCACAATGTGGATCTGGTGTCATAATAGAATCATCCTAATAAGCTGTCTCCAAAAAACAATATATGTAACTTGGGAGAGGAAACAAGGCTGAGTGATGCAAGCCTCTACCCAAGGTCTTGATTTCCGCTTCACCAAACATCATAGAACGATACATGTGAATATATTCATTGATGTCGAACATGCACGAAATCATCTGATTACCAGTCAATAATGGAGATTGTTAATAGACGTGAGGAAGGATATGCTTGATGGGTTGATGGAGGAAACAAAAGGTTAACCCTTGAACAATAGAAGGCACGACAACTGTTTTAACCATGCAGCACTAGACTCATGAACACCGAAGAGTGTTAGGATATAGAGATGCAAGAACATCGGGGTATTTAGGCTAAACTCATAGGATGGTAGGATTCATATTGAGAGGCCGTCACAAGGAAGGTTTATCTGAGGGAGTGCCATGTTCAAGGGAACTAATGCTGCCAAACCATGCTTTCTAATACTATATGCAGTTGTCTACTCTCCCCATCTGATTAGTTTAGTGAGTCAAGACAAGTAAACTCGCCGATCTTTTCATGTTTTTAAGAGTATGAAAAGGACCGCAAAAAGAACGACTCTATACCCTATCTGATTAGTTTAACGAGTCCAGACAGGCAAACTCATTGATCTTTTCATGTTTTGATAGTCTGAAAAGGATCGTAAAAAGAGCGACTCTATATCTTGTATGTGTAGTTTAATGAGTCTAGACTAGACAACTTAGTGGTATTTTCATATTTAGAGAGTTTGAAAAGATCGTAAAGAGTAACTCCATGGTGGTCTCTTTGTCATAGTTGTTAACAGGGTGCGACAAAAGGTTAATAATATACCCGGATCAGTTACTTTTCCATGAGTTAATCTATTGAATCGAGATAAAGAGAAACCTATGTTCAATGGATGTCTACCTCATTTTGCTATGAGTATGAGGAGACAGAATAAACTCGTTTTTCATCGTGAATTTTTAATGAGTCACACGACGACAAACTCAATGCCTTCATCAAATTTTAACGAGTCAAATGAAGAAAACTCAAGGTAGCTTTTTCAGTTAAGTGAACGAGGAAAAAGAGGCAAAAGAACTGCTCATTCCTCCTTCGTATATTTTAACGAGCCCGAAGGGGGGGGAAAACTCGGGGATTTTTCAATTTAAGAGAAAGAAATGGTCCCAAAAAAGCAAGTGCTCTGGTTGCTGCCGTATATGTTTAACGAGCCCGGTGACAAAAACTCTGGATTTTTATGTTTAATGAGCGAGAAAAGTACCTAAAAGAATGCTTGGGTCATCTTTATAAATGCTTAACGAACCTAAAGACAAAACTCGAGATTTTTTTAGTTTTATGAGTGAGAAAAAAGCACCTAAAAAGAATGCTCTAATGGTCTTTTTTAGTTTAATGAGCTAGAAAAAGAGCGAAAAAGAGTTGCTCAGACCATCATCGTATATGTTTAACGAGCCCTGTTAGCTTTGTTGGCATTTGGCCCAAAAAAATGGATCCGAAACACTCCTGAAGTCTTCAAGAGTTGATTAAAATCATCCCAAGATCGAAACAATCATATGCCAAAAGCGCTTAGAAGGGTGGAAATACGCTATCGGGGGGCTAAAATACTCCAAAACAGTGAAAAACAGAGTATTGCAGGCGCGAATAGAGCAACACCCAACTGCCATTAGAACTGGCCGATCCACGGCCCAGATCTAACCGGCCAAATCGCAATCAGCCAAGCTGAAGGGACAGTAAATTGGTGAGTCACATCAGTAGTCGCGGCGGTGGAGGGCATAATCTATAAAGCCCCGACGTTGAGCGATCTGCGATTGCGATTAGATCACATCGCAGCGGAACATTACCAAGGGTCAAGGCCCACATCACATCACAGGTTCACAATCAACAGGAACATACTTCGTGTTATATGAACACCGTTGGCTGGAGCAATATGTGATTGCGATTAGATCATCGCAAGATTGGATCGGAATATTGCGAAGGAGCAAGGCCTCTATGCAGGTGGTAACGCCGATTGCGATGAGTCCCGTACTTGAAAGGGTTCAGGAATGAAATCCATAAGATTTGAAGTCCGAAGGGAGGCCAATTTTCAAGTTTCCTGTGTTTTAAGTATTTCAAAATACAAGGGGAACAAAGGGACCACGTCTGCTGTGGTAGATGACAACAACCCAGAGGGCAGAACCGATGAGAGAATAGGCCATGTTTAAGGAATTTTGAGGTCCGAAAAGAATAGAGAAGGGTGGGATTTACACAGTTGCAGCGTTTTATGTATGAAATATAAAACATTCCTGGTTATCATTTGAAAGAGACTGTTGCAGGGATTTCATAGGCCCGATAGCCACTCCATTTGCAAGATCAGGTGGCCAACCATCCTTAGAAGCATCGTGCAGAAATGTTACATGCCAGAAGAGGGAATTGACCGGGATATAGCAGCCGGCGGACAGATCCCTAAAAGGGAAAGAGGGGGCCATAGCACGCTGCAACCCGAATCAAATGAGATCATGGAACATCAATGGTCCGGCCAGCGCAATAGCCATCTTAACAAACATTATGGGGCATCTCTGCCACAAGAGAGATCCCAGGCTTCATAGCAAGTTGCCCAAAATATCTGAATATGGTTAGTCCTCTGTCAGAAGAAAAAACCTCTGTGCCATGCCTGCCTATTGAGGGAATCAAATGGTTAAGGGACAGATCAGACAAGGTTAAGACTCTGAGCCTTCTAGAAAGATCAGAAGCATTGTAAAGGGCCTATAAAAGGCAGAAAACTAGATGTAACAAGGGTTCAACTTTTGGAGACTATTCCTCCGATGTTCCTTCAAGCTTCTCATCTGCATCCTTTAGTAATACACGCTTCTTTTGCTGTTATACGTTTAATATCCATTCCTCTTCTATTCTACGCTTGGAATTGTACAGTCCATTCAGGTTCTTTGTGTATCCAAGGCCAGATAACTACCATCTTATCTCTGCTTTGATATACTAGATTTGCAAGCTTCTTTGCTGCACGTAGCTAGCTATTTGCATATGTTGTCATATATGTAATCTGTTGGTATGGTTAAGCATTCTCCATCTATCCATTAAATGTGAAAACTATTGAGCGTTAGTGGTTTGAAGCCTTGTGTTGTTAAGAGCGTTCATGCATGTCTTGAGTGAGAACATAGTTGAAATGGTCATCTGACTTATTCCAAATCATCATCCATTCCAATAGTTTAGAGAACAATATTGAAAATTATATGTTACCAGTTATCTCAGAGATACAACCTATGAGAATTTCCTGGAGTGCTAACATAATTGGCGTCATTTATGGGGAGAGGAAACTGAAGCTTAGCTTCCCTGGGAAACACACAGACCCAGCTTTGATGATAGACAAAGTCTAGGCACATTTTTGGTTGTAATCATCTATCTGGCGACTCTATTGGTGTTCGAACCTCTTGGTGACTCCACTTCATAATTCTGGCTCAGTTTGTGAGGCATACTCGGAGAAATCCTCAGAAATCACAAGCTGACCCAGTACCTAACCCTGAAAAGACCATCAAAGAGAAGAAAGTATTGCAGAAAGGAGCATCAGGTTTAGGTAAACCTAAACAATATTCTATATCTCTTCAAGAAAATCCTGCAATAGAACAAATACATGTTGAGAGTACAGATTCTAATACTAGCAGTGAAGAAAAACTCTCAGAAATTCATAAAGCTCCTTATTCTTTAGTTTCTCCTTTTGTTGTCAGCCCAAAGGGAACCTCACCTCCTATCCATCATACTCCTTTGGTCTCATCAGTCACTCCTCAGCCTTCTGTCATTCAGACTTCTAGTACTCTTTTAGTCACCACAACTATGGCAGGTCCACAAGCACCCACCAAAATGGAAAGAATCATAGCTACTAGGTATGGACCTCTAATACTGCCCACTCCTTTGAATGCTATGCCCACTGGAGAATATCAGAAGTATATGCCTAAGTTCACTGGGACTGAAGGTGTTACTGCTGAAGAACACCTTGAGTCATTTTATAGCTATGCTGATAATCTGGACATTAGTGAAGATGATGTGTGGATGAGAGTCTTTGTCCAAAGCCTAGATGGGGAGGCTAGAAAATGGTTTAGAGAAAAAGCCCCAAGATCTATAGCAGATATTGAAGCTTTAGATGATGCATTCCTAAAACATTGGGGGGATAAGAAGGATCTCCTCTACTACCACACTGAGTTTGGAAACTTGAAGAGGGAAAATGGGGAGCTGTTGTCTGATTTTAATAAGAGATTTAACCACATGTACAACAAGATACCGACAGAAGTAAAACCTACCACTACCTCTGCTAAACTCACCTATGCTAATGCTTTTGATTTTGACTTCTGCCTACTGTTGAGAGAGAGGTGATGTGCTACTTTGGCTGACATGTAGGATGCAACCTTGGAAGTAGAATCAAACATCATGGCTACAAAAAAACTCAAGGGAAATGCTGATAGAAGAAGACAAAGGGGCGAGTCTTCATCATCCTCTGATCCTAAGATAGATAAAATGACCAAAATGATCGAGTCATTAGCCTCTGAAATTTCCAAATTAAAGGTTGAGCAGCACCCTAGGAAAGGGAGAGTTCCCAATACCTTTGCTCCTAGAAATCCAAATCCATATAGAAGAGCTAATGAACAGTTGCAGATATTGCAAAGAAGCAAAGATGCCAATGAAGACCAAAGGGTGAAGACCCCTTTCCAGAATGTAGTCATGGAGGAAGAGCAGTTTGAAGAAGATGATGAGATCCATTGCCTTGAAGACAAAGGCAATGCTTCCTTTTTGACCGCAGCTGCCTATGAAAAGTCATTATGCAATGACCAGACTAACCAAGAATGGGGTGGTGAAGCTTTTCTGCAAGCTGAAGATTAGTGCAGATATAATCTGCAGCCGAAGATGAATAATGCCAAGGAAAATCCTGTTCAAAGGGCTGCTGACCCTGCAGTACAACAAGCTAATAAGAAAAAAAAGTTGGCAGTTGATCTTATCATCCTCAAAGCTCCAACTCATGAGGTAAGAGGCCTTGACAAGTCCCCTTCTCCTTTCAGTTTTCAATCAGAAATTCAAAAGCTAAGAATACCTATGCCTCTGATTGAACTAGTGAAAAGTGAGTCCTTCAAAAGATCCATCCTCAAGGCTCTTGAACCTAAAGCTATCCAAGCCTCCACCAACTGTGTAAATCTACAAGATGACAAGCCAGCTGTTATTCTCAGCCCAATGATTGAAAATGGTGAGGACAACTTCCCATCATTCTATGTCTCTCTGAATATTCATGATAAAATCCTCCACAACTACCTTTTGGACACTGGAGCTAGTCATAACTTAATGCCCAAGGCTGTCATGGACAAGTTGGGTATCTACATCACTAAGCTTTATCATGATCTGTTTCTTTCGACTCTAGAAAATTGAAATGTCTAGGATTAATCAAGGACCTAGCCATCACTTTATCTCAGCTGTCTATGAAAAGCATGATGATGGATATTTTGGTAGCATATGTACCTCCCAAATTTGGCATGTTACTTTCCAAAGGTTGGATCAAGAGACTAGGTGGATCATTACAAAATGATCTGTCCTATGCTACTGTCCCAGTTTTCAGAGGGGAGAGCAAGAGATTATACAGAGAGGCGTAGTTGGCTTACATCATCAGCAACGAGAAGAATCCCACTAATCATCCCATCTACGCTGTTGATACTGATTTTGGAGAATGTATTCTTCATATTGAAGAGTCTGAGTTGGCCTCCACGCAACTCAAAAAGCCAGTTTTCCAAATTGCGCAGGATGGAAACCCACAGATTTGGGGTATGTTCTTTGATGGGGCTTGCTCCAAAGAAGCTGCAAGGTAGGTGTATTCCTTGTGTCCCCAACACAAGAATACATTCATTTGTCTTTTAAATTAACCTTTCAGGTCACAAACAACATAGCAGAGTATGAAGCTTTGATTCTGGGCTTAAGCGCTACTAATGAAATGAGCATCAATGGCCAGCAAGTGTTTGGAGATGCAGACCTCATCATTCAGCAGGTAAATAAAACGTTCCAAGGAAAGCATCCAAGGTTGAAAGCATACAGGGATGAGGTATGGAGGCTCAAATATTCTTTCAAAGATTTCAACATTTCTTATATTCCAAGAATGAAGAACCAACTTGCCGACTCCCTTGCTGTCTCTGCTAGCACGTTTGTTCCTCCTTTTCCTCCTAAATTGACATATGAAGTTCATGTAAAATACAAACCGTCCCTGCCAGACAATGTCAAATATTGGAGAGTTTTTGCAGATGATGAGGAAATTAACAGATTTTTACAAGTCATTGAGGAATTTGCTGAAATGCACATCGACCAAGAAAAACAAAACATGGAAGAATTCAGCCAGTCCAAGCTAAAAAGTGAAATCGGTCGAGAAAGCAGCGTCCAACTGCCTAGTAATCACATACCATAGGGATTGGTGCCTCTAGAGAAGCTTTTCGATCATAACGACGTGCCAACAAGCCGGCCAAAATAGAGAATGAGTCCGCTGTTTGTAAACATAATATAGGGAGCCTAGTCCATCCGAAATTCATCAATCTGTCTACTCATTTGTCTTCTACCTAGAATTCTGAGTATTGATCCCTCATGAAGCAATTCACTGATATTTTTTCCTGGGAATAAAATGATCTTAAAACCTATGACCCGGACATTATTCAGCATAGGATCCCACTAGAAAAGAACACCACCCCTTTCAAGTAGAAATTATGACCTGTCAGCCTTCTCTTACTGCATTTGATCGAGAAAGAAATCAAGAAGCTGTTGGATGCCAAAATCACAATTCCCCTAAGGCATTTAAAGTGGATAGCCAACCTAGTGGTGGTAAGGAAGAAAAATGGAGAAATAAGCCTTTGCGTCGACTTCAGAAATCTGAATAAGTGCTCTAAAAAATATAACTATCCCCTGCCCAAGATGGAACACTTGCTACAAAAAGTTTCAGGGGCTAGAGTCATGTCTTTCTTAGATGGATTTTCAGGTTACAATCAGATTTCTGTACATCCTGAAGATCAGGAAAAGACCGCCTTCACTACTCCTTAGGGTACTTTCATGTACTCCAAGATGCCTTTTGGGCTGATGAATGCTGGGGCTACGTTTCAGAGGGCCATGGACATAGCCTTCGTGGGAGAGAAGGACAAGTTTGTCCTTATTTATCTTGATGACATAACCGTCTTCTCCAACAGCCACAAAGACCATTTACAACATTTAAAGAAGGTCTTCCTAAAGTGCAGATAGTTCAGAATCTCAGTAAACCCAAAGAAGTCACAGTTTTCTCTAGGAGAGGGCAAACTTCTGGGACATATTGTTTCTACTGAGGGTGTGAAGATTGATCCAACAAGGGTTCAAGCCATTCAGACATTGTCCATCCCAAGGTCGAAAATGGGCATCCAATCCTTCCTGGGTAAGATCAACTTTGTAAGGAGGTTCATTCCAAACTTTGCAGAGTTAGTAAAGCACATCACTTCCATGCTGAAGAAAGGATCAGAGATAAAATGGAAATTTTCTTCAAGAAGCCCTTTTGAATCCATCAAGCAAGCTATCATGGAATATCCCACTCTAATCAGCCCAGATTACACTAAGGAGTTTTGTATCTTCTCTTTTGCCTCTTATGATACACTGGCAGCAGTTTTGTTGCAGAGAAATGATGAAGGCATAGAGCACACCGTGGCCTTTTTCAGCAAAGCTCTGAGGGATGTTGAACTAAGATATGACCTTATTGAGAAGCAATCTTATGCTTTCATAAAGTATTTGAAAGCATTTAGGATTTATATTCTGCATTCCAAATTAATTGCATATGTGCCCTCAGCCTCAGTGAAAGATGTCTTAACTCAGCCAGATATTGATGGAAAGAGGGCAAAATGGATTGCAAAATTCATAGAATTTGACATAGAGGTGAAGCCCACTAAGCTTATCAAAGGCCAAGGTTTAGCTAAGCTCATGGCCGAAGAAAATTGTAGCTTGTTAGACATAAATTGCATGGGTCTAAATGCAGATGATGAGAAAACAAAGGGAGCATCAGAAGAGCAAAAGTAGAATCAGTCCTTGGCTGAAAATCTAGCCACATGCGAATGGTATTCCAACATAGTTCATTTCTTGCAGAAGCTGGAAGTTCCTCCAGGGCTTAGCTCAAGTCAAGCTCGTACCATTAAACTCAGATTAGCCAAATTCTACATTGACAAAAATCTGCTTTATTGGAAAGACCCATCAGGAATCCTCTTGAGGTGTCTAGATAAAGAACAATCTGTAGAGGTCATACACTAGTTCCATTCTAGCATTTGTGGTGGGCATCATTATTGGAAAACCACAACTCACAAAATCTTGAGGGCTGGGTATTATTGGCCTACATTGTTCTCTGATGTGTTTTCTTTTGTAAAAGCTTGTGACAAGTGCTAGAGGTTTGCAGGAAAACAATAGCTAAAATCTTTGTCTTTGAAGCCAATACATGTCAATGGTCCCTTCCAACAGTGGGGCTTAGACTTTATAGGTTAGATTAACCCACATTCCAGTGGCCAACACAAATGGATCTTATTAGCCACAGATTATTTCACCAAATGGATTGAGGCTATACCTGCTAAGAATGCCAATCATCAAGTTGTCATCAAGTTCTTGAATGAGAATATTTTCACTAGATTTTGTTGCCCAACCAAACTAGTCACTGATAATGCAGCAACTTTTAAGGCAAAAGAATTGATGGACATGTCTGAATCCATGGGAATTCAAGTGGTGCATTCTACCTCATATTATCGTCAAGGCAATGGCCTGACAGAATCATCTAACAAGAGTCTAGTAAGGATAATAAAAAAACTGTTAGAGGACAACAAAAAGAGCCGGGATTCCAAGTCGAAGTTTGCACTGTGGGCTGAAAAAGTTTCCATCAAAAAGTCCATAGGGAATTCTCCATTTAAATTGGTTTATGGCACTGATGCTGTTTTCCCTATCCAGCTGATTCTCCCCGTGGCTAAGTTCTTGCAAGAAGAACAAGATGGAGAAAATGACATGGTAAGAAAAATGAATAACCTAGTTGAACTACAGCAGATCAGAGAGCAGCTGGTTGAGAAGGCACAAGTCCATCAGACGAAAATCAAAGAAACCTTTGACATGACGACAAAAGTGGACAATTTCCAAGTTGGTGATTGGGTGCTCAAATGGGATGCATTGAAGGAAAAGAAAGGTAACCATGGCAAGTTTGACTTCTTATGGACAGGTCCTTTTGTCATCGCTCAATTTCAGCACATCAATACATTTATCTTGCACAATCTAGAAGGAGGAGACACTTTGGGTAGCCCGGTAAATGGGTGATTCCTGAAACTCTATTTCATTTAAGGCCTTAAAGCCTTATTATTGTACATATGTTTTTCTTTTAGTTTTTATGTCTATGCTAAAAAGACTCCATGCACAATGGAACACTAGGGGAAGATTCAATTTTTTTTTACAGGAAAGGCATTGATCTCTGATTCTTGAAACCTCACAGGGAGCATTCATCCCCAGAAGGAGCCAGTGTTAGCTTTGTTGGCATTTGGCCCAAAAAATGGATCCGAAACACTCCTGAAGTCTTCAAGAGTTGATTAAAATCTTCCCAAGATTGAAACAATCATATGCCAAAATCCCTTAGGAGGGTGGAAATACACTATCAAGGGGCTAAAATACTCCAAAACAGTGAAAAAACAGAGTATTGCAGGCGCGAACAGAGCAACGCACAACTGCCGTTAGAATTGGACGATCCACGACCTAGATCTAACCGGCCAAATCACAATCAGCTAAGTTGAAGGGACAGTAAATTGGCGAGTCACATCGGCAGTCGTGGTGGTGGAGGGCATAATCTATAAAGACCCGACATTGAGTGATTCGCGATTGTGATTAGATCGCATCGCTACATCACAGTGGAACATTACCAAGGGTCGGGGCCCACATCGCATCGCAGGTTCGCAATCGGCAGGAACATATGCCGTGTTATATGAACACCGTTGGTTGGAGCAATATGCGATTGCGATTAGATCATCGCAAGCTCGCATCAAAATATTGTGAAGGAGCAGGGCCTCTATCCAGGTGGTAATGTCGATTGTGATGAGTCCCAGACTCGAAAGGGTTCAGGAATGAAATACATAAGATTTGAAGTCCGGAGGGAGGCCAATTTTCAAGTTTCCCATGTTTTAAGTATTTCAAAATACAAGGGGAACAAAGGGACCACACCAGCTGTGATAGACGATAGCAACCCAGAGGGTAGAACCGATGAGAGAATAGGCCATGTTTAAGGAGTTTTGAGGTCCGGAAAGAACAGAGAAGGGCGGGATTTACACAGTTGCAGCGTTTTATGTATGAAATAGAAAACATTCCTCGTTATCATTTGAAAGGGACTGTTGCAGGTATTTCATAGGCTCGATAGCCACTCCATTTGCAAGATCAGGTGGCCAACCATCCTTAGAAGCGTCGTGCAAAAATGTTACATGCCAGAAGAGGGATTCGGCTGGGATACAGCGGCCGGCGAGCAGATCTCGGAAAGGGAAAGAGGGGGGCCACAACACGCTGCAACCTGAAACAAATGAGATCATGGAACATCAACGGTCCGGCCAACGCAACAACCATCTTAACAAACATTATGGGGCATCTTTGGCATGAGAGAGCTCCCAGGCTTCACAGCAAGCTGCCCAAAATATATGAATATGGTTAGTCCTCTATCAGAAGAAAAAACCTCCATGCCATGCCTGCCTATTGAGGGAATCAAACGGTTAAGGGAAAGATTAGACAAGGTTAAGACTCTGTGCCTTTTAGAGAGCTCAGGAGCATTGTAAAGGGCCTATAAAAGGAAAAAAACTAGATGTAACAAGGGTTCAACTTTTGGAGACTGTTCCTCCTATGTTCCTTTAAGCTTATCATTTGCATCCTTTAGTAATACACGCTTCTTTTGCTGTTATACGTTCAATATCCATTCCTCTTCTGTTCTACGCTTGCACTTGCATAGTTCGTTCAGGTTCTCTGTGTATCTGAGGCCAGATAACTGCCATCTTATCTCTACTTTGATATACTAGATTTGCAAGCTTCTTTGCTGCCTGTAGCTAGCTATTTGCATGTGTTGTCATATATGTAATTTGCTGGTATAGTTAAGCATTCTCCATCTATCCATTAAATCTGCAAACTATTGAGGTTAGTGGTTTAAAGCCTTGTGTTGTTAAAAGTGTTCATGCATGTCTTGAGTGAGAACAGAGCTGAAATGGTCATCTGACTTGTTCCAAATCATCATCCATTCAAATAGTTCAAAGAACAATATTGAAGATTATATGTTACCATGCATCTCCGAGCTACAACCTAGGAGAGTTTCCTGGAGTGCTAACAAGCCCAATGATGACAAACTCGAGGATTTTTCAATTTAAGAGCAAGAAAAAGTCCCAAAAAAGAACATGCTCATATCTTCTTTGTAGTAGTTTAACGAGCCCAAAGAAGGAGACTCGAGGTTTTTCAGATTAACGAGCAAGAAAAATACCATAAAAAGAATGCTCGATCTTCTTCGTGGTAGTTTAACGAGCCCAAAAAAGGAGACATGAGGATTTTTCAGATTAACGAGCAAGAAAAATACTGTATAAAGAATGCTCGATCTTTCTTGATCTCATGCTTGAAAATAGAAGGGTCTATGCCATGCATTTCCTCATAAGACCAAGGAAAAACATCGTGGAAGTCCTTAAAAGGGTAGGTGAAGCTCACAATTTCCTCAGGATTGCGATTGGCTCCAATCTGTATGTTTTCCATGATGCCTGTCATGACAGAAATATCGATGAGCAATGTTTTTGAAATATTTCCCTTGTTTCCTTCCGAGTCCAAAGTTTGGATAGTTGTATATGGTGAGGAAACGATATCATGTGCGTCAGGTGATAGTATTTGAAGGGGCATCATGTCTAAATCAGATATCGAAATACGATGGTGCGAGTCCTCCCAAGGTCGCTCTTCTAAACTCATGATTTCTCTAATAGCTTCGTCCGTAGGTAAGACTTGGTTGAGTGGATCGAAAGGAGCCATTATGTGAGGCGCAGTGGTACCGTTGGCCGTAAACAAAGTGACCAGAGATTCAGATGCAGATTGAATGGCTTGGTAGGCCAATTTAGCTGGTGACAGTGACATTTTTTCTCCGTAAGTGTCAATGTTTGAAGGAGCCGTGAGGATCCAAGGATTGGTTGGTTTGTGAGGAATGGATGAAACCATAGAGACCATCTGTGAAACCGCGGGTGGCGAAAGAGGGAAACAACCCATGAGGGAAGAAGCCTTCAATAGACCGGTACCGATACTGACATAAGAGTCAGGTACACCACCCACTAAGGGTACAAAGCTGCTAGGTAACAGAGAGTAATCTAGGGTGCAAAAGGATAGCTGGTCCACTGTGACTATCTTTCCATCCAAGGGAAAGAGGATGATACAGAAGACCGAAGACACAACGACCTTCATGGCATAAGTCCAAGTGCGGCCCAAAAGCAGATTATAGTCGAGTTTATGATCCACGACTTCAATATCTACCGTTATCGTTTTCCCACTCAAGGTGATGGGATAGCTAGCTAGGTAACCTTTTGGGATGAAAGTGTGGCTGTTGAAAGCTTTAAGGGAATTTGATGGCGGGGATAGGGTTGGAGAACCCAAGGCGAGCCAACATGAAGTTGACATGATGAAGGTAGAAGCACCTTCGTCGATGACAGTTCTGTGTATACCTTTACCTTTCAAAAAAATTTGCACTTGAAATGCAAGCTGGTGGGAAAGGGGAGGTTTACACTTTTCCATGTCGAAAACTGCAAGCATGGAATCCTATGGGTTGATACCACCAATAACCGAAAGAAAATATTTCCTTTGTGCTAGACATGTTTGTAATACTTCGAGCGTCGACATAGCCGACGACGCTTATGCCAAGTCTTCTACAATGCTGTAGTTTTGGGCAGCACGTGCAGATGTACTATGCGTTGTACGTCAAAGTGCCCCTTTGGGGGGGCGAATTACAAAGTCAGCAATAGGCCTTTCAATATGCAAATCATTGGGCGTCAGTGGGTTTTGACTTGAGGAAGGTTCCTCTGCAAGAGCGAAAGGAGCTCCATAAGATTTGGCTCTGGTTTGTAGATCTACCGTTTCAAAGGTGTAAACAGTAGAAGATCCTTCACCAGCTGAAGGATGTTGCGAACCACCGTTGCCCCCTTGCAGGGGTTGGGGTTGGTTTGCGATAAGGTTTTGATGCTGCTGAGTAGGGAAAGGATTATTCAGGACAATGGGGGTCCTACCAGTATCCTTGTTAGCAATGAAATCTGTGCATTCCTGAAGACGCAGACATAGATATGTCATGTGGTATTCAACACAGATTTTGCAAGGGAATCGGGCGGGTTTATCCTTTCCATCGTCAGAGGGCTCAGCAACCTTCTTCTTTGGGTTGTATTACTTTATTGACTGCTCTTTAGAAGGAGCGGTCTTTTTCTTATTCTTCTTGTTCTTACCACCAGGATTTTGTGTAGACTGCACAAAGTTTATCACGGTGGTAGGAAGAGCAGTCAATTTGGTAGAGGGGTCCACTATCATCTGGGTAATGTGATCGCTGAGTTGTTTTACAGTAGCCCCAGAGGTTGCACCAATAATCCCATTGGCGTGCGCTCTGGGGTGCTGAGTAGCGGAGGCATTGGAGTTGCGAGGGGCATTGGGGATTGCATTGTAAAGAGTACCAGACTGCGAAGATATCAAATGTAAGTGCTGGGCACGACGTATGGATTGGTCTTCTGTGACCGCACCACCTAAAGCGACATCTTTAGTGATTTGCGGGAGTAAGGACTTGCAGAACTAGTCCGCTAAGAGATAGTCTGGGAGGGGAGCTTTGACTAACCTCCGCCTACGTCTCCATTCATGTATATGATCGAAGATGTGGGTGGCGGTATCTTGACGTAATGAAGTGAGGAGCTCTGTCCCAGTCTCATAGTGGATGGGTAGCTGGAAGTGCTTTAGGAATTCCATCGCTAAAGTGTTGAAGGTGTTTACTGATGCGCGTGGTAACTCAATATACCATTTAGCTGCGTTGCCAGTGAGGGTGTGGGGAAAAAGACGTAACCGGACACTATCATCCACCATGGAGTTAGAAACACTCCAAAGATGGTAGGTGGTGATATGGGTGCGTGGATCCTCCCCTTGCTTTCCTTCGAACTTGGGAATGTCCGTTGGTATCTTATGCGAGATCGACGACCAAAGTAAGTTGTGGTAGATGTGGTCATTTGTGAGTTTGTACAAGTCGGGTATATCCAACATTGCCAAGAAAGGCAGAGAGTTTGGTGCCCCCGACTTGGACCAAGGTGATGACATATGACTTGAGGAGCCTTGCGCTCCTCCCATCATTTGAGTCCCAATATTATAGATGGCCTGCATGGTATAGTATTTTCCTTGAGGTATGGCGTTGTAGTGTGGAATTCCATGGGGATTTTGATACTGGGGTATAGAATTTCCCCAGGATAAGTGGTTCCCCCTTGACTCATTTGAATTTGTGAGTAGGGTGCTCCCATGGATTGGTTGGGACCTCCTTAAGGATTCCCACCCATCACAGAACTAACCATTTGTCCTTAATTGACATAAGGAACACTCATGTCAATTAGCGATTGATCATGCATGCTTGAGAATGGAGGGGGAACTGTTACGTTCCCTACCGACATGTGCATATTTGGAATGCACCCAGATACTTGAATCTGGGGAATTTAACTGTACAATGGCGGCTGACCATATTGTTGGTGGATGGGAACCACACCCATAGTGCCATATTAAACGTTATAGGGAGCGCTGTATGTAGCACTTGTCGAAGGTATGTAGTTTGACACTAAAGGGGTGGAACCGTCATTGGCTGGGTTCCACTCGTAGAGGGTGTCATGTGAGTGGTTGTACCTAGGACAAATGGGATAGCAGGGTTCGCCATCGACGGTGTTGTGGTGATTGTCGATTGGGGAAGTGGTGGAGGACCAAAAGTGTCCCTAAAGTCCCATGACCCATTAGTCGTTGATGGGATAGATGGAAATGTTCCAACTACAGAAGCAAGAAGTACAGGTACCACGGGAGCTAAGACTAGATCCAACGGATTCGTGAGCGGAGGGTTAAAGGGAGGAAGGAATCCTTCAGTAAAGAAATCCTCCGGCAAACTTGAATCATCAGTTGTCCAAATAGATCCCGTGTGAGATCTAGGAGACTGATTCCCTGAAGATGGGGAATCCGGTTCACAGGAGCTTGGCGGATCTTCCATAATGAGTGGAGGAAGTCCTAGCAATCGTCTACATTGACGATGGGGGCCGGATGTAGCCACGATGACTGTTAATTTTTATCAATAAGTTTTATCGTGATATTTGTTAAAGTCTCAAATGATAACACTCGGGTACCTAAAAAAATATAAAAAATACACTAAGTTGATCAATCAACAAACAAAGGGAAATGACCCTGCTTGATAAGCATCGATCACCGAAGATGAAACCCAGTATCACAGCGACTAACAGAGAGGGCTGGAAAAATGTACAGTTACGGTTACTCTTGAGCTTTGCCTGAACCTTAGATTGAGGGGCCAAGTACTCTCGTGAAGACGAGCACCCTCCCAAAAATTGAAGACAGAGTAGGTCCGTTTGTGTTAAGTACCAGGGCAGCCCGCCCCAGTCACCTTGTGTAAGTCCCTAAAAGCTTGGCCACTAAGGATACCTCAAATCACAAACACTACTGGGGGGGACATAGTCGCAGATAGTACGCTGTGTGGGCAGGATACCTGAGTCCCTGACTCAGCTCTGAAATCCCCGAAGGGATCCCCAATACACAGAATACCCAAAGGAGTTGCAAGAGAAGGTGGGCTACCTTCACTTACAGTCCAATGTTGTCTCATATTTTTCTCCGCTTTTATTGGAGTGGTCCCGGTAGTATGAGTGTAGCAGGAATTTTCTCTCTTTTAATGACACTAGTTTGGGTTTTCGATCTTGGGCAGTTTACTCACACTACCTATCCCAAGATCCTAGCCTGAACTAATGTTTGTTTCCTCAATAAAGAGTTACTGATTGATTTTAGGTAAATTTTATGTGTACTTTTTTATTGTCTTCAGTAGGGGAGTTGACGTACGAAATGTGATGAGACTTTGACTCAATAAATCATGCACAAGACAATGCTTTAATTTTTTTTACAATTCGATGAAAACAAGCTGTATTCTATAGGTGAGATTCTTTCACAGATTCATATTCTTTCCATGCATCCTAGTCATTTAACACATGCATAACCAACGAAAATCTTTCCAATGCTTTCATAATAACTACTTGAAACAAAAAATAAAGCAACTTTTAACCAGCTAAACAGAAGAATGAATAAAAAATATGGATCTTTCTTTCACAAAAATGCTTCTAAGAAAGAAAACAAAACTTTTTTCCTAAAAAAAAAACTTTTAGGACACCTATTTTGATAACAAAATGCAGTAACAGATCCTCTTTCAGTCCATGAGCAGGCTTCCTATCCCTTTTGGTTTGCAGACACAGTTGGAAATCAAGGTTTTGGGAGACTAACGCTATGTAGTAGTCGCCACAGAGAGTTAATAGGTCCACTAACGTTCCCTGTGAGCAGACATCGTGCTTTATAAAGCATTGTGTAGTCTTCTAACCTGCGTTAGTGTGGGAAAACAGTCAAAAATAGGGCTTCTTAGATCAGATTCAGTGATGAATACATGTAGGCAAGATGCAACAAGGTTTTTGGTGGGTCAGAAAGGGAATGCAGAAGTACAAGGAGGAGAAAACTGAGAACTATTGGGGTAAAACGGGAACTAGATGTATAGTCCCCAACGGAGTCGCCAACTCTGCTATAGGATAAAATTCATGGTGCATGGAGAATGAAGATACCCTCAAAGGTCTTCCTGGGACCTTCGGCAGACTGTAATATTATCTACAACTGTCACAAAGTTACATGCATGTTCATAAACAATAACTAACTATCAAAGTAGGAGAAGTAGATTACCTCAAGCCTCCGTGTAGATTTGCTGGAGAGCACAATGCAGCTAGGTGGAAGTCCCCTGAGCCGGCTCCAGATCAAGTCCTGCACATAGAAGAGACAAGCATAATCACAGCATACAACTCTGATAACTAATACATGAATACATAAAAGAACATCTAGTTACACATAACTAAGCTACTCATGCTAAAAGGTATTGGACAAACAAATGAATGAATGATAGTACCAACACCACAGAGTAGACAGTACAACTGTAGTTCTATATTAATGTTGGAAGAGTGATTACAACCATCTGTTGTATCAACCTTCCCTTACCCCTCCAGTTTCTCTCTCTCTCTCCCTTCTTACCAACTTCTTAAGATTTGAGACAATGCTCAACAATCAAGTATGCTATCCTTTCAAATGCTCTGACCCTTATCACCATAGCCCTAGCTTTGCTTATGTAGCAATTGAGTTAGGGTTGCCAAGTTCCTCCTTGAGTTCCCTAGGGTAAAAGCAATGAAGTTGCCATGATTTTCAGCTCTTTCCCATTTGCCTCCTTCATTAGGATTAGAAATCCTCCAAATAGGTCGAATCTGGATGTTTCCTTGCTTTTCTTGAGTGATTTTAGGAACAAATATCTAGATATTTATGAGTCAATTCATTCCTTTGACCCTTAGAACTTCACTAGGATCCACTAACGTTGTTCTCAAACTAGCAACTTGAGTTAGTTGGGTCACTAAAGCACCCTTAGGCTTGCAGAGAAGCTTTATAAAGTAGGTTGTCAGTGTATAGCCAACGTTAGTGTGGAAACAAGGCATGTGATCTTGGTATTTGCTTCAACTATCATGTCTTTCCCCTTTGAGTTGACGAGGAGGTCAATTTGTTGTATAGCAGGGGGCTGGCCCCCTCCGCTCCGCCATCGACATACATTTTAGGCATAAGATAAAGTGTTGGGACCACCATTTAACATGTCCGCTGATGGTTCAATGGTAATGCAATGGAGTTGGGAGGGGGAGGTCATGGGTTCGACCCGCCCTCCGCCCGTCCCTTCATATATTTTTCCGCCCATTAAATATTCGATACCTTTGGAATTTGACTATACCATATGACATTTAAATGCGTCATTATATATAGATATATATATATATATATATATATATATATATATATATATATATATATATATAATTTCTAAAAAAAATAATTTCCACATAATATTTACCATGAACCAATAATTCTACCTTAGAGGACATTGGACAATTTCACCTTCACACAACTAAACTGGAGAATCCTGAAGTTACAGTTGTCACAACCTCATTGGAAAAAATTGAAGAATATTCCCATCATGCTGACTGTACTGCCATGTCATCATTCTGTCATGTTCTGCAATTTTTTTCGCTGTTTCGGAAAACAAACAGCAGGCCTTTTCTCCTTCATCCAGACTCGGTTTTCAGTGAAACAAATTGCGTTGTGATTGTATTCACAAGGCAAAGGCAATCGTATATGTTTTGAGCGAATACAAGAACTTTGATTCTTGAGCTAAATACTCAGCACCTGATCATTCCTCCCCACTGGAAGCCTTTTGGACCCCAAAAGATCACCATTATCTGACAATTAGATGAGGGTACAACGCCCTCACCTTTCCAAGCTCGATCCAACTGGATTTTGACGAATTTGTTTTCTTGAGATCCTCTCTAAGGAAATCAACATTCACTTGCCTCGAGGACCCCATTCTTATGTCACGGATGGCATCTTGTTGAAACTGATTCAGAAATTTTGTAGGAATGCATTTAGAATGTGAAATCTAAACATTCTCTCCTTGTTCAGCAACTTGAAGCCTCTTTTTTCAAACACTAGCTTATACCGTCGACTTGAAACCTGTGATTGACATAATACTTGTACTTGTCTTTGCCCTTTTCAAGCTGATCTTGCACTGTTTGTTGCACCATTTTCAGTCATTCATAGAAACTCATGGTTTTTTCCATGTCTCCATCAAAAGCAACATCCTTCTTACCAAGACAACATAACAAAATATAATGCAAATGGATGACAAATTTCACTACTTGATTTACATGACTCAAGCCTGATTGTACATCTTGAAAGTATGAAATTTTCTGAACATAACTTTCATGTAAAACATAATGACGCCTGAATACAACAGTTACATAACCAATAGGCCTAAAAGGCATAATAATGAACTTGCTACTTATACCTCTTTTGTACCTTCGAACCAAGTGAAATTTTTGACAAGTATCCATCCAATGAAAGTGCATGGATCATTGCAACTTAATCTTTACACCATGGAAATATTCTGAATGAAATAAGATGGTGAAGTTGCTTGCATAAACCTGAAACTCAAATGAACCTTTCAAGTTTGAAAGAGCATAAAAAAGAATTGAACTGATCTTTTGGTTTGAAGAAACACATGCCTCTTGCTGTTTGCCTCCCCACTGGAAGACTTTGCACACACATGAAAATGCATGCCAAGGAGATTCGAAAGAAGAAATGTCAACAACAACTCTCCTCCAACATTGGGCTACTCCCAACAAACCTCTTATCAAAATGACGATCTTGGGCATTGACCAATCAACAATGGCATCCAACTTGGAGAGGCTTGCCTTCAACTTACCTCCTCCAATATCATGGCCCAAATGCATCAAAGAAGTGAAACCCAACTTGTACTTTGATATCTTCAAAACATCAAACAATTTTCCTTCATAGATGACATGTGCATAAGAAAACTTTCTAAACATGTTTATGTCACCCAAGTGGACAATTTCTTCAAGAAAGGACTATTTTTTTCCATAATTCAAATACATGTATGTAATAGAAGTGCTACAAAGAACATACAACATTAAATCCATACAAACATTCGTGTTTGGTGTTATGTATATTCTTGCACTAACCTCTTTTTACAACTTTGCTTTGGCGAAAACTACTTTTTTCCTCTTTCCTAAAATGCTTACCATTCATCTTTGGCACTATAACCATCGATGCACAACATGGTGGAAAGGATGATTGAATGAACCCATTGTTTAGCAAACTTTTGCATTGCATTGGTGTCTCTACACTTTGCAATTTTGTCAACCCTTGAATGCTAGCATCACAAAGAGAAACCTCTTGTCGCAAATATATTTCATGTGAAGTTTATTTCTCCTTGAAGGATGATTCTTTCACAACCTAAAATACTTCATCGCTCTGATGAACTGAACCAACCAAATACGAATTGAAACTTGCGTTACATGCAACAACATTTTAATAAACAATATCATCATTTGTCTTGAACATGAGAAGTACTAAATTTTTACTTGAATTCACTAGTCTTTTTGTAGGATACCTAAGGGGGATAGTATGGGGTACAGAGGGAGGTACCCAAGGGAATAATGTAATAATGGGATGTGCCATAGTTAATAAATAAAGTTCTTAACCTGCATCATGTAAGGGACCACAAGTAGTTAGCAATAATGTAATAAGCCCATTGTATTAGATAGTTGGTATTGAGGGAACCATGGTAATGACCCATGGTATTGTATGTATGAATCATATATAGAGGCTATATACTCCCCCTTTGAGATGTCAAGGATTATTGTATTGACAAGCATATGGCTTGTGGAGTGTTCTCCTTCCTTAAGGAGTGAATGTATGGTGTTATCCTACCTTAAGGGTTTTGATCAATAAAGAGAAGCACTTTCATGTTATATTATTGGATCGATATTATTATTTCTGGGTATATTTGTATTCTCATATATTTCTGGGTTAGATCTATTACACTTTTTGCTTGCCCTGCATTAACAACTGATATGTTTAACTTTTTGCGATGGGCTCTCACTATATACTCTACACCACCCTTGAACAAGTGATAATTGTTTTCATGGCAGTAAAACACTGCTTTCCGGTCATACAAATATGGACTACCCAACACCACACCTGAAATATCAAATGGTACCACATCTAACTCTACTTCGTCAACAAAATTTGCAGTGATTGAAAACTTAAACAAACATTTCCTTGTAACCTCTAAACTGGTGTCTCTTGTTATCCATCCTAAAGGGTATGGTTTATGGATAGGTACAGTTTCAAGATTCAATCTGTTGACTAAGTCTTCAGAGATTAGATTATCTTGTGACCCACTATCGAAGAGTGTGTCAATCTTGGTGTGTTTAGATATGACCCTAACATGAAATAACTCAATTCATCTCTTTTCATCTGGAGTAGTAGTAGTGTTACAATTTTGTGAACTAGTGCTTGCAATATCTTGTTTTCCTTTGATTCCCATGACAGTGATTTTGTTTTCATCATCTGATTCAAAACCTCAATCTTCTTGAGTGATAACAGTGGTTTTCTATTTCCCTTTATTGTTGAATTTATTTGGTCTCATTTCTGGATGGAGTATCCAACAATGATCCTCATTATGTCCCTGTTTTGAACATGTTTACATATAACTTTCTCCCCTTCTTTCTTCACACTTGCATTTTCCTTCCCTTTCCATTTTCCTCCTTTCTCTTTCTCCTTAACCTCAGGTGGCTTTGTATTAATACTCTCTTCATAAGTGTTCTTTCCTCTAGATTCAAGATGCGTGGCTTGCACACATACTTCATCCAAATTAGTTGGATTGAACATAAGAATAGTGTGTTTAAGATAGGAATGTAAACCCCCAATGTATTTCAACAGTGTATCTTGGGAATCAAATTCAATCCTGATAACAAAGCCCTTTTCCTAAAATCCTATGTATAATCTTGGATTGTTTGGCCTTTAAGCTGCCTAAAATTCTGCCAACTCATAATGGCTTTTTACATATAGGCTAAAGGATAAAACTATCTTTTAATTGCAGAAACAAATTCAACCCAAGTGATGGATACCTTACCATGGATTCTCATTTCCTCTTGAGTATTTTCGTCCCACCAAACTAGTGCAACTCCTTCTAGCCTCAGTGAAGCCAATTGGATCTTTATGTCGTCTTCTTGAAGGTTCTAAATTCTTCAGCATACCTCCAACTTTCGAATCCAATTGTCCAACTTTTCTACATTCACCTCTCCATTGTACATGGGAAGTTCAAATTCTATGTCCAATTTTAGTAATGGAGCCTTTGCTTTTGGGGTTTTGGAATAAGTATGGGTAGTTTTAGTGGTGGTAGTGGAAGATGATGCTGTGTGAGATGATGGATATGATGAGGAAGATGATGAGGATGGTGGAGATGGAGGTGAATTTCCACCATTCCCTTTGGAATCCTTCTTCTCATCTTTTTTGTCCTATGAGCTTCCTTCTCCATGTGGAGTTTTAGAACTCTCTCCAACCATTCTAGTGTTCCTCTCTTCATAAAGGACTTTAACCATCTCATTCAAAGTATAGAAAGCTAATTTGAATTCTTCCTCTTCTGAAGAGGGACCTTCAGGCTCCCTTTCTCCAGACATAATGGCTATGGATCCAGGCTCATAAATTGGTACTGCTTGTACCTCTTCAATCTCAGTTGAAGACAAAACTTGAGGAGTTTCAAGTGCAGCTAGAATTAGAAATTTGGGTGGAGGAGATTGTGGCCTTGTGTCTCTCCTTCTTTTGGGCATTACCTTAGGAGTTGCAACCAATAGCTTCCCTTATCCTCTCTACAACTTTAACCTTGTAAACATCACAATTTTGCAACCATTAAAACCCTAATTGTACAAACTCAAGCAATCTAGCAATTCAACCTTTCCTCTGATACCAACTTGACCTATTTTTGTATGATTAGTTTTTCTCTGCTAATAAAAATTATAGATTTATAAATATGTGTTTGCTTATTGCTTCTTGTGCTGAGGTTTCATTAGCTGTTTGTGCATACAATCAGGTAAATTTCCTTAAGTTTAAAAAGACATTCATGAGAAAAATAGCTTTAGAAACAAATACTGAATAACAAACATGTACAGTGCAACAAACCATCAAAGAGACACATTAACACAATTTTTTGATGAAGGAGTTCACCCCTCCTGGGCTACATCTCCTTGGTCCAGCTTCCATGGCTTGGGCCTATGCATTATCTCAAGGTGGAAAAAATGATGTTTACAAAGATCTACGGCTCATGATACCTACACCAATGTGTTCAAAATTTCTAAATTAGCCAAGAACACCTCTTTCTGAGCTCAATTTGGTCGAAAATTGCTCAAGATATGCTTCATTCAATGTTTCCCTAGGAAACCCCGCTAAAACTGGAGAAGACTCCAGTTGGCAGCGCCAAAATTGGCGCACCTACAAAACTTCCACCATCTTAATATACAGATTAATTAAGTTAAAGCTGGATTAGTGGTGCTCTAAGTGCGCTTATTCGTTAGCGTTGACCCAGGGTTATATTATGTGGTCGTATGGTGAGGGGGCTGGCCCCCTCCACTCCGCCGTCGACATAAACTGTAGGCAGGAGATAAAGTGTTGGGGCCACCGTTTAACATGTCTGCTGATGGTTCAATGGTAATTCAATGGAGTTGGGAGGGGGAGGTTATATATATATATAGATATATTAAAATCATATAAAATCATATAATAAATATATATATAATACATATAACAATATTTAAAAAAATAATAATTTCCACATAATATTCACCATGAATCAATAATTCCATCTTGGAGGACATGGACAATTTCACCTTCACACAAACAAACTGGAGAATCCTGAAGTGGCACTTGTCAGAGCCTCATTGGGAAAAAATTGAAGAAGATTCCCATCATACTAAGTGTACTGCCATGTCATCATTCTATCTTGTTCTGCAATTTTTTTAGCTGTTTAGGAAAATGAACGACAGGTTTTTTCTCCTTCATCCTGACTCAGTTTTTCAGTGAAACGAATCACGTTGCGATCGTCTTGACGAGACAGACGCAATTGTATAGGTTTCAAGCCAATCTGAGAATTTTTTATTTTTGAGCTAAACACTGAGCACCTAATCACCAGTGGCCTCGATTTTTCTCCCTCGAGTAAGTTATACATGGCTTCCCACGATGTGTTCCCTCCATATTTGTTGCAGGTGGTATCAGAGAAGAGTGGGGGCATGTCTAATCTCTCAGACAAAGTAGCTTTTCCTTTATTCACCATATTTTCAAACGTTGTTTGCTTTAGAGGTTTCTTGAAATTGAGCAATAGAGATTATCGGAGAAACACACAGAGCGAAAATAACAGTGAAAATGCAATGACACATTTAATTCTAAAAGATGACAAGGAAGAAGCTTTTATTTGAAAATACAGATCAAAGATATCAAATCTCATTGAGCCATTTTAAACTTAAATGCCATTAAAACTCATTAACTACGCACTAAGGTCTTTTCATTATTTCCTTTATGACTCATTTAAACCATCACATCGCAAATTGGTGAGTGATATTTCAAGTTGATGCATTTAAAGGGTGTGATGCCGATGATGCAATTGCGATTAATGGTAATTATCACAATATCGCAAATCGCAATATTAGTTATGGTCCAGTTCGAAGTCATTTAGTATTTTGCGATGTGTGATGCCAACATCATATCTTTTATCCTTTTGAGCGCATTTTGCTTAAATGAATAATTATTGCATAAAGTAGTTGTTTACTATGTGCCGGACTTGATTTAAGTTATAACAGTTTTCATAATTCTATCGGGTCTGGATCACATCGCATTTCACAACTTTTTAATGTTTCACAAGTTTGACATGTGTAAAAGCCGCGATGCGATGAGCGTTTGACTTATCATATCGCAATAACGCAAATCAGATATCCTAAAGGTTTTGTTTGCATTACGCTTTTATGAATGCTGCTATGTGATGGCGATAAATACTTTATTTCGTAAGAAATTCTTTAAGCCTTAGATTCAATAAAAAGTCCAATGATACCATAAGTCTACTACGGTGGTCCTTTTATCGCAATTCGTGAATCCCGATTGTCAATTAACCTTTGTTATGCAAGGTCCAACAATTTGCGATAAAGTGAGAATTCCTAGTCACAAAGGGATTTTGACTTGATATCTTGAGTTTATTCAAAATTTTATTTCTAATAGTTCAAAAAAAGGAAGCTCTCATTTGCTAAAATTTTTGAAATTTTTTAAAGGGTCCCCATTTATTAATAGAATATTAACTATTAAATCAATAAATGGGGGGGTTGTTGAACAATATAACAAACTCTGATGGGATGTTGAGCAATGCAAGACTGCAACAATGCGAGTGATGGGAAGATGCACAAAAAGAGGATGCCCACCACGAGGTTAACAAAGAGGCTCCAATTTATGACTCACATCCTTCAAATGGAGAACAAGTCCAAGAAACGAGTATTCAAGTTAATAAAGATTCTCCAATCTATGATTCTAATGATTCAGAGGAGGATGAGACTATTACAGATGTTCAAAGGGAGTTGCTTACGAGCAAGTGGGGAGAAGGCTTCCAACAATAAATTTTTCAAGAAGAGCCCAAAGTTGAAGGACCAAGTAGTGTCTATGGTTTCCTTTTGCAGAAAGATTCATTCCTAGGAATCGTTCAAGAAAGGGAGACAACTGTAAATTTCTCTCATAAATTATATGATCCAGTAGATGAATATATGGTATCTTTCTTTGGTCAACAACCGTTCTCAATTATGGGGTACATATTAAATGTTTTACCTCAAGATTTAAAATGGTACATGTTTGTTTTAGCTGTTGAATTTCTAGAGAATGACGACATAAGGTCTAGTACTCAGATGTTGGGTTGGTATAATTGGAAAGTTGACCTCACTTGGGTGAATTGAGCCTTGTACATAAGTAGGAGTTTTACATAAATTGTAGGTTTTAACCCCGTACAGAAATTACTTGCATACGAATTCTAAAACACAGAAAATAAATAACACAAGAGCAGAAAACATAAAACACATATACACAGAGATTTTCCCCTGGATCCCAAAACGGGGACTACCAGCTTGATTTTTCATTATGTTCCTTTCAATGTTATAATACATATTTATACATGTCGAAGCATTCAATACCATGGACCAAAAACCATCGCGTCTAAAAAATATGTGTGAAAATCATGCACAAAACCATAGGTGGGTCCGCCCAACCTAACATAGGGTCCAAAACCAAAATTTTCCAGGGTGCTGCATAAAGTGGGGTTACGGGTGCCCCTCAAACCCCCTGTTAACTACGTGGAAAGAATATAACACAACCCAACATAAATAAGCTCACCAGGTGAGCATTTAAATATACGTTTCTAGAAGTGATAGTTCTGCATTTCAGTATTGTGAGGAAATGACTCCCAACAAATAAAGTTCCATGGAGATTTTCTAGTTTTATAGGTTCAATATATTTTTGACTCCATTTCCAATAGTGGAGGCTACTAGTCTATAGGTTCTTAGCACCTTGCCAGCAAGGCACTGTCCCCAGTTGGAGCCAATGTTGTCACTTACTACAAAATGTGTTTCCAACTATCCAAAGTGTAAATGAGCAAATAAGCTTGCATTCATCTTCCAAACCATAGGAGGACTCAAAGCCTACATCAAACCCTCTCCATTGGATAGTGCTCTGAACCAGATTTCCAACAATTTATGTGGAAGTCCAAAAATGGATTCCTGGATCAAAAGAGATGGTTTGCTGAAGTTTCAAGGATTAAAGCCTCAAGAAGGAAAGAATATCAGTGATCACACATCGGAGCATCAGACATATCAGAATATTAGTGATTCCATATCGGAGTCTAGCATATCGACGATTTCATATCGGAGGTCCCTACATATCGGCGATCGCATATCGGAGGTCTGGATGTCAGAGGTCCAACAGATCAGTGGTCACAACATCGGAGCTTGGATGAGACCGACACATCAGAGCATCAAGAAGATCGATGATCAGAGAATCAAAACTTTTGAAAGTGCAAACCTTTAAAAATTTGTGATATTGTTAAAAGTTCTGATAGTGTAAAAAAACATCGGGGAGTGCTGATAAGGATTAACAAAGGATTTCATCGCAAAGCCAAAGGTGGACGAGCCCTTTTCTCTCTCCTCTAGCAGGACATGTGGTAGCATATGATTGGTTCCGATAAGCTACACATGGAAGCATGTGACTGGTTTTGATAAAGCTACAGTGGAATCTAACGTTAGCATGACGTGGTGGTACGACAGGACACGTGGCAGGCAGTTTTGGCATTTTGAGGGGCCTAAGGGGGCAAATATGGGTGACATGTGGAGCGATGAAGTCATATCAGAGATCACATATTGAAGGTTGAGGACGTCGTCACTTTGTAACACTTGACAATTGAGAAAGTGGCGATAAGGGGGCTCCGATATTTGGTTGGCACATGGTCTACAATAACTTAAAGAACCAGGGGCTGAGAGCTGTTAACAAAGGAAAAACGACTCTTGGGTAGGAACAAAATGCTCTAGCACCTTAAGGCTAAGACTCATGTCACCGCAACTAGTCCCATGGAGGAAAATAGAAATGGGTGAAAGAAAAGGGGCCAAGTACATCAGAAATCTTCTTTTGTAATGTCTTTAAGAATAAAAGTTTCGATGAGTTGTAGCTTTGAAGTGGCATTATGGCGATGTTACAGGACATAGTGGGCTCCGATAGTGTAATACAAAGAGTTATGAGATGGATGAGTCGGCAACTGTGATTCTGCGACACCACTAAGGTCACCATAACTGATCACTTCCAACTCTAGAAATTGGGAAATTCAAGATAGTAAGGGGAAAGCGACAGGTGAATTGACTGAATAACTAAAGAAAAATATTATGGCAAAGACGTGGTCTGATCAAAGGCCATCACAGGAATGGCACGGAGATATTTTCCTCAACCATCATTTAGTTTTCCTTATTTCTTTTATTTTGTAATTCCTGCATTTTAAAGAAAGGAATCAAATCCTTTGTAATGATTTGGGTAGCAGACCTTTGCATGTCGAGACAACTAGTCGATCAGACAACCAGAGTTCGACTGAGATATTTTGTAATTGCTTTCAAAGCTCCCACTCTCCTTATAAATAGAGGGAAGAAACACTTAACACGGGTTCCATAATTCTGCACCCAAGAGGCCTAAATTTTGTGGTTCCACCTTGGTTCAATTTTCTTGTTCATGAGGTGCTTGCACTGATACAATTGCTAAATGTATGGACTGGTGATTTGGACTCCAGCTTCAAGGATTAATGAAACTTTTTGTTGATTTCAATCAGAGAAATGCACAATATGTTTCCCCTTTGTTTATCACTTCATGTATTTCTTTCCTCCTCTAAAATAATATAATGAAGTTGTTGGTATCACTCTCCTTATGGTTGTATGTATGATGCTAAGTAGTAAAAAGTACCTGTGTTAACTACAAATTTACTTTTGTTATTTAATAGCCTACAATACTTGTATGTGCACAGGTTTACTTATTATTTTTTGGTGAAAAATGTATTCATGGTGCATAGATTTTGAGACCTTAATTCGCGCTCCACTCTTTCTACATTTTCATCTCCTCACTCTTCCATATTTTTGTTGGATATTGTTGCTTAGGATTCTGTGTTATGTCCAGCCCTCTGCATCAATTCCCCTCCTTTCCTTCCTCTTGTTCATCTATACTACAACAACAATGTTAAGCTACCTATTGTTGTGTGTCGGCCACCATAACCAAGACATTTATCTTTGAGATTAGCCATATTTACCCCCTGAGTATTTATATCTATGTGTTTGCTTGATTTTACCTTGATGAAGGGTTATTGAACCAAGCCATGAATTAGCCCTTTTCAATTACGTGACATATGGAGTGCAACAAAAATCCCTTAGACAATCTTCAAAATCACTCCTCTCAAATGCCCTAGGCACTGGTTTCCTATCAACCCAAAGGCTGTCTCTAGGAGGCTTCTATATCTTTTGAAAGAAATTGTGTGATAGGAGATAGAAAAATCTACAACAATATGATTCCTCATTATGTGCTCTATCTTCTTGCATTGGTCTATTGTCCACAAAAAAATGAACAATTTCATTATTCAATTCTGATGGTTGTGAAGGCATGTTCATGCTTTCTTCAATGGTTCTTGAGACACCATGTTAGTTTATATTCATCATGGCTTATTTTACCCATGATGATGGGCTTATTTGGCTTGGAATTGTCAATTGGTCATTGTTGCTTCCTAGTGCAATATCAATAATGTATTTTTCAACCACATTATCATTGTTAGTTGCATGATTAACAAAGTCATTAAGAATATCAGCTGTTGAAGTTCCATGCGCTTCATTTGGTAGAATAACCTCTATGTTACTGTCAATTGGTTCATGATTGTATTGTGTTTCACTTACCTGTTTATCATCATCACCATATAAGTGTCCTTTAGAGAGGGAAATTATATTATCAGTTGCAACTACATCTTCCTGTTCATCCACTTCTTCTTTCATTTCAAAATTTTCTTGGACATGCCCTTCTTCTTGACCATTTACATGAAATGTCTAAATAAAACCAATATTCCAGTTCTCCTAAAGCCAACCTTGATATTTGATGGTGTGAGGGCCCAATTAAAAGCTTTACGTCTAAGCTCTACTAGCTCAAACATTTTCACCTCAACCCCTGGATTATTTTCCATCCATGCAGCTCACTCTAACCTGAAATAGTTCTTGAAAGGTCCAAACACATTGACATCCAGGGGTTACAATCTATGAGTGATATGAGCAGGCAATGTTAACAGATCGATTCCAAAATTGTTTGCCTCCTCAACTGTTTTCACAACAATGTGGCTTCCATGACCATCTAAAATCAATAGGGGTATGTTCTCAAGTGAGACACCACCTAAAATAGATGCAAAAAAGTGACAAAGCCAATTAAAAAAAAGTTCCTTAGTCATCCATGCATGGGGATGTGCAACCGTGCATGCACCTAGTTCACGATTTTGTATATAGTTTTTCAGTTGACTTTTACCTTTGAATAGATAAAAGCTCAGGATTGAAGCATGAATTGCATTGACACAACATACAACAGTTATCCACTCCCTGCTCTTAGGCAAAATCTTTGGCACATTTTTGGCTCCCTCTCTTGGCAATTACCTGTATGCCACAATTCCTTCCTTCCTGCCTGTAAACTTGTTTCTTCACAGTTCCATATATGGTCTGTAGCATAAGAATACTTATTGTATGCACTAGAAAGAGTGTCATAGAACTTATACACAATTGTAGGACGTAAATTTAAAGCTTTGTCTCTGTCAAGGCCCTCAGTTGTATGTAATACAAGGTCTGGATGACTTTTTTTAAACCCAATCCACTAGGATTTACCAGGAAACTGATCTTTGAATGGATTTGGCCTCCCCTGACAGATTTGAGCGACTATAGATTTGAGTTGTATCAACTCTAGCCCATGTCCCAATTGGGCCATCTCCTTACACCACTCAACCACTTCGGCCTCCTCCTCTTCTGTCATAATTGTAAGAGGCCCTCTATGTTTTGTATAAGTGAGCCCATTTATCCAATAATGTATTGATGAGGGAGGAATACCATGATTTTTTACAGATGCCCGAACTAAATATCCATTAAAATTTATGTCACCAATTGTAGCTAACATGTCTTCTTTTTTCTGAACTCTTATAATGTTTATCTTCTTAGTTGAACTTTCCCCTTGGACTGTGGTTGATGGTGGCTCTGTGTTTGATGGTGGGACAACATCAACCTCTGTCGCATGGGCATCCTCAACAACATTACTTGAGCATTGTTGACATTCACATCACATGTCTCGTCCTCATATGATGAAGGGCATCGCAGCTGCGCACCCTTGGTCACTCGCCTGCCACTTCTCATTTATGAGCAACATAACTAACTATTGCCATAAATGCAACTACCTTCAGATTTATTGCATGCATTTAGTAACAATATGAATATTTTCTTTCCTACAGGCTATTAGTAATTATGCTTTCCTTTAGGCAATTAACAACATGATAGTTTATTCATAATTTCTAGCAAATTTCAATAAAGATTTTGCAATAACATGGATTATAATAGAGACAATTCACAATAAAAAATATAAACAACTTAACAATTTTTCATATATATGCCTTTATGGCAGTGTCATTGAAAAACTAAATCTACAGAAGGAATGTGTTGTATGTATTCAACTATATCAGTGATTATTTTTTTGATAACTTGTTTTTCCACTTAAAATACCATGCCTATATTTGCACTTGGAAAATTACTGCCAGTGTGTTGAAATTGACCTAGAATTGGTTATATGTCTTCAATTATATCAATAAATGTTTTGGATAAAATGTTTTATGTGTTATAATAAAATGATGTAGACGTTGGAGGAATTTCAAATAAAACAAGTGACACCTGGTTCATTTTTTGGTTAAGACGTTGATAGACTAGTCTAGGCTTTTTTTTTTATAAATTGTTTTATGCCTTAAATTGTTTAGCCTCATGTCCATGAACGTTGACTTTACCAACATAAAACTCAATCTATCAATTGATTTCTAATGGTTAGTGATTCTCGTATTATTGAAATGGTTCTTATTTTTCCAATATTGTTATTCCTATAGATAACAATCTCCAGACATGAAGGAACCTATAGGCTTGCCTTGCTAAAGGAATTTAACAACTCAATAGAAGCTCCAGGCATGAAGGAAGCTCTAGGATTTCCTTAGTAAAGGTTTTATCGAGTTGCTAATTTCCTTTAAAAATGTTGAGCCTCATGTCCATGAACACTGACTTTACAAACACAAAACTCGATCAATTTCTTTCTAATGGTTAGTAATTCTCCTATTGTGGGAATGGTTATGTTTCCTGCTATAACAAATATTCATGTTTAAAAACAACAACATAAATTTATGTTGGATTGGGAATTAAAATGATGTGATTCTTAAAACTAAAACCTTGTTGGGCCTACAATTTTATACACACCTCTTAGCCTAGATTCATCATCTCAAAACCTAGATAGTGGTAGAATTGGCAAATTCATCTAGAGGTGGTAGAGGAGGTGTTCCAAGGTTAGCAACTCTCTCATAGAAAATTTTGTATGTTTTTAGATGGGGCCTCAAAAGGAAAAACAGGTCGATGGTAGGTGTAGGAGGATCATTTTCAAAAAGTTTGTTTTGAATGGGGACCAAATAAGGCAACCAATAATCAGGTAGAGGCATTTGTTTTATATCAAGGGCTAAAGGTTCTTGACCCAAGGAAGATAAGAGAGTTAATTTCCATTAGAGATTTAGCAATAATCATTAGACTCATGCACTAATCTTCTTTGTCTAATGGAAATATAGAAAGGCTCACTTGGTGAATCTAGGAAGTAGCCAACCACTTTGAATCCATACACTTTTCCAAGTCTTAGAGAAAGGAATCAATCAAGCTAAGTGTTTGGCCAATAAAGCCTCATGCCTGGGTTGTGGAACATTGAGGATAAAAGGGGGGTATCCTTCTCCTTGGTTTCTTAATAAATTTTGTTAATTCCTAATCCAACGTTACAGATGCCATCATATGACCAAGCCAAGTGGCCCATTGAATTTAAGATGTAAGGCTAGAATTCAAAAGGCATTACAACCTCTATACCATTGCACAATTCAACCTTTATGCAGAGCAGCTCTATCAATTCAGTTTTATTGTAACCCCAAGCTATAGACACCCTCAATTCATTTCTAGTGTTATATCCTCAGAGGTGGTAATCCTGGAAGCATCTCTCCCCAATCTGTGTTCAATGAATTCTTCGAGTGTTTCACAACTTTGCTAGCTGAAAAGGTGAGTAGCTTTGTCAATTTTGCAATTGTTCCTCTGTGTTCTTTAGTTTCAAATTGGCAATGCACGTGTGGTTCATTGATGAAAATATAGAGGATGACTTGAATTAGGGGATTCTTGGTAGTTTTCTTTAGAGATTGGAATGACTTGAATTAGGACAAGGTTTTTTTTTGCAAATAACATGACCTATATTTTCACTACAACAGGAGAAAATCATGCTCAGGAGGAAAATCATAGGAGTGGGCTTGCAAGTATAATGGAAACTCTGATGCAACAGAAGAGACAGATTGAAAACTCAAGAGGTTGAGTTTTGTGTTTTGCATTAACAAGTTTTAAATTTATCTAGGAGCCCTCTATCAACCACCTCCAAAATTAGAATGTCTATTAGTTCAGGTGTTGAAAAAAACCCAGAGTAGGAATTCCCTTTATTAACTTTAGGTCTTCTCATGTTTTGTAAAGCTGGTATTTTTTGAGGTGTCTTTTTCAAGCTTTATACAAGCATAAAATTTTGGACACCCCCTGCAAAGGATAATATCACCTTTTGTATGGTTATTTTGCAAGATTTGGAACAAATCTTAAACTAATTTTGGAACAGTCCTCTTTATTCGGTTTTCTAAACATGTTAAGGAAATCTTTCCAATGCACAACAAAAGAAAATGTGTGGATAGAAAATAGTTCTAAGGTTTTTTCCAAAATTTATGTTCTTGCAAAAGTATCGTAGTAGAAAACATGGGGTCTGAGAGTAGTTTCCACCAACACAACCTAACAGGTATAAATGTAAATAACTTTAGAACCATAAAAAGAAAAAACTAAATGAGATAAATATCAGAATGCAACCACTTTATCTACTCAGATCAGAACAAGTTTAAACTATCTCATGATTTTAGAATCTTGAAATATTCTGTAAGATATAACCAGTTGGTAACCGTATTAGATGATTATACACTACACCCCAGTAAATATTTTGGACTTCTGTTGTTTAGTATGGTTCCTTGTTGCAAGTCAATAGCTAGCTGTAGTGAGAATCTGTTTCAATTATGTGGTTCACAAAGTAACATCAACCACTCCATGTGATATATCATATTTATGTTCTTCAGGCAAGATCATTTGAAAATGGTATTGATCAATATGAATTTCAATGGTATTGGCAAGAAAGATATCAATAATAGTGTGACACAATGTTAACTGTATGTTGAGGTCTGAAATTTGAAGTGAAATTTTGGATTCAGTTAATGATAGTAGCCATTCATTTGTTTATAGCCGTCATAGGAGATCGGTGTTGACTGTTTTCTCTGGATACTTTATCATCTTTGTACTCTTTTAAAATTCAATGAACTCTAAGAACAATTAGAGAAGTAAGAGGGAATGACTTAGAACAAAGACCAGTCAGTGTGTGAATTTGAGATAAATACTTGTAAGCTTCAATCAGTTTGGACAAATATCCCCCATTATGACAAACTAAAAACAAAACTATGATAGTTAACCTAATTAAACTGTGCATACCAAAGAGACAGATCTCAAATATTCTTCCCTTCCGAGGCTTAGACTTGAGATATAATATAGATCTGTGAAGGCATAAGCTCGAACCAGATCACAATTCTAAAATGGCATCCTGAGGTAGCTCGTATCTAGATCCGTGTGAGGCAGATCTAAAGTAAATCTCGGCCTAGCTACAGGCCTGAAGCAGTTAGAATCTCTGTCCAATCAATGAGCTCAGATCACATAATAAAACAACCAAATCACAGTCTTCAATAAAAGATAGAAGATAATTTTTTTCAATTGATTTGACCCTTAAACATCTCTTTGAATTCGTTCGTGTAGGAGAGAAGATGAGCAATGTGTGCATGATCGAATTAAATATCAAGGAAAATAGATTAACCTCTTTATATAGCCATCATGTGATTTGAATGAGAGTGTTTCAAGGCAAGCCAAATAACCATCATGTAAGTTTCTAGGAAAATTGAATTGACCATATAGAAGAGCCAACCTAGCACTTGTGGACCCACTTGGAAATAATTCACTTCATAAAGTGTTTTTTTTAAGAAAAAATCTCCCTTAGTTGCACAAAATTCAATAGTAGCAAGGATTGACATGGATTGCAATCAATTAATTTTGAATGTGTGATTTGAATTAATTTGGATGTGATTCAATAACTGAGAATTTGTTTTGGTTGATCCGTGTGCTTTGATTCGATCTGTTTTAATGGGAAATTTAATGGGTTGGGTGTCATTTATTGAACACAATGGGTTGAATTGTTGAATAACACAACAATTATGGTTGACATAAATCAACTATTTATATGTGTAGGTATGAATGTGCATTTGGGATACATAGCTTTAGTTCAGTTCAATGGGGTTGAAGTGATGGGTACTTTGTACTTCTGGAATAGACCATTTTGGAAGGATTTATAGTTTTATTTGTTTTATAGTTTGGAAAAGATGTTTTGTACTCTTGGTATTTAAAATACTATTTATGGACAATTGTGGGCCCAGTCTGTATTTTGGGAAATTTTGGACATAAATTAAAAGATATTTGCACTTAATGTTATATATTTTTATTTAAAAGATGGTTGCACATCTCTCAATTTCTGGTGGCTTTGGGGGACCAGTATTATAACAACATTAGACATCTCTCCCCTATATCCTCAATTACATTTGAAAGTAGAAACAATGTATCCATAAATTTCTCTATATGTTATAAATATGTTTTAAAATGTTATTATGTGTGTGTGTGTGTGTGTGTGAGAGAGAGAGAGAGAGAGAGAGAGAGAGAGAGTCCAGAGTCAGATAAATATGTGTGAACAACATTGGAAGGAAAATAAACGACAATTGTAATGGCCACTCCAAATTCTGGGGTTTGGAAAAAAGTACAAATGAAAAAAGGTAAAAAAGAGAAGCTCAATATACATGGGAAAAATATTATGTCTGGTAGCTAGGCTATGAGTATTTTGAGACAATAGATGAATGCACTTATGTATGTATTGATGTAACTTTTTATTTTTATTAATATTTAAAATGTTTCATATCATTTCCATACTAAAAAATTAATGAATTAGAAATATCTCAAAAAAGTATATTAATGGAATAAAAAATCCCTCTCTATAATTTATATTATTTTTTTATTATTAATATTTTTTTAAATGTTGTATCAACTTTATATTAAGAATGCAAAAAATTACATCAGTGTTGCGAGGGAGCATTCCCCCGCCCCAATCTCGCGACTCAGGAGTGGGTCGGGAGCGCGCTCCCTAATTTTTTTTCACTCCCTGCCTTTTTTGGGAGCGTTTTGTCTTTTTTTCAATTTTTGTTTTTTTTTTTGTAGTAACGTTCGAAATGCAATTTTTTTTTAAAGAAACAAATAATTTTTGAGTGGCGCAACTTAATGATCAAGTCTATGTCCCTAGTATTGATATGCTATTCATGGTAATGTTAAATTCTTAAAGTAAAAGTGACATTCTTCTTAATCTTCATTTTCATCATTTTACTTAAATTTTTAACATTACCATGAAATGACTCAGGATGTTTGAGAGTGGTTCCGGCCTCATTGGATTTCATATGGAGAAAGTAGAATTTTAGATTTCATTCAATTTCCAGCAGACTTATCAGTTTTCAGGATTTCAGGATTGGGGGATTGCAATGTTTCCATTGAATTTTGTCATGTATTAGGGTATGGAACTCGTATTTAATCAAGAGCACCAATCCCTCTATGTACCTTGATGTTAGTGACATTGGTTGTTGAACTCCTCTATCATGACCCTCCTAAAAATGTACGCATCACTCAAACAAAATCTTGACTTGACATGCTATGCTTTTTCCATCTTACGTTAATGCTTAGAGGGTGATATTAATGACAAAGATCCTATACCGATATAGAGGTAATGACAAAGATACCTCTGGATATTAATGCTTAGAGGGTGATATTAATGACAAAGATCCTGATTTTCCAACAAGACTAAAAATTAGACATTTCTCGTGATGGCAAGAGGCCCAAGCATAAGAAATAGATAATAGATTTACTTCTCTTTTCTAGTTTCTAGTAGTTTTTATAACTATTGATTCTTTCATATTTATTATGATATTTTTTTAAACAATATATGACAATTTAAGTTTGAAGTTGGCAATTATAACTCATTAGTAATGAATTATGAATATGATGGTTCATGAAAGTTGAAAGTTGTTTAATTTCATTTCATTTTATAACATTTCATTTCATGTTAGATATTATTTGTTGTAATGGTTACACTTAGCTTACAGGTACAACTTTGGTGATCAATGATGATAAATGTTATATATTGAATTTTGAAAACTTGAAACTTCAAGATTGATGAATCATGAGACTCAATATGTTGTATGTTACTATGTTACTAACTTGTGGACATGGTTGATGAAGATTATAACTTCTAGATGATTGTTGTTATATGGTTCAATCTATGGTTTTTTTTTGTTTGTTTGTTTGTTTTTGTTTGTTTGTTTGTTTGTTTGTTTTTTTTTTTTAAATTTTTTTTTTATCTAATTCAATATTCTACATGTTTTTGTTGACATATATGTATCAAAATATAAAAATATAAAATATATATATTATATAAAAAAATGCTCCGAGATTCGCTCCCAAACCGGGAGCTTCTAAAAATGTCGCTCCTGCTCCTCGCTTTTGCTCCCACTCCCAAGTAACACTGAATTACATGTATCTCTTATAATTAAAAGTGAAAATATAAGGTCTACAAGGTTTTGAATAGACGATGATCAAGTGCTCTGTTAAGGCACTCCTTGATGTGAAGTCACATGTTCAATTCCCAACCCTGATCCAGGTGATATATTGGACATGATAAAGGTGTAGTCATGCCAAGCTTAAAAAAAATGAAAATACAATTTTTTTTAATTTAAATTATTTTTTTAATTATATAAATTTGATGTATATTATGTTATTTAATATAAACATTAAAATATTTTAGTTATGATTAATAATAAATTTTTTTATTAGTATATTTTTATTTTAATTATTACATGGTAATGCGTTCTCATTGAGAAAAACTCGCCTCCATCATACCTGTAAAGTGGTGAGCCATATAGTGTTAGAAAATAGAAATATTATCTGCCATCCGATTGAAGACCGGTATTAATCAGTTACAATTAGTTCCGGAATGGCCTCAACCATCGTTTGAAAAGCTTGCAGGACATATGAGCAATGTGCAATTGGTTAGGGCTGAAGGTTATTCTCTGCAAAGTATATTAATTTAGCTAATTATGATATGAATTCCTACCATAATCTTTCTATAATATTCTTCAGGGAATCGTTTATTTACAGCATTATAATTCTTTTGGCTAATTGAGTTGAACTAAATAATATAAGATGTACAAATCCAACACTTTTATGAAATCAGGGGTGAAATTTGTGGTTACAGGCTTATAAATCGACAATATGACAAATTTTTACGTATACTCTCCCAAATTCCTGAGCTTGGCTCACCCCAACAAAAGTGAGCAGCTTTTGAACATGCGGGCTTGCCTGGATGTGGATTATAAACGATGAGCATGAAAACAGAAACAAGAAAAAGCCATAAGCTCGATGGTATTTGTAGTTACAAGTGTGAATAAATATATATTTATATATATGTATTTTTTTTCATTGGGAAAAGAATTTTCGCTGAAGAATTATAATACATCATATATCGCGGAGGCGAGCAGATTCATCATACAATATTTATAGCCGAAGCGAGCAGAATACGTCATGTATGTATTATTACAGAATCCCATGCGAGTATCCAGGTAAAAATATGACTATCACAGTGAGTATCAGAACTTTCTTGCTGTCAAGTTTTTGTCTGAAGAGGCCAAACTATCACAGTGAGTATCAGAACTTTCTTGCTGTCAAGTTTTTGTCTGAAGAGGCCAAACAAACATTTCCGTCGTTCAAGTTGCCTGGGTGAGTAACCACTTTTCATATCACTCTATTTCACCTGCACCTGTATTCATTTCACTCTATTTTCATATCTCTTCTAATAATGTTAACTAGCATTTGCACCAGATGTTGCAAAGGAAACGCCGTAAGGCATAAATTGAAGAAAGCAAATAGAGAAAAAAAATACTTTGATAAAGAATAAGAATATATTGAACACTCAAATCAATGCCCCATTAACTGGAGCCACTTAGTAGACATTCCATACAAAATGGGCATATGATCCAAGAACATTGGTGCATAAGAGAGCCAATTAGTCAGGTAAAATAAGTATAAATGGTTTCATAAATTAAAATCCACAAGTCTAACAAATCTTGCTTAGCCATTTAAGATATAGAAGCTATCTTGTTTAGCCATTTAAAATATAGAAGCTTCGAAACCTTTGTATATGAGCTATTGTCAAAGGACTGCCCTTGTCCTCAGAAGCATTACCCTTGTTCATCAGTGGCAAGGCCTGTTGTGTTGTCTTTCCCAATACTTTCTCATATAGTGCGATGGCCAGGCTTTCCATCATGGCACTGGTGCTAGCCGAATTTGACAGAATGGAGAGGAGAAGAAGCAAGTGGCTCCTCCTTTAAAAATATTTGAACAGTGGATTTTAGTGAAAGCTATTTTTTCAATGGAACGAAATGTAGGTAGAATGTGCAAATGCCTTTTTGGTTCCTTGTTTGTTATGGGTCCACTTCTCTCTGCTGCTTAAATGAAGATAAACTTTACGATGGAAGATAAGTCAAATTTAGATATAAATTGGCTTTGAACCAAGCTTTTGTATGATGTGGATGGAACATTTATATTCTGGGAAAGGGAAATTTGTCATCATTTGTGTGTGCATCTTTTGAACAGGGACATTCTGTAGTCTCTATATCCTCAGGGGCCTCGGTAACCAAAACAGGTTGATTATGCTGGGGAGGATAAGAAGAAGATGCATCAATTGCCGAATCTGATGCGCTGGATTCTGAGTGGTCATATCTCTCAGAGGCATCTGCAGTTTCCATGTCTCCTGCTGTTTTGTATCTTCGGAGCAAATGCAATGGAGAAGATCCATGGATTGGAGTTGTTTTTCAGCTTTGAAATCCCGAAAACACAGTTGATCTGCGTGTAAAACCAGGGGAAGAATGCTTTGAATTTCTATCTCGTTTTGTTTTTTTCTTAGCATTTTGTTGCCATCTGTTCAAAGCATTGGCCGTCTGTTCTTCAAATATTGCCTTCTTCATGTGAGATCCCATCTGCATAAAAATATCCCATCATATTTTAAGAGCATATTCCTTTATACATGATATTTAACCAGAACAGAGTGTTTTTTGAACGATCCAAAAGCTCACTAAAACATTTGTACATATTGGAAAAACAAAATTTGCCCCAAAATGGGATGTTCTCTATCTATCAACAAACAAGGTAAAATGAATGTTCTCTATCTATCAACAAACAGGGTTATATCAAGAAATAAAATTAAAATGATTTAAAGAGAAATCATCATTTCTATTTCTCTGCTTTTCTAGTACTTACTTCTTGGAATCATATAGACACATAATAGTAGATTGTGTAGAATGGAATAATTCTCCATAAACTTGAAGTTGTTGAAAGATGCAGTGTGTAGGTGGCTAAAACAGAAAAGGGAAGAGTTTATTGGACCCTTAGATTGTATTAAAAGGCATATTTCAAATATGGTCTTCAGAGGAGAGTGACTTTTGATTAGCCCGGAAATTTTTTTTGTCATAGAGCAAGAGATTCATGGGAAGGTAAAGGGTAGAGCTACATGGGTTGCATAAGGAGATACTAAATCAAAATTTTTCCATAAGTATGCGAGCCATAAATGGACAATAAATGTGAAGTTTGTATGGAATAATGTGATTCCATCCTTTAATTTATATAGTTGGTGGATTGGTTCTTCTATGGAAGAGTGTTCGTGAGATTCAATTCTTCATCTTTAAGGTTTGTTCCAGCATTTGCTTTTCCAGGAATTTGATTAGGCCTGAATGGAGCTCTCTTTCAAAATTGAGTTGTCTTTTCTAGTTTAATTACTCATCACATAAGGTTTTCTTACCTTGAACAAGTGAACCCTGTGAGAGAAAAAAAGAGAAGGTATGTGAGGGAGCTGGCAATTTCTAATGGAGCTGTGTGAGGTTTGTGGGTTTCTTTTAGGGAGTGAGTGAAAGGGAGGGTGTGGAGCAGGAGCTGTTTTATTCTTGTCTTAGGATGTGATAATCTAGTGCAAACTTGGAATAGGTCAAAGAAGCAACTTCTTTGCAGAATTAATAGTAATGTGAATTAGAAACACTTGATGACATTCAAGTTTCTAGGTGATAGTAGATTGATTAAATGGAAAAATTGAACTCAAAATTCTCCATTTGGAATCATGGCAGAGGAACCTTTGTTGTAGCTATAGGGAAAACAATGTTTTACCAAATATGCTCTCAAAACAAGATTTGTTGCCAAATTATGGAGTCTGCTCATATGCAGAATTTCATAATCATTTTTTAGTTTCTGAATTTTCTCTTAATATGTTTTATTCTATGAATCCATTAAGAAGATAAAAAGTTTTATGAAGATAGAAAGTTTTATGTAAGGGTTAAAAAATGTGCTGCTTAATATCCCTGACATTATATATATTTTTTTATTTCTGTTCGAATAGCACAAGTATATTTTTTCTCCCAAAAAAGAGTCTATAGCCAGCAGAACTTCTGTTTACGTCAATTACTCGGTTCTCACCCCATTTTCTCTACCGGTGTATAGATAAAGTGATGTCTCTCTCCGCACATTCACACAAAACTAATTCTTTGACTTTGCAAGTAAGAATACTAAATACCCAAATCAAGGCACAGATACAAGGACAGAACGGGCGTAGAAATGTGAAAGGAGCTATATATAAATGGGAATGGAGCCATCTTTCTATATCCTAAAGAAGGAGGTCCTACACACACTTTCTGTAAATTTATTTATTTATATGCATAGTGGAATTCTAATTAATAAAAAAAAAACGCGTGAAGGAGTCTAAAATTAAAATGAGCAGAAAGGAGTGAATGGGACAAAACTAAGATTGATGAATATTATTGCCGCGGCTCAGCAGAGAGTCGATGACTTCATTATAGTACTTGACCCCGCCCATATTGATTTCTCCACGGCCGTCTGAAGAAAAAAATTATAAAACAAAGATAGCACAAGTATGATGTTCGAATTTGGATCAAATTCACAACCCCATGAATTCACACCAGAAAAAATGCGCGCCCAAGATATGGAGAAGCGGTATGAATCCAACCCAATTTCCGACATCATCTCCACATCTTCCTGCAATATCATAAGATGAAATTGGCTGGATGATTCAAGGTTTTTGGTCTTTGACAGTAACTATCAGATTTGATGATGGATTGAGTAATCATCTAAAATATAGGTTCCACAATTTTTTTCCGCAAATCTCTAACAATACGAAACCAAGACAAATCAAGAGTGGAATGCAATATAGAGAAAGAAAATATATACCTTATAGCGGTACTCGTCATCTGTTACGTCTGCGTTCATTCCATCGGCAATTGTTCCTGCACCTCCCAGTACAAATTAACCTTTGATTTTGGAATTTGATTTTGAATCTGAAAGTAGGGTTGGTAATTGATTCTGAATATGAAGGTAGGGCTGAAATAATTACAGGTGTATGCGAGAACACGTCCCAGTTGCTTAGTCCTTTTCCATCGGTCCCTCCACCTGAAATTAAAAATAAATTAATGGCGGCCCTCAAAATTGAAATGATCGAGAGAAGATATCTTGGGTGCGTGCGTGCGTGTACCTGATAAGTGGAAGAAGCCACGCCGAACAGAAAATCTGATGGGAAGTCGCTCCTGCTCAACTCAGATTTCTCCACAGATGATCCCTTAACGAAGCAGGAAAACCAGAGCAACAGAAACACCATTGAGGTGAAGCAAGTACCCACCTGAATCTTCATTTTCTTTTCAGGGAACCTAACAAAACAGCAAAGTCCACGTAGCAGCGCCTGGAAGTAGCGTAGCGTCGAGCAGGACAAGCGCCCATCGGCTGAGTCGCATCGCATCCACTGAGTCGCATCGTATACCGGTATAATCAATTGGATGGCTAAGATTCATTTCATCGTCTAACACTTAAATCAAAGGTTAAGAAATGTACAAGTAATCCAAGAGCAAAGTTGATTCCAAAGGGAAACGCTTTACGGCATAAAGAGCAAAGTTGATTTCAAAGGGAAACGCTTTACGGCATAATTAGCAAACAACATTAGAATCCCACTAGAAATAGAATAATTGAGGGAAGTTGGGTGTGGCAGCCTGGACGCAATTCGTTGCCTGCAAATTGGAAATTCGGCTCTATTTATGACTTCAGACTTCAGATTATAGAAAGATCACTTGAATTCAACTGCACTTCCTACGCAACATGCGATTGGAAAGATCAAAATTAAGGGATCTTTTGGTTATTCTCCATCTGGTTATTCTATGCTTCATGTAACCTTCAAGATTTCTAATTTTATGTTCACCTAATTAAAATAAATAAAGAAATAATATCTTTTAATTTGAAATATACACAATGGTCAATGTTGATATAATGGAAGTAAATGATGTTGGTATTTCAGAATGGTAAATGTTCATATAGCCTACGTAAATAATGTATTTTCTTATTTGAAATTAAACGAATGGTTTTTGTTGATCTAACCTTCCCTTGCACGGTTATTATTGATTAAGATTTACAGATATAAATTAGCATACTCCAAAGTGGGGAAAGGAAATGTCAAAGTGAAAGATAATGATGTGTTGTTTAAAAATAAAGGAAGTTTTTAAATTGGTTTTTGAGCAAGTAATAAATGATCTATTGAATAGGGTCTATGAATAATGTAATAATATGAAATTTCAGATGGTTAAGTACATTTCTACATACTTTAGACAATGTGAAGATAAAGATTTTTTGAGTTGGTCGAATGGCATGAGTAATGATAAGTTTGGTGGTACAAATTCTTAATATTGCAAGGCTTTGGACTATTATAAGGTCCTTACTAAATAGGCCATGGATGTGGATGTATTATCACCAACTGATTCCGCCAATTTGAAAGTTAATGCTTAGAAAAACAAACACCCTCCTGCTTGCTTTAACCCCCCTCTATACCCCCTCTATTCCTGATGGCAGAAGGTGATGTTGCAGGAGTGTAGAAGGAACATGTCATTTACTTGGTCTCTAAGGAAGTTTTTGGGTTCATTAGAAGAAGAAATGATGTAAGTTCATTGGAAGTCAAGGAATGCATTCTTAGTTGTTGGAGAATACTCTGCATTCAACTAGATCTTTGACCTTTCAAGATGCACTTTGGCACAAAAATTTATTGGCAAGAGGGTAGTGATGGACTACGAGATAGAGTAAGGAGAGTCCAGGTTTAAGTTTAGGCTATATACTAGTAGTTCACAAAGTAACAAGATGTCTGCATTGGTTTTGTCTTTTGCAAGGAAGAAGATGTAGTTTCTATATCAGATGAAGTTTGGTTTATGGATAGGTCTTATTCGTCTATAGAACCCAACCACATATTTTTTTATGTTAGGGACATGACCATGTAAGACACCTAGTATGGATAAATTTTCTTGGGCTCCCTATGGAATCTTAGACTATTCAAGATTTATGCATAATTGGAAACAATCTAGGAAAAATTATTCATGTGGATGATAACTTTGTCTATGAAAGATAAAGGTCAATTGCAAGGATATTAGTTGATCTTGATGTAAGTAGAGGCAATTTTGAGACAATTAGTTGATTATTAAAAAAATTGAAAATTTTCTTTACCTACACTTTTAGTTGATTATTAAAAAAATTGCAAATTTTCTTTACATACACTTTCCCAACTCCCCCATTAATTGACACATTTGTTATGCTATACATGGTGGCCATACTTGTTGGTACTTCATTTTGTCATAGTAAATATGACTTGTAACCTTGGTCAATTAACCAAATAGTATTTATATTATAAAAGTGACTTTAAATTTATTTGATTTATTAAAAATAATTTAACCAAATAAATTTGAAAGATGAATCCCAATATTAACAACCTAATTTACCTAAAATAATGTGATTTTTTTAACTTCAATGTAATATGTCAAAAGAAGAAAAAAATGGACATTGTTTGTCAAAATGATTTTTAAGAGCATAGGAAACATGTCAAAAAGATGCACATCATATGTCAATATTTTTCTAGGATTTCAATATATTCCTTTTGCACATTTGCATGTTTGTCATCAATTTTTAATTTGAATGGTTAAATGGTTTGCCATCAATTTTATGTTATTTAATTTGTAATTTTATAGTGGTTTAACATAAGAATCTACAATGGTGATGATGACAAGAGGCAATGCTCATCCATCAAAGTGTTTGTTCAAAAATTGTAAAATATTAAAGTCCAACATCATTTGCATATTTAAAACTCTATATCAAAGGATACCACATCTAGAAAATACACATTTATTACATGTTCAAAATCTTGAGTCTAAAGGTACCTCATTTTGAAAATTTGAGTTTATCCCAATTGGGGATTTGGGTTATCAAAGAATCCAACCGCAAAGCCAACCTAAGCTCTTCTCCATCTTATATTTGGATCATCAGATGGAAAAACAACAAATTCAACAATTGACTTTGTGGGTGAGCCTTTTCATGAAACCTGGAGTTCATTTGGAAATGAATGAATATCCTCTTACCATATGTATAATTGCTTATCATGTTAATTGACCCTTTTATTTAGTTATTCATGAATCATCCAAAACAAACACTTTTTATATCTTGGAGCAACTCAATGTAACCACACTAATCACTTTCAATCCTTTTCCCTCCACCCTAATTACTTTTGCCCCTTTCCATCCACCATAATTACTTTATCATTAAGTAATGTAACATGTTTCACTTAGATCTTTTTAAAACATTATTATGGATAGAGATTGATATTTTATTTCAAAATGATATTCTTTAATTTCTTATTGCTTTGGAATTATGACATATATTTATGATTTAACAAGGTGATAAATTGAGTAACTCCTTTAAAAAAAGATTATAACAACATTGGATTTAATGAAAATTTATATTACTCACATGGGGAAATATTTGTCCCCTAATCATTCATATATATATATATATATATATATATATATTATCGAAATTTGGTGATACAAATCCAAGTCAGCTTGCCCATTTTCATTATTTAAAATACACTTTTGAATGCATAAATGCATTCAAAGCACTAAATCTATACATAATAACACAACTTGCTACTCTTAAAATAGAAATAACATTTAGAGTGTTATTAACAATACCAAATGTTTGGGGAGCCATGTTTGGGGGCACTAAGTTATCCCAAGAGGCATCCAAACATGGATTGGCTCTGTGGTTGACATATGGGCATCTAAGCCATCAAAATCACCCGACCTATGGGCATCTAAGCCATCAAAATCACCCGAGGACCACGCCAACCCTTTGCATGGTTAAATTTTTGCGTATGGGGTTTCAAATTGGTTACCTTTCCACCAAGTAGTTCCTTATTCACTATTTATTTTACATCCCGTGAGCTTTCATCTTATATCTTATTTATTCATTTACAATCTATATAAAATTTGACAAGAAGTTCTATTTAATTTTATTTTAGATTATAAATAAGAAAATCATGATATAAAATAATAAAGTTCTCATACATCTCATTTTCTCACTCAATCCTAAGTATGTGTATAATCCACCTAGAATTGAGATAATGAGTTGTAAACATCATTTACATCCATGGTTGAGAGAGAGAGAGTAATGATTCATTTTATTCCATTTTACATTAAATATTTTCACCCTATATATCTATTTTTCTTTTTTAACAATCCTTCCACATAAAGTTCTAATTAATTTATTTTAAATTATAAATAAGAAAATCATAATATAAAAGTGTAAAGTTTTCTTATATCTCACTTTCTCATTCAAACCTAAGTACCAAACATAAATCTATCTCAACCTCTAATCTATCAACCGTCCAAAAAAGACCAAATCTCTTGAGTTTTATATATATATATATATATATATATATATAAACTCCGGGGAGAAAGTAATTACAAATCTCCTTCATTTTGACCAACACATCAGCAAATTGTTTTAACCATAACATTTTTGTAAATTGTTTTATATAATATATACATAATTAACATTCAAATATTTTAATTAATATGATTATTGAAACATTTTGTTTATAACCCATTTTATTCATATTCGACCAAATCCCTTGAGTTATATATGTATATAAACTCCATGTTAAGGAAGAAAGTAATTACAAATCTCCTTCATTTTGACCAACACATCAATAAATTGTTTTAACCATAATATTTTTGTAAATTGTTTTATATAATATATACATAATTCACATTCAAATATTTTGTTTATAACCCATTTTATTCATATTCAAATATTTATAGAAACAATAAGAATAAACTCTCTCTTCATTAATTTTTCTTGTTAATATTCTTTTAAATGTTACATCAGAAATCCCCTCTCTCTTACTAAAAAATTAAAATATCAATAAAATAAAAATTATTATTATTATATATCTATATATAATTAATACATCTATAAAATACTTTAAATTACATCTCTCCCTTATTTTAAAAATCTATATCCAATAATATCGAATATATAATTTATATATCCTCTTGAACGTGGTGTTTCTATATATAATATATATTCTTATACTCTTTAAAGTGGAATGTAGTGTTTCTATATATAAACATCATGCAAAATTCATAAACATTATACACCCATACGGACAAAGTAGTTAGAACTTTAGTAAGAATAATAAATATATATATATATATCTATATATTTTTTTTGCTTGTACGGACTTTACACTCCCGGAATTTCGAGAGTGGAAGATTACAAGTCAACGGAATTGGCAGATTTCGAGTGGGTAAAAACAATTGAAGTGCAAGAAGTTTAGTGCTGCGGGCAGCGGCGGGTCCGACTCAGTGATAAATGCGTATAGATAAACAGGTGGGGGTTTCTCATAGGTTCTCGACAGAGGACGAAGGTCGGTGGAGAGCCTTCCCTTAAATAACGCCTTCGGCGTAATAATAATGTTTTTAATTTTGAAATTTATGAGAATATATGGTATAGGTGGACAACAATATTAGAAATAATTAATGAGTTTATAATTAGCAATTGTCCCAAAAGGTACAAAGAGAGGCCGATAGATTTATGAAGTTGGAATTGTTGAATTTTTATAAAAGGTCGGGCCACCTTCTCAACTGCGATTGATATTGTACAGTTTATTAAATCTGAAATAGAGTATAAGATATAGGAGACAAAACAGACTGGGAATGTGAGTTCTTTATATTGGAAGTGAAAAAGAAAACAAAGCAGCATGTCAAAGCGGAAATACTTAAAGAAAACCACAAGACTTTAATTGTTTTGAAAATAATAATAAAAATCATAATTTTATTTTATTTTAATTAAAATCAACTAAAACTAATTACAATAGAACTTAATCTCGACAAGTATAAAAAAAAAATCATAAATTATTAAGCCAACATCATATCATTAAACAAACCACATTTATATAAACTTTAATCTCACATTTCTTTCAACCTAAAACATAATAATTGACTGACAGTTTCACTACTGGCTGTCTTTATCCTATTTAGTGCACAGACCATTTTGATATCTAACTAAAATAAAACTTAATAAATTAAAAAAAATAATCCATCCACACTCCCACGTTCCCTTTCAAGCATTTTTGATATCTAACTAAAATAAAACTTAATAAATAAAAAAAAATCCACCAACGCTCCCAAGTCCCAAGTTCCCTTTCAAGCTTCCTTGAATCGTCAAGGGTCCCAAGTTCCCAGCAATACTCATAGGAGGTATGGTCATATTTGTTAATTAATTCAAACGACTTGACTCAGACTCCCAAGGTGTTAAAGGCTAACATTCCCTATATTGATGTAGATTCAGTGGTATCTGTTATATCTGGTTTTGTTCCATTGCTTTGTTGTCCAAAATCCGTTGCTGCTCATTGAAGAACGCTGTGATGGAAATTGGCGTGGGAAACTTTGAAGCTTATTGATGTAGATTCAGTAGTATCTGTTATATCTGGTTTTGTTCCATTGTTTTGTTGTTCAAAATCCGCTGCCGCTCATTGAAGAACGCTGTGATGGAAATTGGCGTGGGAAACTTTGAAGCTTAAAATCAGAAGTGTGTTGATACGGATGTTGCAAAGAGACTGATGCTTCTCCAAGTTTCATAGAGTTTCTCATAATTTTGGTAATATAGCATTTTATTAGTGAATATTATCATTTTTCTATTTAATAGGCAAGCTGATCCGGATCTAAACTCAGCCTAGTTATCCAAAAAAAATATTTACAAAATTGAAAACATAAAATTTCAATTCGTTTTTTGCTTCTGAGCCGGGTTTTGATGCTTGGAAAGCCAGGATCCAAGGGATTGAGATTTGAAATTTATTTCTGACAAAGAAAGAGGAATTACAGGGTTTTTAGAATGGCAACAATTGCTATTTTGGCTAGATTTTGGGTTGTTGTGCTTGTGCTACTTGGGCCATTGCCAGCAGACAGAGCCATTGGCGTTTTGGTCCCTCTGCCTGTCTCACCTGGCGTTTCTGCCCCCACGCCTGTTCCAGAAGACAATATAAGAAGCCTGCAAACTATAAAGAAGACGGTAAAAGACCCCATCAGCGCGAAAGGGTTTTAGGGTTGAAGGTGTGAAGCGACGCCACGCGGAGACATTGGTGGAGAAGAACCCACGGAATTCAACCATCCCTCACATGCGCCATCCTTTCGTTGTCGGTGATATAACTCCCAACGTTGCTCTCAGAGCAGAAATCAGACAATATTTACAAGATCCCATCGGCTCCGAATACACCGGATGGGAAGTCATTTCCGACTATGCCCAACAGCTCTCCTTGCCTGACTTTACAGAGCATATCGCCCAAGTTCGCCAATATTTTCCCAAGGAGGAGTCAAAGCTGCCGGAAATGAGTCCGGAGAGCTGGTCCGATGCATGGAAGCGCCTTAATTATCTGCGCCTCAATCTCCAGACGAACCCTCAGAACCGCTAACACTTCCTCTCAGACGAATCCCCAATAAGTTGTTTCGCTGAAATTATAGTCCTTTCCTATTCTCTTGCTGCAAAAAGTGAAGAGTGCGACTTATTCCACAGAGAAGTTCTCAGAAGGATACGCGCACTGGACTTGACTACGCATCCACTACGCGATCTGTTAAAGCCTCAAAATGCGTCGGAGTGTGATCGGTTTAGAGGATTTTTACTTCGAAATCCTATTCAAAGACGAAGGTTTACTCCCCATAATCCTAAACCTTCTCACGCTCGGAGCAGACACTTTTGATCACGACGACATATACAGAATTTCGGCATACATCCTCCAGGCAAAACCAGAGACCCTTTCTTCAACAGATCTCAAAAATTTAGCTCGCATTTTGGCTGACTTCTTAAAGCTAAAGACTAACTACATCGATTTCCGATATGAAAACTCCACATTGATTTACATCATTTCTAATTGATAGATCTATTGAATTAACAAATATAAACTGATGCACTTTGAATGGCTCCGAGGATTGCAGGGGACAGGAGTGTGAAGTTTCTCATGAGAATTTGTAAGGTGATGGTAGATGAAGCTCAGTGCTGGCCAAAAACAGTAACAACAATTGTCAAGGAAAAAGCAATGAAAATATCTTCAAGAGACAAAAGAATTGGAAAAAGCAGTAATGCAACTCAAAGGGCCAGGTTCAATGCATAGAAAAACTGGAGGTGAAAAGAAGGCAACTCATATATTTGGAAAAAGCAGTGAACTTCAAATCAACGGTTGAAACTGTCAAACTTGATCAAACGGTTCAGGTTAAAAGTGTTGACAATTGTTGATGCATAGGAAGGCCTATCGGCCTAATTAAAAATATATTAAGTTAAAATTGTGGAAAAATATACTATAATTACTTAATGTTTTGGTTCATGGTGTGAATATGTATGAGTAGTTTGAGTTATCTATTTTTATTATATTTTGTTTAGTGAAAATGTAGTATGTTTTAACATTTTTAAATTTTTATATTTTGTTTAGTGAAAATGTAGTATGTTTTAACATTTTTAAATTTTTATTATTTTGATGTAATTGTGTTGAGAGGTTTATTCTATAGCTTAGTATAAGATGGATTTACACTGGTTTATTTAAAAAAACAAATTATGTTGCCAATAATCATGAAATTTATAGTATGTAATACATTTTAAAGTAGAATATATTAATATAAATGATATTTTTTAACATTAGAATATAATTATACAAAACAAATTGGATATTGTGTATTTTACTTATATAAAAAATAAGATGCCAATAATCATGAAATTTTTAATGTGGAATACTTTTTAAAGTAGAATATATTGATAGAAATTGTCATTTTTTAACGTTGGAATATAATTGTATAAGACAAATTGGATTTATGTTGCAGTAATTATTATCTTCCATTGTGATGAGACAAATATAAGATAATCGTTCTTTTAATTATATTATTTAACTTTCATCATCTTATTTCATGAGCCATAACATACCTCCTCAAATCCATTTTTAATTTGTCCTTCCACCTTTTACTAAATATATGTGTACATTCATGTGATGCATTGAACTTACTATTTTTATTATTATGGTGATATGTGCTTGTTGGGAGTGCCTCAAAGAGTTAGGGGAAATTAATTTATTGTTAAGATTGGTAAAACTGGATTATGTTCCTAAATCTTATTTGAAGAGTAATTTTCAGCGGTTCTCTTAAATACACAAGAGAAAGTATTGTTGGAGAAAATATTCTAAAAGAAGGAAATTTAAAAAAAATGTTTCTTGTCTTTTTTTTTAGCATATTTTTGTTGTTGCCCAAAAATTTTAACGGTTGCAACTTGACATGGAAAATCACAGTGAGCAAGATAGTTAATGTTAGAAAATAGCGATTCAAATATTGTGTTGGAAAGAAGGTCACTAAGCACATTTTACCACTAAATAGTCATAAAATCTCCTTTTCATTCATGCTCAAATCCAAAAAAGAAGATGAACACTCACGAAAGGTTTAAGCATATTTTTCCGCAAGTCTTTGGTTTCTTGCCCTCTAAAAAATCTTAATTTCAACAAACTAGTAATTTCCCTTTATGCTTTATGAGAATTTTCCATGCATTTTTCCATCCTTTCAACCACTCTAATGTATGAGGTCATGGAGACTTAGTCCTAACTTCGTGATTCATATGCCAAATATTATTTCAAATTTATTTTGTAGGCGAAATGATACCTATACTTATCTTTTAACTGCATTCTCACCAGAACTTTCTCTTTTTTCGTTAATAGGTGAGTCTTATGTATCATAAAGGTATTTGATCTTTGGTACTTGGTACACTTCTATACTTTCACTGCATGCTCATCAAAACTCTCTGTTTTTTGGTTGAAAGTTGAGGCCTATGTATCATAAAAGTATTTGATCTTTTTGCACTTGGTACATTATTATACTTTAATTGCATTCTCACGGATCTTTCTGTCTTTTGGTTGAAAGGTCAGACTTATGTACCATTAAGATATTTGATTTTTTTACTTGGTACACTTTTATACCTTCTTGCAATTTTACTGCAAGTTTTGTTTCATTTTTGGGTTGTAATGGAAGGTATTCACATCAAAACGCTGGTATATGACTAGTATCGATTGTATTCCTCTTCTAAGCATAATTTTGGTTCAGAAGATTACAAATGATACTGAAGATGGAAGAAAATCATAATGTAACTCCTCCTGAAGATGGGGTGCCTCTACAAGCATCTCTCTTTGTATCTCCTGAATTTACACTTCTTCAATTTTTATTATTAGTTTGCTTTAATTTTTTTAGAAATGATGTTAGTGATACTTGTTGCTTTATCATTGCATATTTTATTTTTGAATCCAAACTCTTAGATACTTCTCATACTGCAATGAGAGCTGCCCTTTAAGTTTCGTTCCCTTGAGGTGGCTTTATGAGTTATCTGTAGTTTCCTGGATGCACGCACTAGATAACTAGAAACTTATGCTTGCCCAACTTTAGATGAGCTTACATCTAAGGTAAATTTTGTCTAACATATCTCTATGTTTGGTGGTTCTTACAATGCTTTCCATCTCGTAGAATGTTTTTGTTACTTTTCATTGCTAATAAGAAAGCAGAGAACCATTTCACCTTGTCCAGAGGTGTCCCTTTGTTTGGAAATTATGACTGCCACAAAGTTAAGAATTTGTGACTTCTTTTCACCTTAATAACTATACACAATAGTAGTTGTTTAATGGTCAGAATATTTCTACCATATATTGGATGTAAGATACCTATGCAGGTTTCTATTGTCTTTGGGCTGAGCCAACCCAATATCATCCAACTGACACCTTTTAAAAAGTTAATACCTTGGATGTCAATTATAACAAAGGCCGAAGCATCATGGACACAAGAAGATGAAGGAATTTGATATATGATGAAATGGGTATATTATAGTGAACATCAACATCATGTTCCATGCTTTAATTTTCTTTCTGTGAATTACAAAAAATAATAGAAGCATGAATTTTGAAAATGCTTTAAAACTGGAAGTTATTTAGGCTCTAAAAGAGAATTTTTCAAACACCCTCAAAATGATAAACTAATGTAGAACAAAAATTCCTTTTAACCTGATTATTGATATATTATTTATGCTTAATGACGGGTATTACTGGCAGAATTTCTTCCACTTTTTCCTATTGGTGGATGCAGTCTGCTGAGGGTGTTGAAGCCTTGATGGCTAATCCACTTATGCCCATATCAGAGTGCCACTATTCATGAGGAAGCAATGTTGGCAATAGGAGCTCTTGCATATGCAACAGGTGTGGAATTTAGAAAATACATGGATGAATTCTACCTAGTCTAGCAATAACCCTTTTTAAAAGTGGGGATATTAATAATCCTTCCAACTATAGAACCATTATGATCAATCCTTTGTTTGCAAAACTCTTCAGCGACATGGTAGAAAATAGAATCAGTAAGTGGGTGGAATTCAAAGCAAAGATGGCAAAAGGGCAAGCAGGTTTTAGGCCGAAGAATTCTACAGTAGATCATGGTATCAAGTTGATCTGAAATTTATAAAGGAATTACAGACTATGTGTGAAGTTGCCTATGTTACTTAGTGCAATGGATCGATAAGCAGGTAACACCGACACTTAAACAATTATAAAAACATAATCAGACACATCAACACAAGCAAAATTGATAAAGGAGTTCACCAAAAATTCTTGGCTACGTCTCCTGGTCCTAGTTTCCAGTGTTGACCTCTTTATTATGTCTTAAAATGGTTGTTATAGGTGTTAGCTCAGGAATAGGGTATCAACACAGAAATGGAACTCACCACTATGTTCCGCTTGAAACTTCGAGTCGAAATGAGCATACACACGACCATACTGGTCACCTTGACCTCCAGACCCCCTGGAACGGTTCACCATACACTCTGAACACTCTCTCTGTCAACTTTTCTGTGTTATGGTGTTTATATAACACATACAGTTACAAATTATGCATAAAACATGGAACAATATGTTTATAATAGAAACAAGATATAAATGAAAGGATCGGCAGGCGCGAGTGGACCCCGACCATCTGGCCTTTCCTCAGAACTAATCTCAAGAACAAACCATCTGACGACGGTTGTGTCCCACTCCTCAAATGATCTAGACAACCTACACCGTTGATCTGTCCTCTATCATCCGACGGTTGTCGCACGGTTTCGTGCTCCAACTAGCACGTTCGCTATTTCTCCGAAGGCATGCGATAAAGTGGTTTTCGGGAGGCTACGTGTCAAGCGCTGAGTGGAATCACGTGCTCCCGGTCTAAAACTGCTTCCTGCCTTGAGGGCACATGATAAACCATTTACCGCCCTCTTGTTGGAACTCAACGAGTTTAGCTCCTTTTTCATAGTTTTATCGCGTCTGTTTTCCCAGATAACTTGCCTGCATGTTTCGACGCGATATGCGTCGATCTCCTTTGATCGAACGATCTCCACTCTTGACTGATGTTCCTCATCGCTTAAGGTTTGAACCAATCTCCGATTGCCACAATATCTTCTGCACTGACATCATCAGGTACCTGCAACTCTTTACTAGTTTGCCACATGTCTTGCTGACGTAGGCTTTGACTCTTTGACCTGAATCTTTGATTAGCCCTAATTTCCTTGTTTGAACTCGGATTTGCATGTGGTTTGCACCATTGGCTTTGTATTCACGAGCCCTTCAAAATTTTTCCATTTCACTTGTATTTGAAGACTTTTGATCTGGAGGCTATGCTGAATCCATTTTGGATCACTCCTCCCATTGGAAGATTTTGGTCCACCAAAAGTTGCTTTTAGCTATCAAGTAAGTGATGATAAAGTTCCTTCACTTGTCCAATTTCTATCCATCATTCTTTACTTGGATTTGTACCTTTGAGTCCAATTCTCAGGTACTCAACATCCCCTCGTTGTGATGTTCTTATCCTTCTGTCAAGAACTATGTCCTCCTATAACTCATTGAGATACTCAGGCAACAGATCCTCAATAGAAGGTAGTTGACCTTGCTCCTCAGGATCTTCAATCAATGAAGGTTCATACAACCTTGAGTTTTCAACATTTATGACTGAATAGGTTTGCATATAAGTTGGTAGATCAAGGCGGAAAGCATTTTCACCAATTTTATCAAGTATTTTGAAAGGACCATATCTAATTGGTTTTAACGTTTTACCTTCCCCTTGCAATCTTTCTTTGTTGATGTACAACCAAACTTGATCACCAACTTGACAACCATGCTTGACTCAATGCTTGTCATGTTGCACCTTATACTTTGCTTGGCTTCTTCCAGCTGTTCTTGTACTGCTTGGTGAATTTCCTGGATTTGTTTAATGAATTTGGTTGCTTTATCCACATCACTGTGTCCATCAACTGCTATGTCTTTACCAAAGACAGAATCCAAGGGAGACTTTGGTATAAACCCAAAACAAGTCTCAAAAGGAGATATTTGAGTAGAAGAATGTTTGGCACGGTTGTAAGCATTCTGCACATAACACAAATGCTCATCCCAAAGTTTGGGATGCTCGCTGCAATATCCTTGAAGCAATTGTATCATTGTCTTGTTGACCACTTCTGTTTGACAATCTGTTTGTGGATGAAATGTTGTGCTCTTTTTTAACCTTGTGTCCATTAACTCCCATAGACTTGACCAAAATTTCCCAACAAATCGAGAATCTCGATCAGATACAATATAAGTGGGTAACCCAAAATGAACCCATACCTTTTGAAAGAACATCTTTGCAGTTTGTTTAGCTGTGACCTGTTTATTACAAGGTATCAAAATACGCATCTTACTGAACTTATCCACAACTACATACAAATAATAATGACCTTTTCTAGACTTTGTCAATCCCCCAACAAAATCCATGGAAACACTTTCCTAAGGACGAGAAGGAATTGAAAGTGGAGTATACAAGCCTAATTTCTATTACTTGACTTGCTTGTAGCACACATAGTACATCCTTTGATATGTCTAGAAATTGTTTCATGCATGTGTGGCCAATAACAGAACCTTTGCAATTGTGCAAATGTTTTACTTACACCAAAATGACTTGATACGAGAGAAGTGTGGGCTTCTCGAATTATGTTAACTCTTTCAGTTTGTGGAACGCATAACTTTCCCAAATGATATAAGAGTTTGTCCTTATATAATAATCCAATTCTTCTACCTGCTTGCCATGACTTAAAGTTGCATATACATCCTTAAAATATCTATCTTGAGCATATTGTTCAATGTAACTTTCATGAATTACTGAATTATGCTTAATTATAGTGGATGCATTTATGATTGGCCTTGATAACATGTTTGCAACCTTATTATGTATGCCCTTATTATATATGATAACAAGATGAAATTGTTGTAGAAAACCCATCCACCTGTAATGTCTTAATTGTTGCAATTTAGTTTGTGAGTGTAGATACTGAACTGGTTGATGATCTGTGTGAATGATTGTTTCTTTACCCATTATATAATGTTTCCACTTTTTAACACTTTGTACTAATGCATACAATTCTTTATCATATGTAGGATAGTTAACTACTACAGATGTAAATGTCTCAAAATGAAAGCATATAAGCTTCTTGTGCTGCACCAACACTGCTCCCATGGCATAGTCACTTGCATATGTCTCGATATCAAATGGATGCTGAAGATCTGGAAATGCTAGTACTGGCACTGTACTGATCCTTTCTTTCAAGGTGTCGAAGGATTTCTGTTGTTTGCCTCCCCACTGAAACACCTGTTTCACAATGGTCAAAGCATGTAAAGGAGCTGCAATCAATGAAAAGTTATCAATAAACTTTCTCCAATATTGCGCTGCCCCTAATAAGCTTCTAACTTTTGTAGCAGATTTGGGTTTAGGCCAGTTCAAAATGACTTCAACCTTAGAGGGATCTATCTTCAATTCACCACCCCCTACAATATAACCCAAATAATTCGAAGATGTCCTGCCAAATTCACATTTTGATAGCTTCACATAGAGATTTTCTCTTTCTAAAACATCTAAACCCTGCTTTACATGCTTTACATGTTCATCCCATGTCTTACTAAAAACAAGAATACTGTCTAAATAGACTATTACAAAATCATCAATAAATGGTATAAATACATCATTCATGACTCGCATAAACATAGCAAGAGCATTAGTTAAGCCAAAAGGCATAACTAGCCACTCATAAAGTCCTTGCTTCGTCTTAAAAGCAGTTTTCCATACATCCTATTTTGCAACTCTAATCTGATGGTAGTCGCTTCGCAAGTCTAATTTAGAAAAGTAAACTGCATTTTTTAATTGATCTAATAAATCATCAATACGAGGAAGAGGATAAAGATTCTTGATCATGATTTTATTTACTGCTCTAAAATCAATACACATTCTCAATGAACCATATTTCTTTCGCACCAACACAATTGGTGATCCGCATGGTGATGTGTTTGGTTATATAAACCCTTTATTGAGCAACTCATATACCTGCTTCTTTATCTCTGCATTCTCTAAAGCTGATAACCTGTACATTCTAATGTTAGGTAGTGGACCATCTTGCTGCAAATAAATATCATGTGCTATCTCTCACTTGGGTGGAAGCCCCTGAGGCTCTTTAAACATAATATCATAATCAGAAACAACTTTTACTAAATCTACTCTCTGTTTAGGATTACAGCCTTGGAATGCATCATATTTATCAAGATCCTTTGCCTTTACCACCATTAGTAAAAATTGCTTACTTGAATTTACTATTCTTTTCATCTGTCCGGAATTTATGAGAGAAAAGTTATCTTTAATTTTATGAGCTCTTAAAATATACTCAATTCCATCCTTAGTGAGTTGATACTTATTTTTAGCTCGATAGAAGTTAGCCTTTCTATTGTACAAGTATGGAATCCCTAAAACAATTCCACATATGTCCAATGGGACTATATCTAACTCAACCTCATCTACAAATTTTGACCCAATAGAAAACTGAAGTTTACATTGTCTCGTAACTTGTACCTTTGTTTTATCACACACCCAACCTAATGGATATGGCTTCTTATGAGGTTTTGTTTCTAGACCCAACTTATTTACAATTGTTTCAAAAATTAAATTAACTTGTGATCCATTATCAAATAAAGTATCAATTTTAGTGTGCTTGGAAATGACTCTAATATGAAATAGCTCATTTCTTTTCCTCTCATTACTTTCATTATCAACAGAATGTGAAGAATTACTTGTAGATGCTTCAGAATCTTTACCTTTTATACCTGTGGCTATAACTATTGTTTCATCACTTGAGTCTGACCCCAAGTCCTTTTGAATAGAAGCAACATTCTTTTGCTCTTTACCCCCGAAATTCTTAGGCTTCAACTCTAGATGCAAAGACCAGCAGTGTGCCTCATCGTGTCCTTCCTTCTTACAATGAATGCATGAAGCTTTATCCTTCTTTATAGTGTTTGTTTTCCTCTCCTTCCATTTCAGTTTCTTCTTTCCTTTATTCTTGTTCTCAAAAGATTTGGATGACTTCCCAACATCTGGGGTTACAATTTTACCTCTAGCGTCTAGATGAGTCACTTGGACTGACACATCATCTAAGCTAGTGGGATTAAACATAAGTATAGTATGCTTCAAATAACTATATTTTAACGATCACTACAAGAAAAAATGACATTGGTGAGGGGTGAAAAATGTCACCAAAAGCTCATTGGTGATGGTCAAAAGAGCCTTCGTCACCAAAGGTGGCATCACCAAAATTCTAGGTGTTGTAGTGACATTCAAAGTCCGTCACCAATAATGATTAATAATGACGGATAGCGACCGTTACCATTTCATAAAACTGAACGTCTCCAAAGGTGGCGTCGCCAAAAATATAGGCGTTGTAGTGACATTCAAAGTCCGTCACCAATAATGATTTATAATGACAGATAGTGACCATCACTATTTCATATGAGCAATGGTGACGAACCATAGCCTCCATCACCAAAACCTTAACGTCACCAAAGGTGGCGTCGCCAAAAGTATAAGTGTTATGGTGACATTCAAAGTCCGTCATGATTATTGATTATAATGACGGATAGTGACTGTCACCATTTCATATGAGCAACAATTTATTGTGATGGATCTTTCATGGCCATCACTATTGGTGCATATATATGGTGACATTCGTTGACCGTCAGCAAAAGCTGCATTGTCAGAAGTATAGATGGTGTGGTGACATTCAAGGTCTGTCACGAATAATGACTATAATGACGGACAACGACTACCACCATTTCATATCAACAACAACGATTTATGCTTACAAACCTTCGAGGGTCGTCACCATTGATGCGTATATATGGTGGCGTTCGTTAACTGTCACCATTTCATATTTTGGTGAGGGTCAAAAAATGTCACCAAAGCTCATTAGTGATGGTCAAAAAAACCTCTGTCACCAAAAATTGATCTTCGTCATTCCATATGGATGTCAGGGTACATGGAATCGAACAACCAACCTCCTGCTTGTAAAGCAGGTGCTCTTCCATTGAGCTAGCACCCTTTAAATAATTAGACTTTTAAAAATTAGACCTTGAAACTTCATAAATTGTAAACTCTACAACTTTCAATAAATTAAAGTCTCGACAATATTTTACTAAACAAGAAAATCAACATCGAAGTTGCAAGTCCTTACCTAATTGTTATGGAAGTTATGAAAAGTGGGTGGAGAGAAAAATAATTATGTATAAGAGAATCAATATGTCCAGTTGATTACTCAATTAGAAGTGAAACTCTAAAGACATTTATAATCTATAAATGACCTATAACTAGAAAATGCACCAAGTATTGCAAAGGAAATGTCATAAGTGCATAGCATATGGAAGAAGAACATTGATGAAGACAGATGCAATATGTTATAGGTTGAGTGAAAGAAAAATCTCAATGTTGTTGTTTAGTGTTTAGATATCTGAATGATATCTAAACTTCTATGAAAATGTAACATGAATAAGTCCGCACTCAAAACATGACAACAACCAACAAGTAAAAGAAATTGACTTGGACAGAAAGCAATAGCTTCACCTTCATTCTTGATTCGTTTATGTTTATTTGAATTTGACTCATGACATTCTCTATCTGACAATGAATCAAAATCATCACTAGTATTAAATTCATCCAACACGGACTTTGGCTATCCCACTGACATCTGCATTTTTGCTGCCATGCCTAAAAACCATGGAGTTTCTTGTCGATAGTAGAATAAGATGTGTGTTTTCTACTCAAGTACACATTTCTTATTAGCCATTGTTACCTGACATAAACCAAAGAGACAACACAATATCAGCGTACACAAAATCCCCTACCAAAATATAATCATAACTTAGCAAAGAAGTCTAAAATATGTTCTTAATTAATAAACTTTGTATTTGAAAACATTGTTTCTTTAGATTTAAAAAAGACTATGTTGTACAACACTTCTGTCTATTTATCAAGGCAATCATATCATAGCATATGTCACACAGTAGCACCCTACAATACCTAAAGTAAAAAGACAAATTTTCTCAAGAAAAAAATTACAAAAGAGCTTTGAAAACTATAAGTTTGTCATCATGCAAGTTGTGAAGGTTATGCAAGTAGCCATTATTTCAGAATGGTTGATGTTTCAGCCCTAACAGTTATTGTGACAACCACAATGAGTTAATCAATATAGAATCTAATTATGTATTCCAGTGTGTAAGATTATAGTGACAAGAAGGTTTACTTCCCAATATTTTATCTGTCATTAGGCAATGATTGTTATGGTGTTGGAACTATCATACTATATTATGGTTCTTATAATATATTTACATTTAGTAACTCTAACTATATTAAATATGATTGTTATGTAGTAGTGCAGAGTGGCAATTATAGGGTAGAACTCTGACCTGCACTCTAGGATTATGAAAATCATCCATAGCTCCAGCAAGTGTAGGAAAACTTGTTGATGATATTTCTATTACAAATCTGGGCCTTGTTCAATGCTTTTTAGCATCACCTATTTTCAGATCAGAAAAAACACAAATAAACCTTAATACTATGCACATTGTTCCACTTTTAAATGCCACAACAAAGTATATAAAGCCAATATTAAAATATGCAATGTCCTATTTCAGAAATCAAAATATTTGAATATGTTATTTAGACAAAAAGAAATCCATATAATTATGACAAACAATGAAAGGATATCTACGAATTTCCTGCAAATGTTTTCATTGAACAAAAATAGAATTGTTGATCACATTTACCGAAATCATGTCGGGCAAATTACTCGTCAAACTATTCCTAATTTGTAGTGGTTGTTTGAAGAATCAATAGTCATTTGAATCATCATATTATCCTATTTGTGCATTTAAATAAGGGGAATTATTATTTCATAAATCAATGAATATTCCAACATTGTTATGAAATTCAATTTACCATGTGTTTTATTGAAACCCTGACTTAGGATTGCATACCAAGTGCAATACCAAGAAAGGGATACTACACAAGGATCCCTTTTTCTCATATTCTATCAAATTCGTTCGAAGCATTACCATGTTTTGGGAAATTTATTTTACTATATTAATTTCATTCACATGATTATTGTGCTTTTAGAAATCAGAATATTTCAATATCTAATTTAGACAGAAACAAATAAATAAAGTTATGACAAACAATGGAAGGATCTATTTGTTCCTACAAATTCTTTCTTCTGAAACAAAATTGTTGGGCACATTTATTGAAACCATGTTGAGCATATTAGAGTGTCTACAATAATGTAAATTGCCAATCAAAGGATCCATTATTTTCACATTCTATTAGATTCATTAGTAGCATTACCATGTTTTGGAAAATATGTTTTATTATTTTAATTTCATTTGGGGGATCACTATGTTTTTAGGCATGTGAGAATCTTTGTGAAAATGTTGTATTGTGAAAGGGTTTTATAGATTATATTGCTAAGTATAGCTTGGTTTATAAGTATAGCTTATTGGAATATTCTATAACCTACTATAAGAAGGAAACTAGTTACCCTATTGGGATCTTCTATGCCTACACTACTTTTAGTCAATATTTTTTCCGCTCGGAAACATAGATGAGGAATCTATCAAGAAACCTACACAGTGGATTTTTTTATGTAGTAAACCATCGTAAATACAATTGTTTATACTTATTGGATGGTACGTAGGGGCTTGGAAGAAATTAGATTGTTTAGAGGTAATCATTCTATGTAATCCAAGTAAAGTTCAGAGTAGTACTCGATAGTGTTCAGTTTATTTCCTCCATAGGTCCTTCCTGCAATAGGGTAGGAAGATACTAAGGGAAGGCTTCTGGTAATGTGTTTGCCAAGGTAAGTTTAGGTGGGCCCAGGTGATCATTTCTTTGAGCATTAGGGGCTTTCACATTCCATCAGGGGAAAGTTATACTTGGTAAGCACATATTGTATGTGTGCATAGGAACGGTATGAACTAAGGTAAATTATATTCATTAACTATCTAAGGTATATAAGCCTTGCGAGAATAACACCTTGGACAAGCCAAAATCAAAGACATTACAGTATTCAGGGGTGTGTCATGGGGTGAGACGTCGTGATAGAAGTTCTTTTCCGTAAATTCATCATCCATATACTTGCTCCTATCTATATTAAGGAACACATAGACAACATTAAGGAAGGCATAATGACCCATATCTTTCCAATCCTTTAGATAGATTAGAAGGTAGATTTTCCTGATTCACTGTGGACTCGGGATATTACTATTTTCATTCTCGCCTAGGAAAGCACTCACTTAAATAGCATATTGCAAGGTAGAGAATACACATACAATAAGAATTACTTCTAGATATAAGAACATCTTAGAGATCTCAACCCATCCTTATTAACTAAGGTGGAGAATCCTGGGGATTAGTTATGAGGTGCCCCTCTTTCCTAAATATATATAGATGCATATTGAAATAGAAAGGTCAGGCCTTCGAGGTCACCACACTTTCTATATATATATATATATATATATATATATATATATAGCGAGAGAGAGAGAGAGAGAGAGATATGATAGACTTAGATTGAGGAGATCTTAGCGTCAGCGCCTTACTCTATATAAGTTTACTCCATCCTTAAGATCTTGATATATATATATATATAGATCTATAGATATATATAGATATATATGTATGTATATAGATACTTTATTCCCTAACATAGGATAGGGTAGCCCCTTCTTAATTACCTATAATTAAGGCTTTATACTTGGACATTTTAAGTCCCTAGTTCTTCATAGGGTTATGTAGACTTATTAAGCACCTTTATAAGCGAAAGTTTCTTCTAGGTTATATGGTATTACTATACAAGCCTTAAGGAAAGGAAAGGAAGCGTTAAGCCGTCTTGACCAACAGGAGAGGAAGATAAACTTGTTTTGGGGGAGAGTGTTGTGTGTCCTTTGGAGTGGACTTAGAAATGTCCTTCTTGTCTAGGATCCGACAATCATCTTCATGGCGGGTGTCAAGCTTACGATAATAGCACTATAGCTTGGGATCAATGTCATAAGTTGGGGCCTAGGCTTTTTGTCTAGGGGAAGAAGAATCATGTTGGGATGATTTCTTGACATCCTCGTTCCGAAGAGCATGACACTTGGTAGTTATGTGCAGGGTTGGAATTTGGATTCCTTTTTACCCATCAACAATTTTTTTTTTGATGTTTTGGGTCTTTAAACTTCCAGACGAAGAACATTATGCCTAAAATTTTACCCTTCATGAATGATGTTTCAGTAATGATATTTAATATTAATAAAGCATACCATTAGATATAATTAAACAAACTAAAAATGGATTCATTTATTACCTTAGAAAAATAACCATTAAACATAAACAAATAAATTTTAAACCTATTTCCCAAAATAAAATAATAATTTAGGACCATATTCAAAACAAACTAATGATAAATTAAATGAAATATAATTTCAAATAAATTAATTTTTATAAAACAATTATCATAAAATTAACAAAATTCTAAGCATAAGGTAAAGTATATTAATAACATAAGTATTAGAACCCTAAAATAAAATATAATAATACATCAACAAATCATTATCAAACATAATAAATAATAGAGAAACTGATAAAATAATAGAAACATATTTATAACTAGCGCTTCACTTCTTTGAAAATCAGTCCTAAGGATGAGTCTTGTTCTAGACTCAAAACATAGACAACACAAAAATGAAAACTGTGGAATATCTAAATTTTGAACCTCAAAAAATAAATTAACCCTTCACCAATCATGCTTTAAAAAAAAAATTGAAAATAAAAAACTCCAAACATTAACAATCTCGAGATATTGATGAGCTATAGATCATTGCTCTTTTTCTTGAATGACTCTGTACTTGTTAGGCTTCATTTTTGTATGTTCTTTTAAAAAAGACTGCTCACAGTGTGTATGAGGTTGCTCTAGTATGTGTTTGGAGCTTTAGGGGTTTTAAACTTGGGATCTACTATGGACAAAGCTATCGAATGAGATTCACTTTAGATTTAATGAGATTTTCACATGATATGTTGCTGGAAACATAGTCGTGAGGAGAATACACTTGAGGAGGCCTCGAAAACCTTTCTTGGTTGTTAACAGATTGCTTGAACATCTCTGGGAGGTGGTGGATTAGTATCTTGGAAGGGAAGGGAGGCAGATTCTGCCGTGATCTTTTTTTCGAAAAAGATTTTTAATTTTAAATTGATTTGATATATCTAGTGGAAATTTTATGATGGTTATTTATTTTCCTTTAATTTTATATAATTTCTTGATTTGTAAGAGAGACTTAGAAAATAGTTATACTTAGAAAAATAATTTTCTAGATATAACACCAATTTTTTTTATGCCAACTGTCTTAAATTACAAAATGCTACTGTTGCAATATTCCTCATAAAAATCTCATATTCGGACATCCACCAAACTATAGTGAAAAAAATAAGTAGTGAAATTAAATAAATTGCCTAAATTAACCCCTCTCAATCTCACTGGGGCAACTAAATACTTACTCATAACATTTTTTTGTTTAAGAGTAACGTTTCAAAAAATTTCCTCACCCTCAATTACACTCCACATGCAAAAAATTCAAGCCATCACCGAAGGAACCAAAAATTGGAATCCTTACATTCCACATGCAAAAAATCCAAGCCTTGGCAAAAGTAACCAAAAATTGTCATCCTTTAACAAGTCATAATAAGTTTTCAGGGAAAAAAAAAAAAAAAATTATCATCCTTTAACAAGTCATAATAAGTTTTCAGGGGAAAAAAATAATAATAATAATAATAAATAAAATAAAATAATAATAAATAAATAAATAAATAAAAATAAAAATAAAATAAAATAAAATAAATAAATAATAAATTTAAAAAATTAAAAAAAAAAAATAATAATAATAAAAATAAAAATAATAAAATAAAATAAATAAATAAATAAATATTTATTTATTTATTTCATATAGGAGCCGATATGCATATTCGAAGATGTGTCAGGGAAGACGAAATCTTCGACATCCTGAAAGCTTGCCACGATGGGCCTTGCGGTGGACATTTTGCAGACTGCAAGACTGGTCACAAAGTCTTACAGATGGGCTATTATTGGCCCACCATTTTTAAGGACGCAAAGAAGTTTGTCCAGGCATGCGATAGTTGCCAAAGAATGGGATGCCCTGGGTAGTCTGATGAGATGCCCCTACATCCGCAGTTAGTCATTGAACCTTTTGAACGATGGGTGTTATATCTCATTGGTCCAATAATCCCATCATCTAATCAAAAGACATATATACTAATCGCAACAGAATATGTGACTAAATGGGTGGAGACAGAAGCATTATCAAAGGCAACGGAGGACTCAGCAATCCACTTTATTTTCCAACTTTTCATGCGGTATGGCTTGCCTAGAGAAATAATCACGGATGGAGGGCCACAATTTGTAGGCCATAAGATTGTTGCAACATTAAAAAATCATCATATCGTGCTCAGAATCACAACTCCATACCACCCGCAGGCAAATGGTTGGGTAGAAAGTACCAATAAAGTAATCAAGGCAATACTCACAAAGACAATTGCATCACATAGACGTGACTGGGCTACCCGATTGCTAGAAGCCCTATGGATATTCCCCATATCAGCTAGTGTTTGGCAAAGAACCTATCTTCCCAATCGAATTTGAAATTCAGACATTGAGGATAGCTCAAGAAGTAGGCTTGGACTTAAATGAAGTATAGATTAAAAGGCTACATCAAATCAATGAATTGGATGAAATCTGGCTATCAGCTCTTCAGCATACTGCACTGATCCAACAACAAAGAGCGAAATGGAATGATGCCCTTATCAAGAAAAAGATCTTCCACGAAGGTGATTGGGCACTTCTGTATGATTCTAGGTTCTAGGATCTCCCGGGAAAAATCTAGACTAGATGGATAGGCCCCTTTGAGATACAAGAGATGCATGATAATGGAACCCTCACATTAGCCACCATTGATGGGTATGGCTACTCTTTTACAGCGAATGCATATCGAGTACGCCTCTATCACAAACCGCTTACCAGGGAGTCCTTTTGCCAACAGTTACGAGAAGATTCCACTATACAAATTCTTGTTGAGGAGGTGACCCATCCACAACATCGGTCCAATGAAGAATTTATTTGTTTTTTAAATTTGTACATAAATTTCCCTTTCTGTTTGATTTAATTTGCTTATATAATAAATCGCATATAAGTTGTTTTTTTCTATTTTTCCTTTGTTGTTCCCTCTAAGGAACAACTGTTGTTCCCTTTAAGGACATGTTCGTGTGGATTTTTCTTCTTGTTGTTCCCTCTAAGGAACAACAATTTTGTATGCAAATTTTCTTGTTGTTCCCTCTAAGGAACAACAATTTCAGAGTGTAATTTTTTTCTTCTTGCTGTTCCCTCTAAGGAACAACTTTTGTTCTCTCTAAGGAACAACCGTTGTTCCCTCTAAGGAACAGCAATTTCCGTGTGCAATTTTTTTCTCTTGATTTTCTCTACAAGGAACAACTGTTGTTCCCTCTAAGTGACATCTATTGTTCCCTCTAAGGAATAGTCGTTATTCCCTCTAAGGAACAACGTGCATTTTGTTTTGTTGTTCCCTATAGGGAACAACTGTTGTTCCTTACAGGGAACAACTATTGTTCCCTATAAGGAACAACAATTTTTGTGTGCATTTTCTTCATTGTTCCCCGCGGGGAACAACTGTTATTCCCTACAGGGAACAACAATTTTTTGGCGTGTATTTCCCTTACTGTTCCCTACAGGGAACAACTGCTATTCCCTCTAAGGAACAACAATTTTTGTATGTATTTTCTTTTTTGTTCCCTCTAAGGAACAACACCTTTTTGCGTGTCTTTCCTTGCTGTTCCCTATAAGGAACAACATTTTTTGTGTGAGGTTTTCTTTTGTTGTTTCCTTTAGGAAATAACACTTTGTGAATATTTGTTTGAGAACACCCTTTCTTTCCTTTGCTCACTCTTTATGATCCTCTATAGGGCACAAGTGTACAAATATATATGTAAGGATACAAATCTGAAGTTTACTGGAACAAGCAAATATATTGAATATTATCATCTTTAACAAGATTGCTTTGTATTGATCGAAAAAGAAAGGACACAACCATCTATATCACTTCACTGTCCTCATTTCCACTATAAATCAAATTGATTGATTATTTGTACCATGCTAGTTCTCCCCTAACCCTATAATTCTCTCTGTTCATTATTATTAAATAAGGTTAAGGGCATACCTTTTTCTATTGATATGTTCAAACTTCTTCCACCATCCCTACTCCTAAGGAGTGTTGAGCCACCCTCTATATATAAATAGGAAGTGTTGTTAATATATATATATATATATATATATATATATATATATATATATATATATATATATATATATATGTTTATTAACAATTCTATGATTTTTACAGATGGAGGATTGGGGGTCTCATCACAAGCCAGCCTACCATGATCATAAGGAAGCGGCGCAATGGAATTCCCACTATGGCCACCACACTAGGGATATGATCCAATAGATGCATCAAGAAATAAAGTCCTTGCAATAGGAGGTCTCATTACGAGTCGGCCTGCCCACCTTTCGCTCCTTCCCAGTGAATGCCAATGTGTTCATCTAGTTACCATGCCAGCACATCGGTCTCTACTCTGATATCATAATGCACTTCCCCAATTATACAAAGATGACCATGGTTCCAAAGGGTTAGAATGAAACTCTGTCGAGGCTATAGACGCTTGCAGGCAACAGAAGCTTTGCTGATGGTATTGAATTCGTATTTTCAACATCAATAGTTATTATAATTCCCTTTTCTTATTTTTTATCTTTACTATAGAGAGATTATGTTCCTAATTTATTTTGAACCTTTATGCATGCGTTATCTTTTAAAAATCAATCATAATAGCTTTAAGTGGAATGATGATGATAAATTATTTTTCCTACGTCAGTTGTCCTTTTTCCTTTTCGAATCACCTCACGGCATCTCCTCACTTATTGATAATTCTCGTTATATGCATTGATTTTAGCACTCTGATATCTTTTGGGATCCTTTCATTAATATGCGTACCTTGCCACTTTCATCACCCCTGTACTTCACTGCCAGCACATTATCCCTTCACTCATTCAGTCGAAGGCGACCTATTATTTCAAAGGGGGGCGAGGAGCAACCTCTAGTGTACTTATGCATGCATGTTAGCTCTTTATTTGATTTTGCAGGGAAATATGACATTCCATGATCACGGAGCATGTGGTATAATAACAAGTCCTAGATAACGATATTTATGCTTGTAAAGTATCATCCGATATAACCATTATAACAACTTGTTGTTCCATCACTCGGCTCTGTCTATTGTTGTGCTACCTCTGCTACACTAACTGTTTCTAGAATTCACGCAGTATGGGAGGAAGAAAAGTGCGTAGGGAGCTACTAATACTGGTTGTTTCTGATGTAGCCAAAGAAATTTTAGCCTGAGCTGGGTGGATAGCATACTTCCCATGATTTCAACCACCCAACGAAGAAATTTCCATTTAATTCCTACGAAATTTACATAATGGACAATCCATGGTAAGGGGTAGATAAATCATAGTATCAGACGCTATGATAGCAGAAGTATCCGAGTTGCCAGCCAAGGACCCATATGGGCTAATAAACGATTGAAGTTGCATGATGCCATCGAAGCCTTTAAGGATGAACGACAGGAGCTGATCAAAAAATGCAAAGGCATTCAACCATCTTCGCTTGGAGAACCATGGGGAGAATTAGCAAGGATCGTCCAGAATTAATTCACATGCGACGGGTGCAAAGACGTGGTAAGGCCACGTCAACTTAAACTCTTAGTAGTTCTGAAACAAAAATCCTCTGCTGCATTATTGAACTTTTTACTCCATGACACCATCGAAAGGCTAAGACAGTCTCGACATATAGATACCGTAGTAAGCCACCACTGTTTGATTAGGTTGATAGTTAGCTACAACCTCACCCAACAACAATTAAGCTGGGAGGAACTAGTATTTTCTCTCGAAGGACGTTTGGCTCTGCTTGCACCTAATCCTGTTCCGAAAAGGAAGAGGACTACCCTTGCAACGAACATTCCCCAAAAGCGTAGACATTCCACCAGGCTAAGGACAAACTTAGGAGCAGTCGAAAATCCCCAGGGCAGTATTAGCCAGCCCATAGAACTATCCAGTCTAGGAAGTGAGCAATACCTGCAGTTAGAAGGACAGGATGACCTTGAATCAAACCATGAGGGAGAAACAGGGCATTTTGGAGATGAGGAAAGAAATGAGTCAAGACTCCCCTCAACACCAAATACAAGTCCCCCAGGAGATTTATTGCACGATATTGAATTGGCCTAGATCCTGGCCAATATGAATGATTTCATACAGCTTGAAAGCCCACTTAATTTTAATTTGGGAGCAACTCAATCTCTAGAGAACTCTGGCCATGACAGAAAATGCAAGCCGTGAAGCAAAAACAGGCACAGAGGCCATTCAAGAAGAGGTGAACCAACCTGGTGACATGCCTCCAAGAGAACCCAACTAGGTAGGCCTAAACACAGAGAATATAGCCCAAACAGAAGAGGTAGAAATAAACCAGGAAGACGACTACCAATATGGGGACATGGTTCTTTTAGAACAGAGCCAGGATGAGCAACCAAACTTGTTAGGAGCAGAAACTATTAAAAGAACATTTTCTCCTCTGAAAAAATACGGAGCCAAAATTAAAAATCTTAGGAAGGAACAACAGAGGCTTTGGAAAATGGTAAAAATGCTCAGATGAAAGGTAAAAGAAATATCAGTGGGGAAGGTTCCAGCTAAAACCATGGAGATAGTAAATGCAGTAGTTCAAACTTAATCATATGAAAGAAGAGCTACAGGGACTCAAACTGAGCCCATACTCACCCAACCTGTTAAGGAACAACATGCAATTCTTGCAGAAGTAGCTACCCAAACAGAGGTTGTACCCTCTTATAACTTAGCTATTCAGACAGAGGTGGTACCCTCCTATACCATGGCTACCCAGATGGAGGTTTGGACCTCCCGTAATAAAGGAACACAAACATAAGGCATTCTTTCTCATAGCAGAAGTACTCAGACAACCATTCAAGCCAAAGATATCATGACGAGCAACAACCCTAGTGTATTGAATCTTCAAGAAGATTTAGCACAGGCTCGGCTTGTCGTATAACGGCTTGAACTAGAAACTGTCTCCCAACAAAATACCAAGAATTACAGAGGCAGCTTCAGGACATGAATACACTAGAGAGCGAGACCTTCGACAAATACCAAAAAGCAGAAGAGAAAATTGAGAAAATGAAGCTCAGATTAGAGAAGGTCATAAGTCAAATGGACACTATATGCTCATTGTACACTGATGTCTTCGCATGCAGATATCCTACAAATAATTATGCCTTATTTTTGTCAGAACGATACTTGTTATTAAAAATTAAAGCCGTGAGAGCTGGAAAACCCATAGAGTTAAAAACAATTGAGGATTTTATAAATTGTTGCAAACAGCATGGAGTAAAAGTTCAAAGGTTTCTTTGTGAATTTTACCTACATAATTTTGTATTAGAGGAAGAGATGGAAAAGAACCCCAACCCTTTTGTGGGGGATGTTCAATTCCAAGCCTTTATCTCATTTGTTGTCAATCAACTGAAATGGTTCAAGGCTCATAACACGTTCCAAAGACAAGAGCATGGACTGGATCTTTGGGTCAGAAGTGAACCCAAGCACCCTTTGCAAATGTTGGCCAATCACAAGAGTCTGATGACAAGGGAAGGGGTAATCAAAATTTTGGGGTCTATTCAAAAAAAAATTGTACAAAAGGGAGTAGAATACTTCCTCTCCATTCAGGAAAGCTCCTTGGCTACAACCAAGCTCAGGTGGACAATCTCCACTAGTAATGTACAAAATAAAGAGCCATTTAATTATAAAAAATTTAAGCTAGTTGTAGACCATTTTGTCACATATAGCAATCTCATTTTGAGAGAAGGTCCTTATTGGCTAGGATGTCAGTTCTGTAGCCCTATCATTTGGTATCCTGCTGAAGGTTATCGAGTTATATACGAATTGCCTGAAGGACAAACAAGGCCCATCTTTGAGCTCTTGGCCAAGAACCATGGTTTTAGACCACTTTATGACATTCCTTCTCCAGCTTATTCTTTGACTGCTCTGCATACGAATTACTTTCTTTTCATGAGGACATGAAATAGGGTAAGCAGGGGAGTATGTTGAGTCACGAAATGGGTATGTAGTTACTATTAATCTTATCATCCATTTCCTTTATTCTTATCTTTTCTATATCCTCATGCGGTAATATATTGAGAAATTATGGTGACAAATGAAGGAATTATCAGCAATTACGATTTAACTAATTATTACCCTTCTTTATGCAGGAAAACAACAAAAACAACAAAAAGGACAATTGTTGTTCCCTAACAAAGGAACAACAAAAATCAACAAGCAAAGAGAAAAACGCAGCAATTGCAGACAAGGCTAAAGACGAATCAGGAGGATCAGCGCGAGAAAGGAAAGGATGTCTGAAGTTGGAAATCGGTTGTGAATCCCTTAGGATCGGGAGATCCTGAGGGATCACATTTACCATTTATCTTTTACCCTTTCTGATTATAAAAGGAGATGATTGTAAGGAGAAAAAGGGGGAAGCTCTATTATTATTGAATTTGTAATTTTAATTACAAACTCTCGCTGTTGAGAGAACACGGTTATATTGTAATGCTACTTACATTCGATGATTAATACATAAGTGAAGTTGTTGTTCCCTCGCGTTAACTGAAGTAACTTAGCAGTGTTCGCTGGCGGCTAAGGGCCCGACCTCTGGTGGATTTAACTACTTTCTCTGTGTCATACATTTCCAATTCTCGCAAGTGTGATGGTTTGATAGTATTCTTGCTTTCTGTGATTTTATCTCCTTCGCTGTTTATTGTTTTCCGGTGTTGACAGAATATCTTTGCTTTATATAACTTACAGTATTGTCGTTGATTCAGTTCACTTTCATTTCAGATTGAGTTACTTAGATAAATATTCCGCTTGATTTAATCAACTGTAAAGAGTATTAACTATCGTTGTTGGACTCTCAGATTGATATCATTGTTGTTTAGATTATTTACTGAAGAGTGAGTTTGATTTAGATTAAATCAGTTCAGAAGAGACGAGTTATTGCTATTGTACTCTTAGTTGATGCCATTGCTAGTTGAATTGCTTGAGTAAGGATTGATTACTATTTTGGTAGAAGATTGAGTCTTGAAGTTTAGATGTTATATTCCCTTTAATGATTGCAATTGGAGTTTATTAGATGCATCCGTTTACTCTTGTATTTAAAGATCTATACTGCAATCTAGGAAACATTACTCTCTGAATTAATAGTAGCCACATACTATGTACACTCTTGAAATAAGAGGACTTGCCCGAGTTGATAATTAATGTGGGATAATTAGGAGTTTTAAACGACACCTTTTATCAACCAACAACAAGGAATCCTACCACTCACAACTATAATATGTAAGTGTTTTTGCTCCTAGCCTTCCACAACCTACAAGGTTGACACCACAACAATTGGAAGAAAAAATAGAAAACGACTTTTTTACAGTTGTGATAGAAAATACACTAAAGGTCATAAGTGTGATGAGAAGAAATTATTTTACATAGATTGTCAAGAGGAGGAAGAAACAGATCAAGAAATGTCAAAAGAAGAGGATATACACTAGGAACCAACCCTAGAGAAAGAAGAAATGAATCCGACCATATCTTGTAAAGCATTGACAAGAATTACCACTCCTCAAACTTTCAAGATAGAAGGAAATATCAAGAAGAAAAAGGTTCAAGAAGAGAAAGATCACATCGAGCATTAAGAAATGAATCTGACCATATCTTGTAATGCATTGGTAGGAATTACCACTCCTCAAACTCTCAAGATAGAAAGCCATATCAAGAAGAAAAAGGTTCAAGCAGTGAAAGATCACATCGAACATAAACAACATGTTAAGTTATGGTATGTTCTATGCTTATAACAGTTTACTTCTTTTCCTTATTATATTCCAAAGATTAGCAATCACACGTACATAAAGTAAAGTGCAGATAGAACATTAAATGATTGACAGAAAACAAGCCAAGACAAGAGACACGAGATGTGGCGGCTAGCCAGGGACAAACCCCACAATGTGTGGGGAAACCCTTTGATCAAATCTTCTTTTATCTTCAATAATTCAACAGAGAGAAATAGTACAATAAATCTGATTCATATCAGCAGTAGCAAACCCTAGATCAACAACATCAGCATTAGCGGCTTCATTATCAAACTAGGGCAGACGATATCTTGCAAACCATTCGTCGGATTGACTTCATTCCACCACCAAAGGTTGCGGCTTTCAAAGGAGGTTCAGATGAACCTACAGCGCAGTTCCAAAGAGGAGATCTTCTAGGCCACGCAGGTCAATCTTTACTTCTGTAGTTGCAGCTTCAGTTTCAGCAGTTTCTGGCTTCAAACTAGGGCAGTCGATATCTTGCAAACCGTTCATCGGATTGACTTCATTCCACCACCAAAAGTTTCGGCTTTAAGAGGAGGTTCAGATGAACCTACAACGCAGTTCCAAAGAGGAGATCTTCTAGGCCATGCAAGTCAATCTTTACTTCTGCAGTTGCAGCTTCAGTTTCAGCAGTTTCCGGCTTCACATGTGTGAGAGAGAGACCCATTTCAGCGCAGTAGAGAAGAGACTCATTTCTGCGTAGTAGAGAGAGAGAGAGATGTGATGACATGAGTGAGTCCAAATGAGGAAAAGTCCTCTTATATTTATACACAACGTTGGTGGGTGAATAGATGCGACTGTTGGGCTTCTGAGCCTACATGAGTTGTAGGTCGGCTTGATAATAATTCCATAATCAAAATAAATTCATATCTCCATGAATACTTATCGGAATCGAATGATATTTATATCAATCCTACACCTCTCGACGAGAGGAATCTAATAAAAATATTATCAGCCATGAATAAGATGACCCACATGAAGTTTTTCCCTGGTTGCCAATTTTAACACTCCCTCTCAACCATGGAGAACTTCATCTGCAATCTGTCTATCGGTCGTTACTATTCATCCATCAAATGCACTGCCCTATACAGCCTGACCCTTGCCCTGCTCTGCTCTATTCTGCCTGTTTTGCTTTGTCTTGTTCTGCCCTGCACTGATCTGTACTGTTTTGCTCTGTTTTGCTCTGCTCTTGCATTGTTCTGTTCTGCTTTTCTTTTGTCCGAATTATGAAGAAGAAGAAATGATCGAGGATGTATCATACTGACTCAAAGTCAGTCTCAGAGTATGTACCACTGGTCCCAGACCAGTCTCAACCAACCCGAAGTCAGCGTCATAGTGAGTACAACTCCACTAGTCCTAGACTAGTATCATCCTCCATTGACTCAAAGTCAGTCTCAGAGTGCGTACCACTGGTCCCAGACCAGTCTCAGCTGACCCGAAGTCAGCTTCATAGTAAGTACCACTCCTACCACTCGTCCCAGACCAACATCGCAATCTCAGAGAGTGTACCACTGGTCCCAGACCAGTCTCAACCGACCCGAAGTCAGCGTCATAGTATGTACCACTCTCACTGGTCCCAGACCAGCACTGCACTGACACGAAGTCAGTCTCGGAGTATGTACCACTAGTCCCAGACCAGTCTCAACCGACCCGAAGTTAGCGTCATAGTATGGTACAACTCCTACCACTGGTCCCAGACTAGTATCGCAGTCTCAAAGAGTGTACCACTGGTCCCAGACCAGTCTCAACCGACCCGAAGTCAGCGTCATAGTATGTACCACTCTCACTGGTCCCAGACCAATACTGCACTGACACAAAGTCAGTCTCGGAGTATGTACCACTGGTCCCAGACCAGTCTCAACCGACCCGAAGTCAGCATCATAGTATGGTACAACTCCTACCACTGGTCCCAGACCAGTATCATTGATCCTAGATCAATGGAGGTCATCCTAGTGTAGGGAGTACGGTAGATACAATGATGCGTCCATCGGTGCTACTATGGTCCCTAACTTCATTTCCCTGCTCATTGATCAAATGAGAGGTGCTTCCCATGAGTCCCAGACTGCATGGGTAGGATGCCTCGACAGGAGAACTAATCAATCCTGTCCTCATAGGAGAACACATCAATCCTGCTACAATCACCGTGGAGAATAAATCAATCCAGGCTGCCATGGAGAACACATCAATCCAGGCCTCACAGGAGAACTAATCATCCTGCTACACAGGAGAGCGAATCATCCTGTTCCACAAGAGAGTGAATCATCTTGTCCCACAAGAGAGCGAATCATCTTGTTCCAGTGTGCACCACTAGGGGAGGGTGAGTCACCTTGTGGTCATATGTTGCTCCAGTAGGAACCGCAAGCCCTCAGAGCTCCCAGAGCTCAATGTATGCAACATGCAGGATCCTTGTACAAAGGTTTCTTGCCGACTCCAAGTCATTTGGGAAAATCACAGATTAGATCTTTCCTCGGGGCTTTGACAAGGTGTATCAACCTGTACATAATCTTAATGTGATGGAGCTTCCTTTCTCATTGACTTACCATATCCCAGATGATGTCTATCTGCTGGAGAAATCGACGAATACAAGATTCCTCAATAATCGAATCCCACCTCTGGTTGTTACAGAGAATCACAATGGTATCCAATGTAAATCCAAGCAGCTCACTGAAGAGCTTTCGCAACCAGACTGCCTCACATGAGGTCATGCTAGCAACAATATATCTTGCTTCGGTGGTGCTCAAAGCCACACTGCCTGCCCAATCAACATCAGTATATCCAAGTAGTCTCACATCTCCAGCAGTGTATCTTAATCCATGAGAGATTGTGTCCTGAAGACATCTCAGAAGATTCCTGGCATCAATCCAATGAGGCTCAACCAAATATGAGCTCACAATGCTAACTGCAAAACATATGTTCGGACGGAGGTTCACCAAGAACATCAATGCGAATGAGTTTTTGAAACTCAGAGGCATTTCCCAAGCCTGGTCCAACATCACTACCATATAACTTCTAAAAGTTAAGATCCTCGAGGTAGTCACAGGCTTGCAGTCCATCATACCGAATCTTTCCAATATATTTACCACATATTTTCGTTGAGATAGGAAAATTTCCCTTGGCTTCTGCCACACTTCAAGTCCTTGGTCCTTCATTTCAAATTCAAAAGCCATCACCCTCTTACATTTGTGAATGAGAAGGTTTGCACCTGTTAGAAAGAGGTCATCCACATACAACACCAGTATGAGAGGCTTGTCATCTTCAACCTTAAAGTAAAGGTTAGGATCAGCTTCACTCCTAGTGAATCCCAGCTTCATCAAGTAGCTATCGATCCTCTCATACCATGCTCGGGGTGCTTGCTTCAGCCCATAGAGAGCCTTCTTCAACCTGCATACATGAGATTTTCAATCATAAATCTCAAATCCTTTAGGTTGCTCCACATAGACCTCTTCTTTGATAGAACCATGCAAGAATGCCGTCTTAACATCCATCTGATGTAGGTTCCATCCTTGTGAAGCCACAAGGGCTATGATCAAGCGGATGGTCGTATATCTGGCAACAAGTGCAAATATCATAGTCTATACCTCCCTTCTGGGATAAACCACAAGCAACAAAATGAACCTTATACTTTTCCATACTTCCATTTACTGCATTCTTTATCTTGTAAAGCCATTTTGAAGTAACAATTGTCTTGTCCAGGGTCTGGGAACTACTTCCCAGACATCATTCTCCATAATAGACTCATATTCTATGGTCATAGCATCCTTCCATAGTTAATGCTTGATGACATTTGAGAATGATGAAGGTTCATTTTGTATGATCGTGCTCATGATGGTCAGGTATCCCTGATACCTGTTAAGTTTCTTACTTTGATGGAAGGTTCCTCAGGGTGCAGCATGTCCTTCAGCATCATCAAGTATCCCCCTAAGTCATGAAGGCCTCTTCCTAGAAGAGGAAGGCTCATGTGGATGAGGATCAATCAGATCCATGGGTTCTTCTACATCAGCATTGATTCATCATCTTTTTCTTTCGGTTCCTTGGTGTCGGCTTCTTGAGAGCTACTCAAAGTCAGCAGACTGTCCACCTTGCTGAGAGCCATATCTTTGTTAAAGGTGACATCATGACTAATCACGACTTCCTTTTGGCTGGTGGTGAACATTTCTTCAGGAGTTTAGGAACCCAATGCTTGATGAGGGCATCGATTTTGTATATATACGGCGGTGATTGTAGTTTCAGCCCACAGAAACTTTGGAAGTCTTTGATCATGTAGCATGGCCCGGACAGCTTCCATCATCGTGTGGTTCTTCCTTCCCACCACACCATTCTGCTCAGGAGTATGTGGTGTAGTAGTCTCCCTCTTAATGCCAACCTCAGGTATGCCTGAGTAAACCAATTGTAATATATCGGAGGTCTTGCTTTGGCCTGAGGGGAATGGTCCCCTTTTGAGCTTTCCTTTGGCACATCCCGGACATACACCTTCTTTCTCTACTTGGAATTCGGGCATCCCTGTTACCATCTGTCTTACATCGGGTAGAGCTTTGTAATGAAGGTGGGCAAACCTCCGATGCCAAAGTTTGGATTAAAGAGTTATGTCACAAGACATGACACCTAGCGGACTTCCATCGACCTGATATAATGAATCAACACTAAACCCAAGAGTAAAGGCATCTTTAACATTATTTTTCCATATACATACCTTGCCATTGCTGAAGGTTACCTTGTAGCCTCTTTCTTCCATTGCCAAGATGGACACTAGGTTCCTTTTGAGGTCAGGTGCATTTAATACATCCTAGAATTTCTAGCCTTCTTGAATGCTTGTCCTCTTCCTTGATTCCCAACTCTCCTCTTACCTTTGCTGTTAAATTTTTCATTCCTTTGATTGCCATCAGAGGGATTTCGAGTTGCACCATTGCATACTGTACCATGCTTCTCTAATCATGATTATCATCATACTGCCCATGTCCATGATTTTATCCATCATAATGCTCATTATATCATACATAGTGACTTGCTTTATCGCAAATGTAACATCGTCATTTTCTTCTAGCCTTAGGTCCAGCCTTTCCTTTTGATTTAGTCCCGGAATTATTTCTTTTCTTTGCATGAGAAGAAAAGACAGCAGAAGGACCTTTAGGCATGGGAATTTCTTGCACTTCTTCCCTTGTTTCTTCTTGAATGCATCTAGCCATTAATTCCTCGAAACCAGGAATTACATTATAGTTCAAAAGAGTATTCCTGAACACATACCATTCAAATGGCAATCCTCCAAGAGTTGTGAGTGCCATTTCTCTGTCAGTAATAGTTTCCCCAATAGATAGGAGATCGTTCTTCATCTCGGTGATTCTTAAGAAGTATGCTTGCATACTTTCATCTTTACCCTTCTTGATTTTCCTCAGCTTATTTCTAAGAAACAAAACTTGATTTGCATCATTAACTTTAAATAAACTCACCAGTCTATCGTATATTTCCTTGGAGGTGTCCAGTTCAGAGATGTAGGCCACCAAGTGCTTGTTGATAGAGTCCCGGATGATCTTCTATTATTTTGACTTCTCCATTTTTTCATTTGTTCCAGGCAGCAGCAGATGCATTTGATGAAGGCTCAACAATATTGCCTCTCACATGATCCAACACTCCTTGATTCTCAAGGGTTAGATCGATAGACATCTTCCATCCGTGATAGTCAGCTTTCTCACGGAGCTTGTCTTCAACAGGAAAGAGTGTTGAGGACCCCATAGTTCTTTTAGGATAGCCTTGCCAATATTCTCTTCGATGATTGCTCTTGCTCTTGCTCGGGCTTTGTCTTCACCTCAGCTCTAATACCATGTTAAGTTATGGTATGTTCTATGCTTATAATAGTTTACTTCTTTTCCTTATTATATTCCAAAGATTAGCAATCACACATACATAAAGTAAAGTGCAGATAGAACATTAAACGATTGACAGAAAACAAGCCAAGACAAGAGACACAAGATGTGGCGGCTAGCCAGGGACAAACCCCACAATGTGCGGGGAAACCCTTTGATCAAATCTTCTTTTATCTTCAATAATTCAGCAGAGAGAAATAGTACAATAAATCTGATTCATATCAGCAGTAGCAAACCCTAGATCAACAGCATCAGCATTAGCGGCTTCATTATCAAACTAGGGCAGACGATATCTTGCAAACCGTTCGTCGGATTGACTTCATTCCACTACCAAAAGTTGCGGCTTTCAGAGGAGGTTCAGATGAACCTACAGCGCAGTTCCAAAGAGGAGATCTTCTAGGCCACGCAGGTCAATCTTTACTTCTGTAATTGCAGCTTCAGTTTCAGCAGTTTCTGGCTTCAAACTAGGGTAGTCGATATCTTGCAAACCATTCATCGGATTGACTTCATTCCACCACCAAAAGTTGCGGATTTTAGAGGAGGTTCAGATGAACCTACAGCGCAGTTCCAAAGAGGAGATCTTCTAGGCCACACACGTCAATCTTTACTTCTGCAGTTGCAGCTTCAGTTTCCGGCTTCACATGTGTGAGAGAGAGACCCATTTCAGCGCAGTAGAGAAGAGACTCATTTCTGCGTAGTAGAGAGAGAGAGATGTGATGAGATGAGTGAGTCCAAATGAGGAAAAGTCCTCTTATATTTATACACAACGTTGGTGGGTGAATAGATGCGACTGTTGGGCTTCTGAGCCTACATGAGTTGTAGGTCGGCTTGATAATAATTCCATAATCAAAATAAATTCATATCTCCATGAATACTTATCGGAATCGGATGATCTTTATATCAATCCTACACCTCTCGATGAGAGGAATCTAATAAAAATATTATCAGCCATGAATAAGATGACCCACATGAATTTTTTCCCTGGTTTCCAATTTTAACACAACAAGTTCTCCAACTTTTAAAGGATAACCCCACTTTGGTGCAGAATAGAATGAAACAACAGTCAGATCAACATCGTAGCAAAAGAAGTTTTGATGTAGGTGACTGGTATTTCTACGACTACAACCATACAAACAAATGTCCCTCAAGCAAGCTAAGATGGATAATAAATTATCACCAAAGTATTATGGTTCGTACAAGGTGTTACAAAATATTGGTACAATGGCATACAAATGGGAGCTTCCTGCATCTTCTCAAGTGCACCCAGTTTTCCATGTTTCATGCTTAAAGAAGGTTATAGGTGAGAAGATCCTAGTTCAAACAATATTTCCAGAACTTGACGAGGAAGGAAAAATCATATTGGAACCTGAAGCAGTCACAAAAATAAGAAATCAACAACTACAAAATCAATCAATTTCAGGGTATCTCATCAAGTAGAAGAACTTACCCACTGAATATTCCACATGGGAGGACGAGAATTTTATACAGAAGCATCCAGAACCACTCAAGCATTGAGGACAACACTTTTTGAAGGAGAGGGGCATGTTAGGTCCCTATACTACTAGTGTAACCCCTTATTGTTATTAGTGTAACCCCCTTATTACATTGTTATGCCCATGTAGTCCCCATATTGTTATTATTGTGCCCCATAGAAGCCCGCTATTGTTATTGTTGTGCCCTTACATTATTATTGTTATGTCGGCTTTGATTATATTATGACCCCTTAGACTCCTATATATAGAAAGGAGGTCTTGTCATTTGTATCATCCAAGAATTTTTCATTTGTGTAATGTAAATGTGGTTTCCCCCTCGAAGAGGTTGATTTCTAAAGCATTGATCTTTCTTTTCTATCTTTTTGTATGCTGGTTTCATAACATCTTTATTGGCTCAAGCTTTAGCGAATTATGATCCTAACACCTTTGCAGAAACTTCAGGCCATCCAGATTGGTACATAGCTATGAATGAAGAATATCATTCATTATTTGCAAATGATACATGGGATCTTGTTCCTCTTCCAAAGGGATGAAAACTTGTTAGATGCAAATGGGTTTACAGAACCAAGCTTGGACCAAATGGAAAAGTTGATAAACATAAATCTCGTCTTGTTGCTAAGGGTTTTTCACAAGTTGAAGGCATTGACTATACTAAAACCTTCTCCCTTGTTGCCAAAATGAACTCTATCCGCCTTGTTCTTTCCGTTGTTTCCTCTTTCAAATGGGAAGTCCATTATATGGATGTTAAATCTGCCTTCTTGCATGGGGATATGCATGAAGAAATCTATATGGAACAACCTCCTGGCTTTATACAAATAGAATCCAACCTTGTATGTCAGCTTAATAAATCCCTTTATGGTCTCAAGCAAGCCCCTTGGGGTTGGTATGCCAAAATGGACAACTTTATTTTAGATACTGGATTTTCTAGGTGTCATTCTGACAATACTGTCTACACCAAGAAAGTGGGTAAGTCTCTTATCATTCTTGTTCTTTATTTTGATGATATTATCTTTATTGCGAGTGATCCCAACCTTATAAACCATGTGAAGTCCAGCCTTAAAAAGTAGTTTGAAATGACAGACTTAGGACACTTGCATTATTTTCTTTGTCTTCAAGTCTTGCAATCCAAGGGAGGTATTTCCCTTTCCCAATCCAAGTATGCTTGTGATGTTCTACGCCACTTTCACATGGAAGAATGTAAGTCAACCCCTTCTCCCTTTCAGTCTAGAGCCAAACTTTTAGTCACTTGTACTTCCCCTAAAATTGATGCTACCTTATACCATTAGCTTGTAGGAAAAATTTTGTATCTGACCCATACCTATCCTGACCTTTCCTTTGTTGTTGGCCTTATTGCTCGATTTATGAAAAACCCACATGAAATTCATTGGAAAGCAACTAAAAGAATACTTCGTTATGTTTGAGGTATAGTTCAGTTTGGGATTCATTACAGTGCAGAAGCATCTCCTCTATTGGTTGGTTTCACTGATTCCGATTGGGCTGGTGACCCTGATGATCAGATGTCTACTGCAGGTTATTTCTTCACTCTTGGTTATGGACCTATTACATGGGCTTGCAAGAAACAAAGTGTCATTTCTCTTTCTTCAGCAGAAGCAGAGTGTCATGGTGTCGTAGAAGCTAGTAAGGAAGCCCTATGCCTTCGTTAGATCATGTCAGAGTTTGGTTTTCAACAACAACATCCAGCTACACTTTGGTGTGATAATCAAAGTGCCATTCAACCATGCAAAGATCTATTCCAACATTAGTGCAGCAAACACATTGAACTACACATGCTCTTCATCAGAAATCTCATTCATGACCATGTTCTTGAAGTGAAATATTGTTCAACTGATGATCAAGTTGCAGACATCTTTACAAAGGCTCTCACAGAGTCGAAGTTTACTAAACTTCGATTTACCGTTGGAGTTCAGGAAGTTGTCACTAAGGGGGGATATGCTCTAATTCCTCCTTCCTTCTCCTATTGTGTCATATTTTTACATCCTTCAATCCTATCCCAAGTTGTTCTTAAGGGGGGATGTTAGGATATTCCGGCACATAGGAAATAGTTAAGTATAACTTGGTCTAGTGTAGAGTTAGGTAAAGTGTGTTTCTTTACTATGTACTTTTGTAACTTACAATCCGACGATCATGATATGTTCTATACATGAAGTGATCCAACAATTCATTCTCTCCTTGGTATTACCGACACTTGATCCGTGGCTTAACACTCGATTGGTCCATGATCTCTATTTAAAGAGCATGGAGGGTCATTTGTAAGGTGACCATTCATGAGAGAAGCTTATGTAAATTTTCTTTCTTTTACATTAATAAATTTCCTGAAGTGGCCACATTGGCTTAGGCCATGGACTGTTTCCCTCTTTGAGGGTTTTAACCACGTCAAGAATATTGGTGTATTGATATGTGATTTGTTTGTGAGCAATGTCCTTTGGTGTTCTATCTAAGGAACTTACCCTGTAAATTCATACAAGAAACAACCTCTCTTTCCCGTAAAATAATTTTGGATCCCTCTTCTACTTGGCACAATGGATGCCCTAATAAATTATTCCAAGTGCATCCAAAATAAAACTAATTTAATAAAGGGTAAGGAATTAGAAAGACTTCCTACACAAAGAGGTGAAACAAGAAACTTTGTAGAGGTATTGAACAGGCGTACTAGTAGTAAATAAATTCTTGTAATTTCTTGAGTGACTTCGTCGAGGTACGGAACTAGCTCGATGGCATTGGAGCAACACTAGAAACTCACTTTAAAGTTCTGAACACAATAAATCCTATGTCATGTTCTCTACATCCTTGTCAAAGACTTACTTATGTAAGCTCATGTTTTAGTGTGTAGAAACTAATAGGACCTAACTATGGAGATAGTTGAAGGGCATATTTTTAAAAGGTCATGTAACCCAAGTGGTACCCACAATATCTAATTCAATACTTGCTTGCATCATTAATAAGTCTCTATCTACTAAACAAACGCAGGTGAAGATGTTGGATTCTACCAGTGCTTCACCAATTATTATAGCCACTATGACATCACCCAAAAAATTTAGCCTGTACATCTAAATTTTGGGTCCCCCTATGCTTTTCAAGGTCTTAACAAATATCCATGTTGATTGTAACAGTAAAAAATATTTGATAAACTAGTTATCATCAAGGCTACAAGTTCTTATATGTCTATGAGGCATATCTCCTAAGCTTTCCTGTCGTGCTTTATCTTCAACATTAGCTCTTATGGCATTTTGCATTCATTCATTTTGCAAATGATATTTCGGTACTACCTCTTCATTATGTTTATGTAGGTTATAATAATTATCTCTCTAAGAAGTTGTTGAAATTATGCGTATGTGCACCTTTTTTGTATGCCCAGGGTTTGGATGAAGCTGCAATCAGGCCAAAAGCATTAATACCACTAGAGGTAGCTTGTAATGGGAGAAGATACTATCGTGCTAGTAAGGTTATAAGTTTCACTAAGGTTCATGTGTAGTTCAAGGTCAACATATTGTTGCAAGAATCAACATAGTTTTATTCACACTTGTGTTCGCAATGGACCTTGCCTTAAGCCTTGAAAAACTTTCATTTTTTTCCTTTGTCACAAGTCACAATCATAACTACAGTGATAGTCTTCCTAGCCTCTAAAAGTACAATTGCAACTCATTGTAACTCTCATCTTATTAAGTTGCAAGTCACAAGTCTAGTTCGTAGTGACTTGTTGACTGCCCTCTACAAAGGCAACTTGCAACTAACATTGTCCTCATTGCATGTGACAAAGTCAAGTGACAAAGCCAAGTCCCACTTTTAAACTGCGACTACCACTACAATATGTGATTGTGACTACAAAAGGTGATTGTGACTACAAATTGAAAATGTGACTATAAAGTTTCACTGCCACTAGAAATTGTGACCATGACTACAAAGTGTCGATGTCACTAGAAATTATGACTATGACTATAAATTTCCACTACCACTAGAAATTGTGAATACGACTACAAAGTGTTACTATCACTAGAAATTGCGACTATGACTACAAAGGGTGACTGCCACTATAAATTGCAACTGTGACTACAAAGGGTCAATGTCACTATAAATTATCACTGTGACTATAAAATGAAACTGTGACTACAAATGGTGATTATGACTATAAAGCGTTACTATAACTACAAAGTGCCACAACCATTAGAAATCGCAAATGCAACTACAAAGTGCCACTTCCATTAGAAATTGTGAATACAAATACAAAGTGCAACTACCACTAGAAATTGCAACTGTGCCTACAAAGAGTTAGTGTCACTATAAATTGTGATTGTGAATACAAAGGGTGATTTCCACTAAAAATTGTGACTATGACTACAAAGAGTCACTGTCACTAGAAATTGTGACTGCAACTACAAAGGGTGATTGTGACTAGAAAATGAAACTGTGAATACAAAGGGTCATTGTCACTAGAAATTGTGACTGTGACTACAAAGGGTCACTGTGACTAGAAATTGCAATTGTGACTACAAAGGGTGATTATGACTAGAAAATGCAACTACAACTACAAAGGGTGAATTTGACTAGAAAGTGAAATTACAATTGCAAGGAATACGAAAGGTCATGGGGAAGGTAAAAAACCACCTCCCCAATTGTATAAATATACCCTCATGCCTCATTTAGAACAGATGTTTAGCACTTGAGCTTAGCTAGCAATCAGAGAGCTCTTTTGTGCTTAGGAAGCTAGAAGCACTCTGCTCTTGGAAAATAGAGGGTGAGCTTTGGTGAGGCTAAGGTTATGTCTTGAAGATGGAATGAGCAACTTACATTCCACTACTAGGTCTTGATGGGGTTAGGTACATGTACATGAGTTTACAACATGATTAATGAGAACTTCTTCAATTTTGGGCATTGATTCCCATGTATTTTCGTGGTGGCTATATTGGATATCCAGTATTTTCGTTGTGTGTACATGTGTGCTTCATATCGACTATACACTATTGAACTAATTCATAGCTATTACTTGTATGCTTTCTTTTGGATCTTTACTTTTAAGTCCATGTTAATGCTAGTAACCTATTGAAAACTAGTTTGCAATTAACTTCTAGTATATTCTCATTTGTGTATGTCTTAGATGGTTGCAACCAACTAAATTCATTTATGACATTCTCCTTCTCATTATTTTGTTGTTATACTCTTGTGCTTTGTATTTAAGATATAACTCATGGGTTGTATTTGTCCCCATTTTCAGGGCATTTCATTCTTTCCCTCACTCTAACATCTCTACATTGGACAACCAGGAGAAATGCACATGTGGTGGAAGTTGGGCCCACATAATGGATGGGGCTCCTATCCCAAATGGTGTGAGGTCTAATTGAGAATTCACACCAAGAAGACCCCCTGACTGTTGGGGGGATATTTTCCCCTATCAACAAGTGGTTGGTACATGTCCATGGCACCTTCATTCTCTATCCTACTTTAGTATTACGATTGCATTCATCCATGGGATATTGGTATACATTTATACCTTCTCATAGTTATAATTGAGGGAAATTATTTTCTAAAAGGTGTGGGATGTTTGCATCCTCGCTAAAGATTTAATGTGGGGCCTAAGGGCCCATAGTAGAGTAACAATAATGGAGCTCATTTAACGTAAGGTGGACCAAGTCCACTATATCATTAAATAAAGCCCACTAAGATAGTTATTAGTGAATAAATGTAATGGGTGTTTTATGGATGATTTCCTTTTGCAGACAGAAGCAAGCTGCTTAGACCTAGTGGTGTAATATAGAAACAACCAAGACAAAATTTCTTTGTTTTCCTTAGATAAATTTGTAATATGGAAGAAAGACTTACTTGGAAACCAATGTAGACTCTCTTCTTCTCCTTGCTTGCAAGCTTTAGCTCCAACTCCAAATTCTATAAGTGGAACCTGCAAAACATCTAAAACAAGAAAGAGAACCAAAATAGACAAATAACATATACAAATATCTCTAAACAATAAGCCAAGGAGTCATTGTTCTACATATGCATAAATGAGACATAATGTATAGGAAAACAAGGCATTTTTGTATTAATGAAAGTAGGAGAAGATTACAACCCTTTGAAAACCTTGACCTTGTAGATCTCTCCCAACTATCTTGTCCTTCCTTTGTCACAAAGAAATCCTTCAATCATTCCTCAAGTACATGGATGGATTATGGACCTCTAGACAAAAATGGGCAGCATGAGGGCATAACTAAGAGTCTCCAAAATCCAACCCAATCCCAATAGCAGGCAATGCATTTATAGGAGAAGTGAGGAGGTTGTAGATCCATTAAACTAGGGTAAGATCCACTTTATAAGGGGATAAGCTCCATGGGATAAGTGATAAGACCTCATTTGTAGGAATTCGAGGACATCCTTAACAAAGAATGGAAACTTCCACGATAAAAGCCTCTAGAAGTGGAAGCTTCGAAATTATTTTTAATTTTTTCCTCGTTTCAAGGGACATTGCACTTACAGTGAAAGAAACCTGCACTGACCAGTGATTTCACTTTTGATGCGACCTACTTCATCGCACTGTTGGAACTAAGAAAGTGCGATGGGGACCTAAATTAGGTTTTTTAGAAAATAGAATGCATATTTCTTAGAACTTTTGGAAAAGGGGTGATTTTGGATTTGAAGAGGATGATTGCAAGCTATGAATGGATGATGATTGATTTGGTTTCAAGGTCATTTGGTTGAATGTGACAAAATGGCCTATAATAATGGGGCCTTATTAAAGAAAGTCCACTAAGTAGTTAGGAATGTATTATGATTAGAGTTCTCCTTATAATAATAAATAAGGATGGAGAACTCCTTATGAGATATAAGTGAATGAAGATGAGCTTAGCTCATTAGGAGGTTACCCCTCAAAGAGTCAAGTGAACAGGAGTAGATTCTTTCCATAAATGGATCAATAGTAAGTTGTTACCTTACCTTTAGGGTTTGATTTTTTTTGATGTGGTTCACAAACTCTGATACCGTTGACCTCTGCATCCACAAAATATTTGTACCAGACAAATCCACCTGAAGGGATCACTTCCTATAGGCTCAACCACAAAGCGACGTGGACTCGACCATTTGAATTAACCCTATAGACTTACCTTTTGGGTTGATATTAATAAAGAGTAGGGAATTTGTTTGTGATTATTGAATATTTTCTATGCGATTATAATCTCAAATCTAAGGTAATTTACAATTTCCTAATTTTATGAAACCTCTAAACGTTTCCCAGCCTTCCATTCCCATGATTCCAAAAGCAACAATTCAAATTTTCTCTAAAAAGACTATCACAAGAAACATCTCCTTTAAGAATTATCCAAACTCTCAACAAGCTCTGCCTCTCAACTTTATTTTTTTCCTCCCCCAACACCACTTACTCTCCTCTATGTATTAAGTTTCCATGCCCCTCTCCCCCAAATTTCCTTAACCACCATTATTAATAGCCATCAACCTCCCACTTCTAGAATTTTGGGAAAAGTTTTTAATGAAATAAAACATTAATGACTTTCATAAAATAACAATAATAGGATGTGAGTCTTTCTTCTCAAGCTAGCTTATAAACACAACTTTACAATTTTCCCCAAATATATGAAAACCCACCATATCCATTTAAATTATCATACCAATCATGAATCAATGAGGGTATTTGATGTCATTAGATATTCTTGTATGCAATATAATTTACATCATCATAAACCATTAATTAACTACTTAATATCCTAGTTTAGTAATTAATATATCAACTAAATGTACTACTTTACATGTGTAGGATATGTATGTGTAGTGAGTGGACATATAACCTACATAGATACTAATGGTAAACAATCACTACCTCTAGTGCATAGTTTCTACATGATCAAAAGTAGTAATGTCAAATGTCAAATCAAGTAAATATATCATTCAATAGTCTTACTAATAAAATTACCATAATTTATCAATATTGATCATCACACTTAAAATATAAAAAGAAATCAAATTGAGTGTTTATGGTAAGAACAAAGTGAGAAAACAAGAGTGGCACATCTAACCCTCAAGTTGTATTCTCAACTAACATCAAGTTATATTTCCTCTGTAATTTTCCACATCCTATTATTTCTTGGATTGAACTAAGCTAAAGCATTAACTATATTGACCTAGCTCCATATAAATTGATAAGAAAAAAATTCAACTATTTTGACTAAGCTTCAATGGCAAGCAATTGGTAATGGGCATCACATGTCTAAAGGAGGGTCACTTAACACAATCCTCCTACAAGTTCAAGTTTCAGAAAACAAACAATGAGAAATACTTCCAACCCTCCTAACAAAACAAAGGTTAACACTCTATATCAAATAATATTGTACAACTACTATGTTTAGAATCATATCATTAAACAACCACTCTAAGCAAGTTGTACATACTTTCAAAACCGTTATCACCACAAATCATAGAAATGTTTGAAATCATAAGTACACTATATTTCAGATATCTAGACATCCAGATTACCTTAACATCACAATCATCTGGTTATTATATAGCTTTTCGATTTGTAAATTATGTCATCAATACACATTCCATATAGATACGTCATGACTTTAGGGCATCTCTTATACATTCATAATATAATTTTGAATAAGTATCCATTATATATGCATCTCAAATGTCTATATCAATTTAACGAAGTCCAAATAATTATTAAGCAATAAATTACTAAAATGAGAAAAAAATCAAAGTTCAATGGTTAAAATATAAAATATTATATCCTCGTGTATTTATTACTTTAAAATCTACTTGTTTTGATATTGACATTTATTAATTTAACTTAATGTTGATAGTATTGAAATTCATTCATTTAATTTCCGACAAGGTTGATAGCATAATATGGGTAAGGAATTTAAACTTTATATATTATATAATTAAAATTTGAGTATATTATTATGGGATGTTTATTATATTTGTTATTTATTTCCAATTGAAAATATTATCAGTTTTGGAATTTTATAATTTTTTTGGTATAATGAAAGTTGATACATATTAGCGAATACTATTTATTTAGTTATTTATTTACATAATACTATTTATTTAGTTATTTATTCACATAGCAAAAAAATCATGTCTTTGTATAAATAAATTTTAAAGTAATGTCATTTTTTTTATAAATAGGTGCAAAAGATTTTCATTAATAAGAAAGAGTATATATTGATATTAGATTTTTTAATCTCGTGAAGTAAGAGAAAACAATGTAACAGAAACAAGAGTACCACCGAATTTGGAGTAGGTTGCGAGATCTACTTTTCTTTTCTTTTTTGGCTACTTTCACCCATCCATTCGATAGAGGAGTAACCAAGGCTAGTTGAAGATTGTCCTGACAAGTTGTTGATGTGTCCTTATAAGAGTTTGAGGAGGTTGATTCCTAGGCTCGCTTTACCGCTCCCAATGAAGCAGTATTATTGTTTATTTATTTTCGATTTGTTGAAATTTGGTTCTTCTCACTCTCCTCGTGAGGCTTTTGAAGATCTAAGGTCTCGGCCTCATCCAGGGAGAGCATGTCATCATTCGACTCAATATGCTCCTGGTCTAAAGAAGAGAAGTCCACTTCCTCCAGAAGGGGTGGGCTGCATGGCTTCCAAGCCTTAGATTTAGTCTTCCATTTTACTAGCTTTTAAGTGCAGGAATTTTGTAAATGTCTTGTTTTATGGTAAAGGCAACAACAAAAAGCAGTGTTCTCATAGTCTAAGAGCTAAATCTAGTGGAAATCATATACTTTCAGGTTGATTTTTCCAGGAAAGCCTTTGTTGATGTCGAGTTCTACATAAATCCTCCCATAAGTATATACTCCACATTAGCCTCGCATAGGATTTGTGGTGAGAAAGTGACCCAAGGTGTTTCTGATGCTCGTAAACATTGAATGGTGTCATAGATGAGTTGACAAGTTTGGAAGTCAGACCCAAATGGGAAGATTTGTGATTAATGTCATAGAAGGGTCATGAAAAGCCTCGCTTTTCCCCATAATCATGGTCCCTTGGATAGAGCACTCTGATAATCTTCTTGATGGATAAATAAAACTATGAAGAATCCCTTAGAATGTAGGAGAACCCTACAAGATTTGGTCCAATTAGAGTGCATCCATTGATAAAGATTCATTGTGTGAGGCCATAACCCATTGAAGTGGAAGATCAGGTTGTTCTCTTCCAGTAGCTTGTGAATATCTTTCAGATCTTGATGGGAAATTTCAACAGAGGGAACATCCTCATATTTGTCCACTATAAATGGACTAGGAACAACTTGGGAAGGGGCTGCTTTTCCTTAAGGTTGAGGATGAGTCAAAGGAAAAATAACACCCTCAAGAGCCTGATTACAAATTGTGTCTTTGTATGTGAAATCCAGGGAGGAGGAGAGCTTCCCCAAGGCACCCCCTCACAGGCGAAAAGTCAAGAGCATAGTAGCATCCTTGCAAATATTATAATCAAATATGGGAAGAGGATATTCTAATTGCTTACCATAAAAAACGAGGCATTGAATCCCGTAGGGAATCCCTGATTAGAGCTCCAACGAGAGTTTGAGGTCCCTTATTAGATCCATATATCTCACCCAAAAAAGCATAGAGTGTCCAATCGTAGATTGCCTCTCTAAGATCGTGAGTAACTCTGGAGATGTTGAAACTGCATACAAAGTTTCCTGAAGTCAATATTGGAAATTGATATGAGGAATGGGGTGGTTTGATGCCTATTATTTGTTTCCCTGCAAGAACATCCTCCAAATCTTCTTTATCTATTTTAGAAAGCTCACAGGCTTCCCCTTAAAGCCCCTTGAACTGCCAAGATTTGTTGTTTCCAATCAAAGCTAATGAAGGAAATGAGAGAGGAAAGGGTGCGGAAGGAAGAAATATTTAAGGAGGGTCTCTATGGTACCAAAGGTTGTTGTATCTGTGAGGAAAATCGTCACTGGGAGGTGCATCTCTAAGAAGAGGGTCACTGCCTCTACAAGGGAAAGAAGTTCGCTGCTAGAAAATAGAAGTTACAAAAATTTCGAGCTTAGAAACAAGTGTCATTAAAATCCACAAGCTCTATTACATAAATCATTTGTGAATAAAATTATAATGTAAAGAAATAGAAAATTAAGTATAAATATGCTATACATTATTCTTTGCCATGGATCCTTGTATAAAATATTGTTTTATTTTGGAAACAAATATTAAAATTAGATTTTTTTAAAGTTTATTTAAATTATGTAAATTTATTTAAAAAAATATATATTTCTTTTAAACTTGAGTGAATTTGTTTTTGATATATAACCTTTAATTTTAAAATAAAATTTAATGTAAATGGCAAATGCACAAAATAAAACCTAATACTTAAAATAAATCAACTAACAATACTTGAAGAATAAAGACTAAAACGTGCATTTATAAAATAAATGCTAGTATAAAATAAATGCTAGAATCAAAGAAAAATTGTTTTAGGATATTTAGTTCTTTCCATTAACCTATTCAAATGACATTGAAAAAGTTCAAAATTACGTACATTTTCCGTAGTTTTACTGGGTCATTTGATTTATAATTTAGTTAATGTTAAAATAACAGGTTAAAATGAGTGTAATATATATAATGCCTTCATGAAATAAATACTATAATAAAGGAAAAAGATTTTAATAAAATATATATATATTTTAAATTAATTAATTAATTTTTTTTTAATTAAGTTATTTAAATAATATCCGAAGAAGTTGGGTTTGGAGTATGTCCTAAAATTACTTTTGTTTGGTTAAGAGCTCGTCTTTTTTGGACGTAAGGAAACAGGTTAACGACCCAAGACCCAGAGGCATCTGGTAGGAGTGAAACTCTGCCTCTTTATGGACCACTAACGGTTATTCCAGTGGCATGGTTTTCCTTGAATAAGGGTGATGGGTCAGTTTGCATTCGTGGTTAGCAGCGAGAGATAGTTGTCCTCACTGCTGGATTGACAACTGAACTATGATAAGTTTTCCCACTTTTGAAAAAACAAACATGGGAAGAAGTTTAAAAATATGTACATTTCTATATAGTTATTTTAGGTTAATTTGGATTTATAATTTAGTTAAAGTGTATTTTAATTTATAGATGAAATGAATTTTTTAATAACTTTTTTTTAGTTAATTTAAAAAAGAATCCCTAAAGATTTAAAAACTTGAATTTTAGTTGTTTAATATGTGAAACTCTGCTCCGGGTATAATTATATCAGTGCATCATTTATTCATTTTAAATTTATATAATTAACGGTGGCCGAAGATATCGGGAAACGGGGAAACTTATTCTTCTTATCGGTGTAGTCTTTAGTGCGACTTTTTGCAAGCTTTTCTGGTGGGTTTTTCCGGTCAAATTTCTCTAAAATCCGGCAGCAATTTATTGAAATCGCAAGTTTGATAGGTAATTTCTGCACAATCAAAGCGTCCTAGGGGTTTTTCAGGGTGCTGAATCCAAATATGCAGTTAAAAAACCATTTTAAATGATACAAATCAAGATTTAACCTCAATTTTTTCGGCCGGACCATTTTAAATGATACAAATCAAGATTTAACCTCAATTTTTTCGGTTGGATTCAGTTACCGGAATCTCCAAAAAGTCGCACTAAAGACAACTCCCTTCCTATCTATCTCAAAGCCGGTTTTGGACGGATCCTTGGAATTTCCACCAACAGTTTTTGGCACGAGTGGTTTTGTCACACCCCGGTTTTAGTGGTTTTCGCTTATTTTGTTGACTATGCGGTATACCTTTCCCTTCCGCGAAGGTCATCGCAGTAACGATCCTTGAGGTATATCTTCTCCTGTCATCTTTATACGCCATAGGATCTTATGTTAGACGATTGGAAAAGTTTCAACCGTTAGATCAAGATGGTTACAAATTTTTTTGAGAAACGGTTTGTGCATCTGCTTCTATCTCTGGCTTTCCATCTGTTTTGAATTCTCATCGCCATTATAGATAGAGAAATCGTGTATTTCAATTCCTTCATCTGCAAGAAAGTAATTTGTGGTTTTTCCTTGATTTAGCTAGATGTTTTTTGAAACTGTGCACTGATTTCAGACTCCATAGCACCGTAAGGTTTCCCGCTGGCGAGTACCATAAGGTCTGCAGGCAAATTGAGGTAAGAAGCTTGCAATTCTGGCGAGTATTAATATTTTTGTTTTAAATTCCTCTTGGTGCATATAATTTCGAAATGAATCTGAAAGGGACTGTAATTATGATTAATTCAAGAGAGAATTATAGGATATAACTTTTGTCATTTTGGTAATTTTTCTTAAAAAATTTCATATGCCTTTTTTCCCAAAACTTTACGAAAAGATTTCAAAGTAAATATTTGATTAAACTTTTAAGCTACGTAATTACTTTGCTTTAAGAACTCTACTTTCTTTTCTACATCTGAAGTCATTGGAAATTTAGGAAACTCTATAAATCTGAAAGAGACTATAACTATTATAGAATATAAGTTGCGCTATTTTGGTTATTTTTATAAAAAAAATTCATATGCCTTCTTTTCCGAAAAATCTCGAAGAACGCTTAAAGATTTCAAAGTAAATATTCGATAAAAAATTTGGGCTACAGAATTTTTTTGCTTTTAAGAACTGCTACTTTTTTTTCTACATTTGCAGTCATTGGAAATTTAGGAAACTCTATAAACTCTGCCCAATCTTTATAGCTTTCTTTGGAGTAGAAAGATCTGTTAAGGATTTTACACTAACACTTTCTATGATTCTAAAAAATAAGGTAAAATCTTGGATTGATATTATCTAGATGGTTACATTCTCGGTCAAAAATTCATTTCTATTTCGTAAATGATATGAAATTGTATTTCAAAAATTACTCTTCTTCTCTGAATATATATGGACCGAGTTTTGCAGAGGTGAAATCTGTGCAAAGAAAAACGCTCCAAGTACTCCAACGAAGTGTTTACTACAGATTCTTTAGGGAAATGAAACAAATCTTACAACATTTCCTCCTTTTATCTGCAAGAAAGTAATTTGGGGCATTTACTTGGTTTAGCTGGATGTTCTCTAAAACTGCGGACGAATTTTAGACTCCACGAGCACCATAATGTTTCCCGCTGGCGAGGAATATTTGGCGAGGAATCTTATGCCATACAGGATTTCTCTATCCCTGGCTTTTAATCTCCTTTCAGCACATCCGCATCTTCTTTCATAGAGGGACTCCTCTTCTAAGTTTTGTTTCCTTCTGTTTTAGATTTTCAAACTTCAAATGCTTGACAATGTACTATCTAGATCTTTTATATAGTCTCAATATAATACAATTATGTTTTTTCTTACTAAAAAAAGTTTCCAGCTGGCAAGCACGATAAGGTTCGCAGACAGATTGAGTAGGAAGCTTGCAGTGCTGGCAAGTATTAGTATCGTTGTTTTAAATTCTGCTTGGTGCATATAATTTCCAAATGAATCCGAAAGAGACTGTAATTATGATGAATTCAAGAGAGAATTATAGGATATAACTTGTGCCATTTTGGTTATTTTTCTTAAAAAATTTCATATGCCTTCTTTTCCCAAACTTCTCGAAGAACGTTTAAACATTTCAAAGTAAATATTCGATTAAATTTTTGCGCTACAGAATTTCTTTGCTTTTAAGAACTGCTACTTTCTTTTCTACATCTGAAGTCATTGGAAATTTAGGAAACTCTATAAACTCTGCCAAATCTTTATAGCTTTCTTTGGAGTAGAAAGATCTGTTAAGGATTTTACACTAACAGTTTCTTTGTTTCTGAAAAATGAAGGTAAAATCTTGGATTGATATTATCTAGATGGTTACATTCTCGGTCAAAAACTCATTTCTATTTCGTAAATGATCTGAAATTGTATTTCAAAAATTACTTTTCTTCTCTGAATATATATCGACCGAGTTTTGCAGAGGTGAAATCTGTGCAAAGAACAACGCTCCAAGTGCTCCAACAAAGTATTTACTGCAATTCTTTAGGGAAACGAAACATATCTTACAACTTTTCCTCCATAAAACAAATGTTGTACTTAATGCTTTGCTACTGAAATTCTAAAACACAGGGCAAGAGCAGAGTATCACCGGTACAAGTTCGATAAATAACAAATATTTAAATACATCCACACCAAAAATTGCACACAAAAGATTTGATAGGGAGAGAAAATTCAGATAGATTGTTTTTCATTAAAACATGAGTAGACAAACAATTTCTTTAATGAGATACACACTCACACAGGTTCTACGAACCATTCACGCCCAGTCTAGCTTTAGAGCTTCCCTGTTTCTTCTCAAAACGTGTACAGCCTTATCGAGAGAAACTCCATTCCGGCATTGAAAATTCCTCGCTGGCCATACTTGTCCTTCCTGGATTTCGGACTCCACGAGCACCATAAGGTTTCCGGCTGGCGAGCATGATAAGGTCCACAGACAGATTGAGTAGGAAGCTTGCAGTGCTGGCAAGTATTAGTATTGTTGTTTTAAATTCTACTTGGTGTATATAATTTCCAAATGATTCCGAAAGAGACTGTAATTATGATGAATTCAAGAGAGAATTATAGTATATAACTTGCGCCATTCTGCCAAATCTTTATAGCTTTCTTTGGAGTAGAAAGATCTGTTAAGGATTTTACACTAACAGTTTCTTTGTTTCTGAAAAATGAAGGTAAAATCTTGGATTGATATTATCTAGATGGTTACATTCTCGGTCAAAAACTCATTTCTATTTCGTAAATGATCTGAAATTGTATTTCAAAAATTACTTTTCTTCTCTGAATATATATGGACCGAGTTTTGCAGAGGTGAAATCTGCGTAAAGAACAACGCTCCAAGTGCTCCAACAAAGTGTTTACTGCAATTCTTTAGGGAAACGAAACATATCTTACAACTTTTCCTCCATAAATCAAATGTTGTACTTAATGCTTTGCTACCGCAATTCTAAAACACAGGGCAAGAGCAGAGTATCTTCGGTACAAGTTCGATAAATAACAAATATTTAAATACATCCACACCAAAAATTGCACACAAAAGATTTGATAGGGAGAGAAAATTCAGATAGATTGTTTTTCATTAAAACATGAGTAGACAAACAATTTCTTTAATGAGATACACACTCACGCAGGTTCTACGAACCATTCACGCCCAGTCTAGCTTTGGAGCTTTCCTGTTTCTTCTCAAAACGTGTACAACCTTATCGAGAGAAACTTCATTACGACATTGAAAATTCATCACTGACCATACGTGTCCTTCCTGGATTTCGGACTCCACGAGCACCATAAGGTTTCCGGCTGGCGAGTCCGCAGACAGATTGAGTAGGAAGCTTGCAGTGCTGGCAAGTATTAGTATTGTTGTTTTAAATTCTGCTTGGTGCATATAATTTCCAAATGAATCTGAAAGAGACTCTAATTATGATGAATTCAAGAGAGAATTATAGGATATAAGTTGCGACATTCTACCAAATCTTTATAGCTTTCTTTGGAGTAGAAAGATCTGTTAAGGATTTTACACTAACAGTTTCTTTGTTTCTGAAAAATGAAGGTAAAATCTTGGATTGATATTATCTAGATGGTTACATTCTCGGTCAAAAACTCATTTCTATTTCGTAAATGATCTGAAATTGCATTTCAAAAATTACTTTTCTTCTCTGAATATATATGGACCGAGTTTTGCAGAGGTGAAATCTGCGTAAAGAACAGCGCTCCAAGTGCTCCAACAAAGTGTTTACTGCAATTCTTTAGGGAAAAGAAACATATCTTACAACTTTTCCTCCATAAATCAAATGTTGTACTTAATGCTTTGCTACCGCAATTCTAAAACACGGGGCAAGAGCAGAGTATCTTCGGTACGAGTTTGATAAATAACAAATATTTAAATACATCCACACCAAAAGTTGCACACAAAAAGTTTGATAGGGAGAGAAAATTCAAATAGATTGTTTTTCATTAAAACATGAGTAGACAAACAATTTCTTTAATGAGATACACACTCACGCAGGTTCTACGAACCATTCACGCCTAGTCTAGCTTTGGAGCTTTCTTGTTTCTTCTCAAAACGTGTACAGCCTTATCGAGAGAAACTTCATTATGGCATTGAAAATTCCTCTCTGGCCATACTTGTCCTTCCTGGATTTCGGACTCCACGAGCACTATAAGGTTTCCGACTGGCGAGCACGATAAGGTCCGCATACAGATTGAGTAGGGTTTTAAATTCTGCTTGGTGCATATAATTTCCAAATGAATCTAAAAGAGACTGTAATTATGATGAATTCAAGAGAGAATTATAGGATATAACTTGCACCATTTTGGTTATTTTTCTTAAAAAAATTCATATGCCTTCTTTTCCCAAACTTCTCGAAGAAATTTTAAAGATTTCAGAGTAAATATTTGATTAAATTTTCGCGCTACAAAATTTCTTTGCTTTTAAGAACTACTACTTTCTTTTCTACATTTGAAGTCATTGGAAATTTAGGAAACTCTATAAACTCTGCCAAATCTTTATAGCTTTCTTTGGAGTAGAAAGATCTGTTAAGGATTTTACACTAACAATTTCTTTGATTATGAAAAATGAAGGTAAAATCTTGGATTGATATTATCTAGATGGTTACATTCTCGGTCAAAAACTCATTTCTATTTCATAAATGATATAAAATTGTATTTCAAAAATTACTTTTCTTCTTTGAATATATATGGACTGAGTTTTTCAGAGGTGAAATTTGCGTAAAGAACAGCGCTCCAAGTGCTCCAACAAAGTGTTTACTGCAATTCTTTAGGGAAACGAAACAGAGCTTACAACGTTTCCTCCATAAATCAAATGCTATACTTAATGCTTTACTACCGCAATTCTAAAACACAGGGCAAGAGCAGAGTATCATCAGTACAAGTTTGGTAAATAAAAAATATTTAAATACATCCACACCAAAAATTGCACACAAAAGATTTGATAGGGAGAGAAAATTCAAATAAATAAGTCAACCAAAAATTCAGATAGATTGTTTTTCATTAGAACATGAGTAGACAAACAATTTCTTTAATGAGATACACACTCATGCAGGTTCTATGAACCATTCACGCCCAGTCTAGCTTCAGAGCTTTCCTTTTCTGCGCAAAACGTCTACAACCTTATCGAGAGAAACTTCATTGCGGCATTGAAAATTCCTAGTTGACCATACTTGTCCTTCCTGGCTTCACCATCAGCATTATTCTCTCTAATAGTTCTTTTCTCGCTAGGGTCGCTACCAAGGGTTCCATGTTTTCCTTTTCATATTCACAGGCTCGGTTATAATTTATGCCTTTTTCATACCACTGCCACAGCCAATACCCATGGCCATAATGTTTTAGTGAATCCAAACAGTAATTTTGTCTTTATTATGTCCTTTCACACTTTCTTCGGATGAAATTCAATAAAATTGGAATCACTCTCAAATATCTAAAAATATTTAAGCTGTAAGGCGTTCCCTCTGAAATCAACTCCCCTCTTTGCCCACCTGTCATCTTTGTACACCATAGGATCCTATGTTAGACGATTGCAAAAGTTTCAACCATTCGATCAAAATGGTTACAAAATGGTTACAAATTCGTTTGGGAAATGGTTTGCGCACTGGTCAGCATAACCGATTACAACGTGGTATCTTGAATTCATCAGGCGTGGTGAGCCTCCTTCTTTAATTACGATAAGGGCAAGCTGTTCGACGAAAAACTCGTTTGGCAAATGGTTTGCGCACTAGTCAACATAACTTATTACAACGTGGTATCTTGAATTCATGAGGCGTGGCGAGCCTCCTTCTTTACTTACGATAAGGGCAGGCTATTCGAAGACAGGGAAAGAGCAGTCGAGAATGTTTTTATACAGGTTATGTATATAAATCATGGCGATGGCGATGGCCAGGGGGAGCTTGACACTGAAATTTTCTATGCAGCGCATTGTGGCCATGGAAAATTAGGCATGGCGAGTCTCCACCTATGCCTATGGCGATGCGTGAACTTATATGGATTTTGATGCTGCCAGACATCAATCTCAATTTGGATAGTGAGCTCCTTTGTCCATGTCTTTTGTGCCCTTCGTTGTTGTGGCTACTCCATCTACAATTGGTTTTCCTGCTGTCCTGACTCTTGCCTATGTGAGGTGCAACATTGTCTCAATCTCTCCTTCGCCACTACAATTCATGACATTATTGCAATGGGGAATGCTATTTGGGGTGATACTCTGATTAGTAATTTAATCCAAGACTATCAATTTCCACCAGGCATTTTAATATTTGTAAAGTTAAGCCATAAATGGTTTTCCAAGTTCTTTAACATTTTTTATTTTAATATTCATGGGTACGATCGACATTATGTAATTAAGAAAATACAACGATGAATAATTTATTTCTTTTTGTACGTTTGATTGGATTAGCTATAAAAACCGCTTAAGATTGGTTTTGCATAACATTTGTATGTATCAAGCTAATACAACTTGAAATAATTCATTCCTCGTGCACATTTGAGTGGATTGAATTAATGTATATTCATCACAAGAATATTGTTTTAGGACTTGGCTTTGTTTTCATATTGGAAATGGTATGCTAAATTGTATGGTGTTGTTAGGAATAGTTACTACATAAAAGGCCGAGAATCATTCCTTTCCATGCTTATGTTGAGTAGTCTTAGAAAAAAAAACAAAGCTACATATAACATATATAGAATATGGAAAGTCCATGTGTTGAGTTTAAAAAAAAAAAAGCTTCACATTTGATTTCTTCGGATCCTCCTTACTGGCTTTTCCCCTGAACGTTGATCCGTCAAGAGAAGAAAAAGAATGACACCGAAAGACCAAACATCAGCTGTAGCACCATTGTATCCTCTGTCAGCAATCACCTCAAGTGCCACGTAATTATAGCTTCCACAAGTTGTATGCAACAACCCGTCTTCCCTAAATCGTTGAGGCACCGCGCTGAGGCCAAAGTCAGATATCTTCACATTTCCACTTGCTTCAACCAGAATATTTTCAGGCTTCAAATCTCTATGGTAAACACCCTTGTTGTTGGAAAAGTTTATCTTGCTTTCTGGGATGTGTGTTAGTGGCTGGGTTGTGCGTGGTACTTGGAGGAGCTCAAACATAGTTACAGTCAAGACATATCCTTTCCTAGCTAAGCGTGAGGCTGAATATATTATTCAACTGAGCTCGAGTATTTATTTTCTTTCTGGTCGTGGGTTCTAAAGGTTACAATAATGGGCAACAAGTCACTCTTAAATACTTTTTCATTGTTGTAGATTCATTTTGGGCTGCGTGCTACCCTAAATACTAGTTTGCATTGAACAGAAAGAGGATGAGTTTCCTAATATATTGCTGTTGATTGGTCTGTTGGTATTCTGGGTAATTTTTGCCATACCAGAACGAGTTTGTCTCAATTTGGATGCCATTTAGAGGCTATTTGTGTGGCTATATATTATTTTCACTAGATGATACTGAAGTGTTGATATACGTTGAAGAGGTAGCCTAAAATCTGCCTGTAACTTACTCAAATCTGGTATCTCAAATGTTGAAGTGGACTTGAGTTAATGCCATCATAGACAGTGCATATATATATCAGATTTTGTTTGTGTACTAGCTCTCCCCTTTATCTATTAAAATAGTTAAATGGCTACTAGCATCTACAACATCATTATGTAAATTCTGAACATGTATTTCAGTGAAGAGTGAAGAAGTTTGTGGTTGCTACACTTGTTATTAGTATTATTTATGCTTGATGGGTCTAAAGTTGATATCAAATTAATATTTTGAAGTTATTCCACAAGTATTTTTCCCAGCATATTATGTATTTACATGAGCCAACAACAAGGAATGCAACTACAACATTTGATACACAAATTGTTTGTCAAAATACTACAATGGACCAAACCATACAAACTCAGGACTCTTTGTGGTTTTCTCTTAGTTATTCCAGTTGGGTTTCTTACGGTGGACTATTGTTTTTCTTTGAAGAAAGTGGCAAGATCAGAGAATATTGATATATGAGCATTCAAGTCCTGTCCATGACATGGTGCTATAGTTGTTGAAGTTTTGATAGCCATAATTTCTTCTTTGAAAGTGAAGGAGCATTTGAAGGATCCAAGCAAATTTGCAGTTGCTGTTGCCCCAGTTGTGGCATTGTATTTAAAACTCACTATAGTTTTTGTCTACATATATATGCATTGATTCCTTGATTCAACTGCCGCATAAGAGTTTGGTGGGTTGTATAAAGGCAATGATTGTTTTGACAAATAAAAGTAATCTTTTGTGAAGAAAAGTTTAGTCGGTTGTATTGTCAGAACATAGTGCTGGTCATATTTTTATGTAATGGATTGTAATTGGTGCTTGCTGGTTGCACACTGATCATTTGCTGCACATTTATAAAGGCTATCGCTGTGTACTGTGAGTGGGTATTACTTTTCTGCATTGAGTAGTAGTTGTGATCAGTTTTTAAGGTGTAAATATGACATTGAAGAAAAAATGGCCAGAATCAATGAAATATTAGAGTTCCTCAAAACTCTCATGTTGTCTACTACTAATGATACATTAAAAGTCAGCAAAGTTTCTCTCACAAACATTCAGGTCTGTCTACAAAATTCATAAGAGAAAATTGATTTTTTGCAGTTCGAATCTTAGCTACAGCAAGAAGAATTCAAACAGAGGAGCCATTATGAACATGTCTTTGTTCAGAACATTGAGACTGCAACCCATCAAAAGCAAGTCAATAATGTTACAGTTGGTTCAGATTTAGTACCCAATAAAGCAGCAGTTGACATATAGATGCAGAAGTTTAGTTTGCACTTTCCAAGCCCATCATTAGACCTTGGGAACATCTTGTCCACAACAAGCACATAATTGGTCTTGGATATGACAAGGACTTATCATTTCATATTTCAGACTACTCAAAGCCAATTCAATTTCAAACTGCTGGATTTCTTGAGGATGATTCATCTTAACCTGTTCTTTATGACAGTTCACCTTCAGCTGTTTTAAATTCTGGTCCTCTTCCACAGCAACAGCAACAACAACAGATTGTGAAATGCCAACACTGTGACTGAGTTAGCCATTTGAAAGATCATTGTTTTGATCTTCATCCATGTAAGCACTATCATAAAACCACCCATTCTTCACACAGATGCTTCAAAAACAAACGTCCTGCAAGAACAAAGATTCATCTTGGATGGATCACTTCTTGGCAATGGGCATCAACAGCCAAGAAAATATTCCAATCACATGTCAGAACTTTTTCTAGAATATTGAACAGTCTTGCAATTGAGTTTTCTCCATCATCTCACCTTGTATCTGACAGGGGGGAAATGATGGTCATCTACAAGCTTCAAAGCCACATCAAGCGAGCCTGAGCCACAACCTGCCACACTAGTTTCATAGTTGTAGCCAGAAACAAAGATGCCCCTGAGTGTGCCTTCAGTTGGTAATCTGGGACACTTCCTCTAGCAGAAGACTTCAGCTTCTTGCTAGCTTTGGAAGAATTCCAGGAACAAAATTGGGGACACTTCCTCTAGCAGAAGACTTCAGCTTCTTGCCAGTTTTGGAAGATTTCCAGGAATTGCATTAAGCATTCTAGAGTTGTTGGTCATCCTTAAACCATCACATGTTGAGACTTCCCTTTTCAAGTTGAAGTTCTCCCTTTTATGCGGGGTGAGACCTCCCTTTCATGGTTGAAGGTTTCCCTTTTCAAAACAATAGGAGCACTTCCTCTAGCAGAAGACTTCAGCTTCTTGCCAGTTTTGGAAGAGTTCCGGGAACTGCACTAAGCGTTCCAGTGTTGGTGGTCATCCTTAAACCGCTGCCCTTTATACCAACATTTGAGAGAGCACATTCAGCCTAGTGCTGCCATGCATTTTTGCACATTTTATAGTACAACTCTCTTCTTGGACTCATACATAACCCTTCGGATTAAGGGGGGAATGTTGGACACCTAATCCTCAATGGGTTAGTGTGGAAGCCGAATAGACAAAAGGAAGTCCAAGAGACCTTGGGATGTGGAACCCAACGGTCAAACCATGTACTATAAATGTATATCATTTGTTAATAAAAATGTATTCTCATGTTTTATCTTTCAGATTATGTTGTTGACCATGTGTGTTTAACAGTTTGTTCTATCTTGTTTAATATATATTGAAGTTTATTATCAAGTCCAGAAAGAATTAAAAAATAATAACTAAATTCATCATAAGTAAAGAGTATTTTTAATTTTTGGTACCATTACAAAGAATGAATTCCATTTCAAACTCTGAGAGAAGGAGAAATTCATAATAACAAAGTACATAAAACAAAAAACTGATAATATGCACAGTTAAATATTGGTTCAGACAACCCATGGAATGGAATTCATTGAATTTACAAACGAACATATGCAATGGAATTCATGGAATTTACAAACGAACATATGCTGCAAAATAAAATGAGATGAGATAATAATATTTACATTGCTATGCATTTAAACTTAAATTTCCACCCCCGACCTACCAGGTACTGTCAACGGTCCATGTTTTAGCTTTTTCATCTCATGGCTTAAATTGGATTAAGCTTTAAAATGTTATTTTAATTAATATTTTTAAATATAAATTTCTCATTTATTTAAAAAATAAAATATGTGCACACTGTCAACGGTCCATGTTTTAGCTTTTTCATCTCATGGCTTAAATTGGATTAAGCTTTAAAATGTTATTAAAATTAAAATGTTATTTTAATTAATATTTTTAAATATAAATTTTTCATTTATTTAAAAAATAAAATATTTGCATTCTTCAATTTATGCCTTACGGCGTTTCCTTTGCAACATCTGGTGCAAATGCTAGTTGTATTATTGTTATTTTATGTAATGTTTCATTACAACATTTCATCTAATGCTCTAGTACAAAACTCCCTCATACTGAATTATAAAAGAAAAGGTATGATACTTATAAAAATGGCTTATTTTACTGAAAAATTAAAGAAAATGTATGATACTTATAAAAATGGCTTATTTTATTCTTGATAGATATTTTTTTATAAAAATGGAAGTAAATGACTCTTTTCCTCAATATTGATTAAAAGTTAAGAAACATTTAAAATAGTCTATTAGCAATAAAGAGATAAATAATAAAAGAAGATGTAGTGTTAATTTTAGGTATGTTCTATGCTAGAGCAATTTATTTAATTTCTTTTCCATATAGCAATCACATTGGCATAAAGTAAACTACATATATAACATAAATATAAATCGCAGAAGGCATGCCAAGACAAGAGGACACAAGATGTGGCGCTAGTCAGGGACAAACCCCACAATGTGTGGGGAAACCCTTGATCAATTCTTCTTTTATTTTCTTCAAAGTTCAGCAGAGAAAGAGAGAGAGAGAGATAGTACATTTACAACAGAAGTCAACACTTTGACTTATCTAGATCTAGCATAGATCATTTCGTATAACGATGAGATCAATTGAAGACATTCTGCTTCAACTGATTCTCCAAGGTGACTCCTTCACCTATCATCGTGTTGCATCTCGTCCATTTGCTGCACCACTGCATATGGCACCATGCTGTACTAATCATGATTATCATCATGCTATCCATGCTACCCATGATCTCTTACATCATTCTGTTGTCCAATGCTCATATCATCATGATGCCCTTACTATCCTTCTGTATATCAGCCTTTGCTGCTTGCTATGGCTTGCAGCCTAACAAAACAACTAGGCTATCCTCCACGTAGTCCCATTATTTGCTTATCACTATCTCAACGTTCTTCATAACCATGCTAGACAACAGTTATGACTGAAGCAGATTATATATACCTGACACAATGAAGCGTATATATGACTGTGTTCCATACCGCGTATGATCCCATGACTGTGTATGACTGCGTGGTATATTATATGAATTCCCAGCATATATATTCAGTGTATATATTTCCAGCGTATATATATAATTCCCAACATATATATTCAACGTATATATTTCCAACGTATATACATAATGCGTTGTATGGACTGCGTGGTAGTGTTGTGCATTGTATGGACTGCGTATAGCGTGGTTCCATATTGCGTGTATATACGTGGTTTCATATAACGTGGTTCCATATTCATATGATTGTGTATAAATGAATGTGAACAACTTATAGATACATAACATGAACAACGTTTAATATATAACATGAACATCGTTTAATATATGAACAACGCTTACATACATATGATTCCATGCACAACGTATAGGTCTCACCATGAACAGGCCTATGCTATCTGTGGCATTTTCATCACGTTGACTTCTGCTTCAATCTAGACATTGTCAGGACTATGTTTCACCATAATGCCACATCATTCACCATGACCGCCTTTCACCATAATGCCACCGCGTTCACCATAACTGCATTTCACCATAATGCCATGGTTGCCCAGATTACACGCTGCCTGTTGTCTTACGTTGCCAGATCTGTAAGGCAACATAGGTTTCTTCTTGGACTTCATTATGAGATCTTGAGCCTTCCTATTGTTGCGTATTTAGTGAAAGCTTCTAGTGTTTCTTCTATACTAGTGTTTAGATCTAGATCATTATGCTATTGTGGCTAGGGCATCATAGCAAATACTCTTAGCGTTTTCTCCTTCTCCAAAAACCTAGACGTGGAGAAAAGATCACTTGAAGAGTGTCAAAATGACTTCAAATCCTCTTCTATTTATACCAAAACATATAGGTTCAATAGACATGACGTTTGGGCTTCTTGAGCCTACATAAGTTGATGGTTGGCTAGATAATAAATCCATAATCAAAATAAATTCATATCTCCATAAATACTTATCGGAATTGGATGATCTTTAGATCAATCCTACACCTCTCGATGAGAGATATCTGATAAAAATATCACCTGCCATAAATAAGATGACCCACATGGAGTTTGGCCCTAGTTGCAAATTTAACACTCCCTCTCAACTAGGGAGAACTCCATCCGTTCATCCATAAGTCTCACTGTACTATCTCTACCATCAGTGCCCTACACTACTCTGCCCAGCTCTACTCAGCTCTATTAGCTCAGCTCTACTCTGCTCAGCTATGCTGGCTCTGCTAGTTGTGCTCAGCTCTGCTGGCTCTACTAGCTTTGCTAAGCTATGCTCAATCTACTGGCTCTGCTAGCTCTTGATCTGCTCTGCTCAGCTCTGTTGGTTCTGCTAACCCTTGCTTTACTCTACTCAGCTCTATTGGCTCTTCTCTGCTCAGCTCTGTTGGCTCTGCTCTGCTTAGCTCTATTGGCTTAGCTCTGCTCAGCTCTGTTGGCTTTGCTCTACTCAGCTCTATTGGCTCTGCTCTGCTCAAATATGAAGAAGAAGAATTGATTGAGAATATCTCATGCCATTCTCCACTGACCTGAAGTCAGTCTCAGAGTGTGCACCACTGGTCCCACACCAGTCTCAACTGATCCAAAGTTAGCATCATAGTGGTTACCACTCCTACCACTGGTCCCAGACCAGTATTGCAAGCTCAAAGAGTGTACCACCGGTCCCAGACTAGTCTCAACCGACCCGAAGTCACCGTCATAGTATGTACCACTCTTACTGGTCCCAGACTAGTCCTACACTGACAGAAGTCAGTCTCAGAGTATGTACCACTGGTCCCATACCAGTTTCAACCAACCCGAAGTCAATGTCATAGTGGGTACCACTCCTACCACTGGTCCCAGACCAGTATCCCAAGCTCAAAGAGTGTACCACTGGTCCCAGACCAGTATCGCAGGCCCAGAGAGTGTACCACTGGTCCTAGACCAGTCTCAACTGACCCGAAACCAGGGTCATAGTATGTACCACTCTCACTGGTCCCAAACCAGTCCTGCACTAACACGAAGTCAGTCTCAGAGTATGTACCACTGGTCCCAGACTAGCCTCAACTGACCCGAAGTCAGTGTCATAGTAGGTAAAACACGTACCACTGGTCCCAAACCAGTATCATTGATCCCAGATCAATGAAGGTCATCCCAGCGTAGGGAGTACAGTAGATACAACGATACATCCATAGGTACTACTATGGTCCCTATCTTCATTTCCCTGCTCATTGATCAGATGAGAGGTACTTCCCATGAGTCCTAGACTGCATGGGTAGGATGCCTCGACTGGGAAACTTAATCAATCTCGTCCTCATGGGAGAACTAATCATCCTACTACAGTTGTCATGGAGAACACATCATCTAGACCTCACAGATTAACTAATCATCCTGCTACACAGGAGATTGAATCATCCTATCCACCGGAGGGCAAATCATCCTATCCCACAAGAAAGCAAATCATCTTGTTCACAGGAGAGTGAATCATCCTGTCCATAGGAGAGCAAATCATCCTATCCTAGTGTGCACCACCAGGGGAGGGTGAGTCACGCTGTGGTCGTATGTTGCTCCAGTAATAATTACAAGCCCCCAAAGCTCCCAGAGCTCAATGTATGCAACATGCAGGACCCTTGTACAAGGGTTTCAAGTCGTTTGGGAAAAATCACAGATTTGATCTTTCCCCCGGGGCTTTAGCGACCTGTACATCATCTCAATGTGATGGAGCCTCCTTGCTCATCGACTTACCATATCCTAGATAAGGTAGTATTTGATGTCTATCTGCTGGAGCAATCGTCGAATATGAGATTCCTCAATAGTCAAATCCCACCTCTGGTTGTCACAAAGAATCACAGTGGTATTCATCATGTGTACTCACTGAAGAGTTTCCACAACCAGGCAACTTCATATGAGGTCATAATCGTAGTTATATATCCGGTCTCGGTGGTACTTATAACAACCGACTTCTGCTTCCTGCTCATCCATGATATCGAAATAGAATCCAAAGAGAACCAGCACTGGAAATTGCTCTAGTGATCCTCCACACTGCCTACCCAGACAGCATTCGAATAATCATGCAGTTTCATATTTTCGACAGTGTATCTCAATCCATGCGAGATTGTGCCTTGAAGACATCTTAGAAGATTCTTGGCACCAATCCAATGAGGCTCAACCAAATATGAGCTCCCCGTGCTAACTGCAAAACATATGTCTGGATTCCAACTTCCTCTTACTTCTGTAGATGAGAGGGTCTACACTTGGCAAAAATAGTTCGTCCGCATAAGGTGCCGATATGAGAGGTCTATCATCCACAACCTTCAGATAATGGTTTGGATCGGTTTCACTCCTTAGTGAATCTCAGCTTCATCATATAGCTATCAGTCCTCTCATACTATGTCCGGGGTGTTTTTCTTCAAGCCATGGAGGAATTTCTTCCACCTGTATACATGAGATTCTTGTTCATGAATCTCAAACCCACAGGTTGTTTCAAACCTGTGGACCTGCTACATGAGGGGAATGGTCCCCTTGTAAGATTTTCCTTCAGTACATCTCAGACATGTACTTTCATGCTCTTTTTGAATTCAGGCTTTCCTGTCACCATCTGACTTACAAACTTTTGGTGCTAATGGACATGGTCCCTAGTGGACTTCCTATAACTTAACACAACCCTGAACTCAAAAGCATCTTTGAAAATTATATCTTCAAACACGTACCTTTCCATCGACGAATGCCACCTTAAAACCTTTGACTTCCATTCTTGGGGTTCCTTGCTTCCTTGAAGAGTCGGCCGTGTCCTTGATGACCTGAATATCTACCATTCAGACACTCCTTCACATAAGGGCTGAACTTATAACCAAGACATCTGCCTTTCCTTCGACCCTTAGATCCAAACTTCCCAATGAAGTGATCTTTAGGTAGGCCATTAGAAGTTCTACAACACCATTATGATAACATTCTTTGCTTTGACTTCACCCTGGGTGAATTGTGAGGATCCCATTGATCCTTTCATCCTTGTCCCCACTATTTTTGGTGATTTCTCTTTCACTCTTGCTTGGGCATTGTCTTCGCCTTAGCTCTGATACCATGTTAATTTTGGGTATGTTCTATGCTAGAGCAATTTATTTAATTTATTTTCCATATAGCAATCACATCAGCATAAAGTAAACTCCAGATAGAACATAAATATAAATCACAGAAGGCATGCCAAGACAAGAGGACACAAGATGTGGCGCTAGCCAGGGACAAACCCCACAATGTGTGGGGAAACCCTTGATCAATTCTTCTTTTATGTTCTTCAAAGTTCAACAGAGAAAGAGAGAGAGAGATAGTGCATTTACAACAGAAGTCAACACTTTGACTTATCTAGATCTAGCATAGATCATTTCGTATAACAATGAGATCAGCTGAAGACATTCTGCTTCAACTTATTCTCCAAGATGACTCCTTCACGTATCATTGTGCTACATCTTGTCTATTTTCTGCACCACTACATATGGCACCATTCTATACTAATCATGATTATCATCATGCTGTCCATGCTACCCATGATCTCTTACATCATTCTGTTGTCCAATGCTCATATCATCATGTTGCCCTTACTATCCTTCTGTATATCAGCCTTAGCTGCTTGCTATGGCTTGCAGCCTAGCAAAGCAGCTAGGCTATCCTCCACGCAGTCCCATTATTTGCTTATCACTGTCTCAGCGTTCTTCATAACCATGCTGGACAGCAGTTATGACTAAAGCAGATTATATATACCTGACACAATGAAGCGTATATATGACTGTGTCTAGATGACTGTGTTCCATACCGCGTATGATCCCATGACTGTGTATGACTGTGTGGTATATTATATGAATGCCCAACATATATATTCAGTGTCTATATTTCCGGCATATATATATAATGCCCAGCATATATATTCAAGGTATATATTTCCAGTGTATATACATAATGCATTGTATGGACTGCGTGGTAGTGTTGTGTGTTGTATGGACTGCGTATAGCGTGGTTCCATATTGCATATATATACGTGGTTTCATATAACGTGGTTCCATATTCATATGACTGTGTATAAATGAACGTGAACAGCTTATAGATACATAACATGAACAACATTTAATATATAACATGAACAACGTTTAATGTATGAACAATGTTTGCATACATATGATTCCATGCACAACGTATAGGTCTCACCATGAACAGGCCTATGCTATCTGCAGCATTTTCATCACGTTGACTACTGCTTCAATCTAGACATTGTCAGGACTGCATTTCACCATAATGCCACAGCATTCACCATGACTGCGTGTCACCATAATGCCATGGCTGCCAAGATTACACGCTGCCTGTTGTCCTATGCTGCCATATCTGTAAGTCAATGTAGGTTTCTTCTTAGATTACGTTATGAGATCTTGAGCCTTCCTGTTGCTGCGTATTTAGTGACAGATTCTAGGGTTTCTTCCATAATAGTGTTTAGATCTAGATCATTAGGCTACTGCAGCCAGGGCATCATAGCAAATACTCTTAGCATTTTCTCCTTCTCCAAAAACCCAGAGGTGGAGAAGTGATCACATGAAGAGTGTCAAAATGACTTCAAATCCTCTTCTATTTATACCAAAACATATAGGTTGAATAGACATGACGTTTGGGCTTCTTGAGCCTACATAAGTTGTCAACGGCTAGATAATAAATCCATAATCAAAATAAATTCATATCTCCATAAATACTTATCGGAATTGGATGATCTTTAGATCAATCCTACACATCTCGATGAGAGGGATCCAATAAAAATATCAGCTGCCATAAATAAGCTGACCCCACATGGAATTTGGCCCTAGTTGCCAATTTAACATGTAGTTATAATCAACTTTAAAAGTCTTCCACCTTTACTTGAAAACTCTATTAAAATATTAAATGTTGTGTTTAAGCTCACTATTATGTACTTATTGTGTACTTTGAGAAGGTGTACATTTAATTACTTTAAAATAATAAGTAGAAGAATCAATTTGGAAGTGCATCAAAGATCATGTTTGAATTAAACTTTAGGCAATTGAAAATATATGGATATGGATATGGATAGAAGGTAGAAGTAAGTGAAGTAGAAACAAGCTTTTATGTATAAGTAAATTTAGTGATGTAAAATGTTTGTATTGTGATAAATTTAGCTACAAGAAAATATTATATGAAAAGCTTGTGAGATAAGGAACAGACCCAAGAGTAGCAATCTTAACCCATAAAAAAGAATAAAATGTTGTTGATTGTGAGATGGGGAGTTCTATCTCTTTGTAGCTAAGGGTGACAAGTCAAATGATTTGTCTTTTTATTCTACTGCATATTGACATATAACTAACCATAATGATTCGTTTATTGATTTTGTGGAAAACAAAACTAAAATAGATCCAATGATATTTGATGATAAAGGGTACTATATTGAGGACCAAGGAAATGTACAAATATAAGTAATCAAGTCAAACTTTGATGTTTATGAATGTTTTCTACATTTCTATATTGAATGTAAATTTAATTTCCCTTAATGAGATTACAAAAACTCTATATTTGGATTTTATTTTCAAGGAAGAAAGGTGCTTTGTAATTGATAAGAGAAGTAATAAAAGATATTATCAATAGTAAAGGAAAAAACATTCTACAAGTTGGTTGATGACAAGGAACCAAAATTATGTGATTTAATGACTAATAGTAAGAGAAATAATAGTTATGTGTAAGATTCCCTCTCAAAAATGGTTGAATATACCCACTGTAGTTTCTAAGATAGGATTAGTTTTCCAGTCAAGTCTTGTGTCAAACAATTTGATGAGGTATTGTTGTAGGAATAATTTCTTTGTTCTTATTTACAGAAATATTTTTAATGAAAAATGTAAATACTTATGAACATGTCTCAGAACAATAAAGTATTCATATAATAAACTTAGTCATACCCATATCATTCAATATGCACCTTCCCATAATAAACTTGATCTTTTACATCAAAAAATTTAATTCAAAACTAAATGGTGAAATATCATTCAAAACAGAGAATTGTTACAATAGAATGAGAACAAGGAACCTGATTGTTTCCTGAGATAAGGTAACAACATCCCCTTTTAGTAGTATTAATGACACCCTTGCATATCCAGCTCTAAAATGAAACTTGACTGAACTCCAGTAACAAGCATGCAACCCATAAATGAAATTTGATGTATTAATAGCACATCCAACACTTGGTATGAAGGAACGGCCCAAGGAAAATTTGTACTCAGCCAGCAGTGGTCACCACATAAAAGTATGACCTTCTCTTCAATCTAAAGATGACGCTTTTCTCTCTGAAACTCTTACCCACATGTAGACCCAACAACAATTAGAACTCAACCCAGGTTAAGAGGAATATCAGTCTCATTTGAGTGGATATCTTGACCTCCCTTTCTCTACTAAATAAACTCAATCTCTGCCTGGAGAAATAATAACCCCTATCACAAAGAAACTTGTCCTTTGTGATGGAGAAATGTTTCTCTACAAACCCAGTAAATTGTACCTTGAATAATGACTGGAAAGTAACCTTATTTCTTCAAGGAAACTTGACCTAAAGTTGTCAGTGGAAACACAACCTCTCTGACTGAGAAAATAAACCCCCACAATATGTATAACCTCTGCTTCAAACACTCGATTTTTCCCTCAGCAACCTATGAGTGAACTCGATCCCTTTAATGGTGAATGCGACCTCCCTCTTTGATTGATTTGAGCCACTAATATCAACAGAAATTGAGCCACAAACTAAGATTGGAAGTTCTTTTTCTCCATGGGTATTTCTAACCTATAAAATGAGATAGAAAACTTCATATTAGAAGATAAATTCAAATAATAAAACCTTGTACCTCCATTATCTTATGCATCTCTTCTTCTCATTGATAACATAGTTGTGAAATCTGAGTTATTCCACTCTCTATACCAATTAGGGTGTATAGTTTCGACACTAAAGTTAGCAATAACAGCTAGGGTTTCTCAAACCCTAAAATTTTCTCCAAAATCTCTCCAGGAGCTCTTTTTCTCAAAATTCAAGTGATAAAATGAGGAGAGACTCCCGAATTTTCTCCTTTTATAATTAAGTGTCCACTTTTTCCACCATTTTACCTTTTTAATTTTATTAAGTCATTTTAGGAACTTTTCACTTTATAAAATGAGCGTGACGTTTTATTAGCCTAGGATGTGTCCCCATGTTCACTCGATAAGCCATTATAATGTTTCCCTTGGTGACTCATGTTCCCTTATTAAAGTTTTCCTTATGCCTTAGCATATGGGAACTTTATTAGGCTAGTGGAACCTTGTGTTATATTTCCCAAGTGGTTGGGTACATTACATTATGTTTGGCATCAAATGTGTAGAAATTTAAACTTTAAACATTTTGTCTTAGGGACAAATGGAGAGGTTGTTGTAAATATTGTTGTCATTGATGTCAAACACAAGGGGATACTACATATGTTCAAGATAAAGATTGGAAAAAGAAGATTATTAGAAATATTTTTTTGAAATTTTGATGCCCAATTTGGACACCTTATCTTTGAAAGAATTTTTACTCTAATTTCATAGCTCAAATTGGAACATAGGGTATATGGTTGGAAAGTTTATTTTGAGACCTTTCCATGGTATATGGTACTCCCTCTAACTCCATAGGAATGAGGAAATATAAAATATTTTGTGAGGATGGCCCAACTAAAGTACAGGAAAGCCAACCTAACTAGTTTTACAGGCCAACGCCATAAGTGAACATACAAACACTATAAATAAAGGGAATATGGGTGCATTTTATCATCATTCAACCATGAAGAGATCTGAGGTCACAAGAGGAGCTAAGGAATAATTTTTGGGGTGATTATTGAAGTCTAAAGGTTGAAGCAGAAATGTGATTTATGAGTTGAAAGAGTCATCTTAGCGTTTTCACTATATATTTTCTTATTGAATGTTTCAAACTGTGAAACTTGGAAGCACCAGAGAGAATATCTTCATGTACTTGTGGTTAAAAAACATGGATTGCTATAATTTTGTATATATGCTATGCGGAAGTTAGACTTCCTGAATGCTCCTGAAATCTACTTTAAACAAATTGTGAAACTTGGAGGAACTAGAGACAAGAACTTCATGTACCTATGGTAAAAAATTCAGACCTTGTCTTGCTATAATTTTGGAGATATCATAAGGAATTTAGGCCTCCTGAATGCTCCTGAAATCTTGTTCAAACAAATCAACTTGTTATTTTCGTTGTAACTTTTCTTGTGGGATATTTTAGAAAGATAAACTTGGACTATATAGATAGAATATATTCATGTACCTATGGTTAAAATATTAGACCTTGGTTCGCTATAATTTCAGGTATATGGTCGAGGAAGTTAGGTTCCCTGAATGCTCATAAAATCTACTTTAAACAAGTCAACTTGGTATTTTTCCTATAAATTTATTTCTATGATGTGGTAGAATTTGAAATCCAAAGGAAACAAAGAAGAGAACTCAAGAAACCTATATGAGAACTTTTAGATGTAGTTTTTCTATAATTTTGGAGATATGATATCAGGAAGTTAGGCTTCCTAAATGATCATAATATTTACTTCAAACGAGTTGGCTTAGTATTTTTGTTATAAATTACTTTCTATGATGTTTCTGACTCTTAAATTTGGAGGAGATAAAGAAGGGATCTGAACTTCCAAACCTTGTTTCACTATAATTTTGAAGATAATATCTGAGAAATTTTGTGTTCTTGAATGCTCCTAAAACATGCTTCAAACATGTCAACTTGGCATTTTTTCTATAACTTTCATTTTGAGATGTTTCAGACTATGAAATCTAGAGGGGATAGAGAAGAGGTCTCTAGGTAACCTGTGGTATAAATTTCATAACCATATTTGCAAAATTGAATACGTGGCATGTCGTGCAATTTTGTTATTGGGAAGAATCCAAAAGCAATAAGTTTTCAAAGAAGTAGAACTGATGGGGGAAGAAGCAGTAGGTAGACCTGGTGAAGACAAAAGCAACTAACAGACCTAGTAAACGTAGAAGAAGCAAGAAGACTTGGTGAAAATAGAAGCAACTAATAGACATTGTGAAGAAACAAGCAGATTTAGTGAAGTAGGTTGGTGGCTACAAATATTTATAGTAGTGGGGATTGATGTCTCCTGTCATTAGAGGAAATTTCATCATAAAAGTGCCCATGTTTCCAAGTCATAATATGTAAATCAATCATAATCCTTTAAATTTAAAAAGACATACATTTATATTCTTTGGAGGAAAATAATAAAACTACTTTTTTAATTGATTTTTGGCTTATCTCCTTATAGGTTTACTCAAATTTCAAGTATAGACATTCGTTGGATGCAAAATTAAATTCCACGTCCAACGAGTACCCATCATACATACTTTTGAGAAGAGACGCATTGATAAAAATTGAAGATACATTAAAAAAGTGTGTTAAACACTCTTTTTTAATGTATCTCATTTTTTTTATCAATGTTGGTATTTGTAAATGGGTACTCGTTGGATGTGGAATTTAATTCCACATCCAACGAGTGTCTACACTTGAATTTGAGTGAACCTATAAGGAGACACACAAAAAATACAATTAAAAAAGTAGTTTTCTTCTTTTCCCTCCAAAATTTATAATTCTTATTTTGTTATTTTAGCTATTATTTTATTATTTTTCCTTAGGAGACCACTTTTAGGCTGAAATTTCCTCTAATGAGGTCAATTCCTACAAATATTGTAGCATAGGGGATTGGTGTCTCCTGTAGGTTGATGCCTACTAGATCTTTCATATAAATAAGTTTTGTGGTTTTCTCTCGTAAGGGTTTCCACATATATCTTGTGTTACATCTTTAATTTATGAAATTGATGTTCTATATTGTTTGATTGGATTTAATATGTAAAAATTGTCATTATACTGATTCACCCATCCTCTCAGTATAATTGTGAATTCCAACAAAAGTGGTATTTAGTTTACTAAAAATTTAGAAAAAGGACGACATTTGTTAAAATTGCTTGGAGAAAAAAATACAAGTTGGCATTTGAATTATTCCAAGCTTTGAGAGAAACAATAGTGCATGCACTGGTCCATATCAATATTTATGTGTATAAAAATCACAAATACTAAGTGGTTGAAAATGTTCCAAACCAAGGAGAGGAAGCATTTTTTTGGAGAGAAAGTCAAAGATAAAATAATTAAAAGGGAACAAAACAACAACAACAACCAATGTAAGTGGTATCACTATACTTTAAAAGATGTGTGATTGGAGGAGTCACCTCAATCAAGAAAACAACGACCAAACAAAAAATTAAAAAGTTAAGGAAATGAACATGTTTATTTTGATCTAATTGTGGGTGGTTGAAAAGACGATTGAAAAAAACCCTCCAAAATTATAAATGCAAAGCAGCTTCTACAACAAATCATGGCAATGCTTCTATAGTGAAGAAAAACAATAGGATTAGGTGATTTTGTTAACAAGTTGTGCAAGAATATTTAGAGTTGGATTTGCAACTGGATCCCTAAAATCTAAATTTAATAAAATGGTAGCTTGATCTTCCTTAAGTAGTTATGTTGTCTCCTCTACCCTCAACTTCAATATTCGTTGACTCTTCATTTAGTGAATTCTACCCGAGAAATGTGGTGGTCTTTGCCCCATATGGAAATGCCACTTTAGTTGTTGAGAATTTCATAAAAATACCTATTCCTATTTGCTAACAAGATGAGAACATGCTAGCATTAGAAGAAGCTTTTGATGACTATATGGATTTGAACATTGGTGTTGCTTATGGTAAAATATCATTTTATTTTCTATTATCAATCCTAGAGATAGCCTCTGGATTACAAGGAGGCCAGTGCCTAAGACATATAAATCTGGTGCATCCTTGATTATTCTTCGAAGGATTTAAAGCACCATTTGTGATGTTTCTTACAAATTGAATTCTGTTGGTTCAAACAAATTCGAAAAGACACAGTCCGTGAGTTCTTTATACATAAGAGGTACACAGTGATATAGAGTATCAATCAATGGTGGCCAAAATCATCCAAGGACTTACAACTCATTTTCCTTTAATATCAATGTGACAATATAAGGAATAAAAGAAGAAACCCATCATATAGAGCTCGAGATATCAAGTATTCTACAAATATCTGGATTTAGAAAGAAATTGAATTTATGGAATAATGGTGGATGTGAAGGCTCACGAAGCGCATTTAAAGATCTAGATTCCAAAATTCATATAGACATTCTTCATTAACTTCTTAATTCAAATGAGTCTGTATAAGAGAGGCAACATATCTAACAGCTACTTAACCTGAAATTTGAGAAGAACATGAACATTTATGAAATTACAAAAGAGAGGAGACATACTATAATCCCAGAACGAAGGAATCACCATTGATATGCATTAATATTCTGAGTAACATATACATCAAAAGAACCAGAACGTTGCCAAAACAATACAAAGTTTCTTTCCAAAATCATGAACCCTTCTTTCTTTATCAAAATTTTCATATATAGGCCTCTTTGGACAGAGATAGGCCATTAGAGAGATATTCCTTCTTGATTTGGTTCATTATGCCAAAACAATACTCAAAATTCCAACATGTGCAAATGCACAACTGTTTTAACCATAATGTACTGATATAACAAAATAAAGTAAAAAACCATAAGTAAAAATAACACTAAAGTAAATGAAATGCCAAGGCTGACATAATTTGGATGATATTCAAGAATGATGAGATGATGAAGCCTGATGAGGAGCATGCAGAGCATGAGGATGGACCGTTTGTATGAGTGGTGGATTCACAAATTGTTCGCACCATTGCCACAAGGCTAGAGGGGGCTGAGGAGCAGAACTGAACCACCTGTAGTTAATCTTTAGATCAATCACCCTTGAGTAGTCCAACCTATGATGAAAAATACTCCTAACCATCCCAAGTAGTTGAAATTCCTTCTTTAGGAAATTTACCATAGTTTTACCCTTAAGAGTGGTTGTTTTCTCGTGAGTTGATCCTACCTTGCTCTTAGCCTCTATAATTGTTTTATTGTATTGCTCCTAATATAGCAGTTCCCCATGAGGTCAACCCAACCTATATGATCCTATCAAACTCTTCATTGAAGGAAGCCACATCCTTTTGTACTTTGACTAGGCTCTGCTCTGCTCTAGCTCAGGCTTCTTCTTTCGAAACCACCTTAGAGATCTCCTCCACTGCACTGACTCTATTTGCTATGTCTATTGGTCTCAGCTCCTCGATTGGCCTCTCATTTAAGAAATGAATGAATTTCAGAGAAAACTGGGAGTTCCTTATACTCATCTCTTTAGCATTTTTTATTTGTGATCCACACTCTGCACTAATGACCTGTAATCATGTATCAAAGTCACATGTTCCCAGCTGTGATTCATTTCCTCAATGATCTCGTCCCACACCAACTGCCTAGCTTCAAGGAGAGACATGTTCCCCTTCAATTTAGCCTTCAGTTCAGTTATCTCCTGTGTGGCAGCCTGTAGGTTTTTAGTGACTTGTTTAGCATTAATAACTGAGTTTTGTAGTTGTTTCTCTTTTTGGGCTAGCTGGGCTTTGGCAATGTCTAAGTCCCTTTGTGTCTTTTTTAGTTCACCTTCAGAAAGTTGAAGCTTGGTTAGAGCCTGAATGAGGTGATCAGTGGGGTTCTGTGGATCTTCAAGCACTACTATTGTACATACATGAGAATCAATATTCTTTTGCAAATCGGTCACAGTTTGCTCCAAATCCAATACTTTATCTTTACTATTTGTGAGCTCCTTCTTCGAATTTTCTTTCTCCATCTCAACCTAGGTCAACTCCTTTGTCTAAATATGTTCACCACAAGGCATCTTTAGCCTATGCCTTAGCTCTTGATTTTCCTTTTGAGTTGACTGTAGAATGGATTCTACGATTGATCTGTCATCTGGGTTGATACCTAGTTTAATTATCAACTCCTTATATGATTCTTTCTGGAGATACAGAGCTCTAGAGTTGGCCTTCTCTATTTTCATTTTATTGGAGACTTTTCCTATATATGTCTCAGCTCTATTGATAGTCATGAGGTTTTTACCCAAATCATTATATAACATTTCCCCAACCTGCTTGTGTAGGTTGACCTTATCTGACAAAGGGACACTTTCTAGGTTCAGGGAGACATCCAAGGTCTTGAACTGAGGTCTTGTAGGCAAGACCTACATTGATGGGTGTTGTAGTGAAATTCTCATTTCATCCTTCTCGAGGTCCATAGTAGCCAATAGTCGGGTGTGCTGAGGGGTTGATTGGGCAGCCATTGCTCTCTGCATTCTCTCTTTGACATTTTTTTTTCTTTCGTTTATAGCTCTTCCTAGAGGCCAACTAGATCATGTAGTAGCAACAATGTCTTTAGGATCTGGAATGGCTACTTCAGCTGTGGGTGAAGTTGTGGCTACTAGTGGATTTTCTAGGTCGATTTGAAATCCTGGATGATATGGAATTGGTTCTTTCATTTGTATCCCCACTTCCTATTCCTCTTCTTCTTCCTATTCGAGACCCTGACTCCTACCTTTTTTATTTATATGGCCCTCCTCTATGTCATTATCTCCTGTTGAGTCAGCAGTCCTAGTTGATTTTTTGCCCGTGTTGACTGGGGACTCGGTCTCCATTTCTATATTAAGAGGCCATGAATCAAAGTTAGCTTTCCATTCAATTTCGAGCTTTGAGTCATGCATGTATGTTGATGCTTTAATATTTTCTCTCCTTTGGGAAATGATGCCTTGGGGATCATAATGCCAAGTGTCTCCCTTTTCTAGCTCCATGGATTCAAGTAGGGCCTCAACTATTTTAAAAGCTTGCCTTGTGTTTACCACAAAAGGACCTACTAACTATCCCATTTTGAATATGTAGCCCTTCTTTTCTGGTACAAAATGAAGCAGGTCTACACTAAAGATCTATCAAATGAACTCAAGGGTGAAGATCCTCATAGGCATGAATACTGGCAAACAGTATGGATGAATTTCACAACCGTAAACCCAAATTTATGTGTAGTCCTCATAGAGGTACTATTTTCCTATCATGGCATCCTTATTGAGTTGCAGAAACTCTTTTTGTTGTGGGAAGAATTTGGGTGGCGAGGTTCCATGATAATACGATAATCAATAGTGATGAAGGTTGAGATGAATTGGGAATACTTACCCAAGACAGGGCTTTTTCTCACTGAGAGATTCTAATCAAAGACATAATTTTTTTGCTTATTGGGAGAAAACACTTGAAGATCTAGACATTGGAATTCCTTAACATGGGTGTACATGAACAGGTAAAATAGAAGGGAATAGTGGCGAAAATAAGAAGAAGGAGGGAATAAACAGAGATGAAGGGATATGGCAGTAGATAGGTAGAGTGGGATGTTAATTAAGCAATATGGTTGCTTCATCTTGTTCAGAAACCCAATGTGGCTTTATTTGTTGTTTGTGAGTCATCCTCGCCCATTAAGCGGGGGATTGCAGTCAAGATGGATCGAACGGGTTTTTGGAAGAGGGTTATTGGGAACCAGTCTTCTGGAGGGTTGGATCTAATTCCTGGGACAAGGATTTCATCGAGGAAGGACCACTTCTCATAAGGGGGAAGTGTAACAAAGCAATGAACTAGGGTAACATCGGTGAAAGGCTACACTGTGAGAGAAATAGGAAATATTAAAGCCCTTTGGATTAGAGTAGGAGCTATTTCCAAGATTTTAATCCATAAGGAAGAAACGAAGTAATTCTTATCTTCTTGGTATGATGTATCCAACCAAGATATAAATTCATGCAAATGATGAACAAAAGGCGCAATTTGAAAATAAAGACCAGAGTTGATAACCCTAAAAGGATATTCTTTCCTCACATGGTTAGCAAACAGTTCACAAAGGAGATCAGAAAGTGAATAAGGACAAGCAGTGTCTGCAATTTGAATCTCTACATCCACCAAGGGTTCAACACTAGTGAATTTGGCCTCACAAGTTATGGGGGTCGCGGGTACAGTCTGTTTCATTTTATTGAGCGAATAAATGAAAAATAAAGGTGGTTGGGATGTCGGGTTACCTGGAGCTCGTAGGAATGATTGAAAGTGACATTGAGGAGTGGTCCTTATATGTTTCAGGGACACGGAGTAGTAGATCTTGCGTAGGTGACTTGGCAGGGATATTTTCACCAGGACTGTATAATAGTTGTCATGAGGAAGAAATATAAGAAACAAGCTATTATATAGCAAAAGGGACACGACCATCCAAGTGGCGGGCTTGGGGATTTGAGCAGAGGATACGTGGTAGTGGTGGGTTGGTCGAAATATTGGGAAGTAGAGATTGGAGACGGGAGCAGGCTGGTGCGTTTTTACTTTACCTTCAGGCCACTAGACCTTAGATCATGAGGAGCCAATGGGAGGAGCCCATTTTGTCATTGGCACCACCGCGTTACAGCAGGGAGTACCCCAAATGGAATGAGCTCTTCGCTAGCCCTCGGAACCAATCACGACCATCGATTCATCCTTTGACCTTTTAATGTCAACAATGTTTACCCAGTTAATATTCATGAAATTTAACCCGCCGGAGTTGGTTTTAAGAGCGTTGAGGGTGTTGAGGGATGGCAATCCGGGTGAAATGAATGTGCCATTTACTCCATTATTAAAAGGAATTTATTAGGCCTCTTGTTGACCTTGTGCCTTCGTTAAACTCAAACCTTCGGTTTGTTGTGCAATGGATTAGCGCTGAGAGAGGTTAGTCTTAAAAATCCCTCTGAATGTGCTTATTTCCTTTTATTCTCGATGGTCACCACACTCTGTGAAATATCTAGAAAATCTTATGAAGTCTAGAGATAACATTGGCTCCAACTGGGGACGGGGTATTGACATCAATGCACTGAGAACCTGCAACTTGACATTTCCTCCTTGGGCATGGAGTCTTGAAACAAAAACTTTAGGAAAACAAAGCAATAATAACTTGGAACATTATAAAATATTTACATACATCACACCAGTATTTACAATGAATTAGGGCAAGAGTACCTTTAGTGCTAGAAATAGAGTTTGAGGAACTGCCCATTTACTAGTAGTTCCAGTGATTCTCCTTCCAGATTTTCCAGTAGAAAAGTATTATTTCCTTTTGTTTCAGAGATTCTGAAGGGTTTAAACCACAATGGATCGAACTTTCCATGTTTACCCTTTTCTTCCCTTCGAACATCCCACCTCAAAACTAAATCACCAGGTTGAAGTTGTTTGTCCCTTGCCTTCTTGTCAAACAGAGATTTCATTTTCTGTTGATAATTAACCAATTTTTAGCTAACTTGTTCTCTACTTTCATGAAGTTACACAAGCTAGTTTAACCAACTGGTTAAAACATTTGGTTCCTTCTCTACATATTGCAGTATTCTTGTGACTAGCATTGCTAGTTGTATTGGGAATATTTTTGCTTTGTCGTAGACTAATTCAAAAGGTGATTTTCCTGTGGATCGCTTAGGAGTGACCCTGTTAGCCCATAGAGCAAATTTCAGCTGAGAGTCCCAATTTCTCTAATTCTCTGCAATTGTTTCTTCAATATCCTCACCACAGTCTTATTGGAGGACTCAGCTAGCCTGTTTCCCTAGGGGTAATATGTAGTAGAATGACCAACTGTAATATTAAACTTTTGACAAACGCTGATGAATTTGGCTGACTTAAAAACCTAAGCATTATTTATTACAATCTTCATAGGGCAACCAAATCTGGACAAGATATTTTCTTCTAGAAATTTTATAACCACCAAGTCAGTTGCATTTCGGGCTAGGATAACCTCCACCCATTTTGTAAAGTAGTCAGTGGTTGTGAGTATCCACTTATGTTGACCATTGGAAGGAGGATGTATCTCTCCTATGAAATCTAGTCCCCACTGCCTAAAAGGCTCTTCAATACACACAGGGATAAAATGGAGGGGAGCTAGCTTCTTCTTTTCAACAAATATATAACATTTCTAGCAAGCTAGGACCTTAGAGTGAACCTCTCCAAAGAGTGTGGGCCAATAAAAATCGGCCTTCAGTATCTTGTGAGCAGTGGTTTTCCAGCTATAATGTCCCCCACAAACTCCATTATGAAACTCTTCCATTACCTCTTGAATTTCAACCTCCACCAGGCACAATAGTAGAATCCTAGCAAGGTCTTTCCAATAGAGCTGACCATTAGATATGACAAATTTTTGAGCCTGTAGTCTTAGTGTTTGGTACTTGGATTTGTCCATTTTTAAGGGGCACCTTAGAAACAACAGATAATGGATAATGTTCTTATACTAGGCTGACATTTCATATTTGACATGAATCTTTTGAATTGAAGTTTTGATGTTCGACTGCTGCATTTCTGCTTTTCTATCAATAAATTAATCCTGAGTGCCTGGCAGTTGGATTCTGATAGGATTTTGGCTAATCCTTGCCCTTTGATAAGATTTGTAGGCTTGATGTCTAAGTCATATTCCTGAATCTTAGTGATCCACCTTCCTCTTTTGCCCTCGTTGTCTCCTTGCACCAAAATGTCTTTGACTGCTACTGTTGGAACATATGCTATAATGTCACACTGCAAGACATAGACTCTGAATTCCTTCAATGCCTTGACTAGAGCGTAAGCCTGTTTCTCCAAAATGTTGTACTTCAGTTCAACATCTCTCAATACTTGAATGAAAAAAGCTATCAACTGTTCATAACCTTCCTTGTCCTTTTGTAACAAGACAACAATGATAGTATTAGGGGAAGAAAAACATAATATATAAAAAGGTAAATAATCAAGGTTGACTAGCATAAGTGCTTCTACAAATGTTGCTTTGATTCTAGCAAAGGATTCCCAAGAATTTGGGCTCCTTTTTACATCATTCTCCTTTTTCAGCATGTCAATGATACCTTTCACTATTTCAACATAGTTAGGTATGAACCTTCTTAGAAAGTTGATCCTTCCCAAAAACACTTGAATCTGTTTCTTGTTCCTAGGCAATGGAATGTGACTAATAGCCTCCACTGGTTTAGGATCAATTTTTACTCCTTACTGTTCCACTATATGTCCCAGCAGTTTTCCTTCGCTTAGAGAAAACTGAGACTTCTTTGGATTCATAGATAATCCATATCTCCTACATTTTTTGAAGGTGAGTTTTAGGTGCAACATATGTTCCTCATGAGTCTTGGAGAAGACTGCGATGTCCTCTAAATAGACCACTAAAAATTTATATTGTTCTCCCACAAATTCTATGTCCATAGCCCTTTGAAAGGTTTCTCCAGTGTTTATAAGATCGAATGGCATATAGGCATACATGAAGGTTCCCCAAGGCGTGGTGAGGGCAATTTTCTTTTGGTCATCTGGGTGTACTGCTACCTGGTTGTATCCTGAAAAACCATCCATCATGGACATCTGGGCCGAGCCAACTACCTTTTGTAATATGTAGTCCATCTTAGGCAGTGGGTAGTTGTATTTTAATGAGGCTCTGTTAAGGTTCCGGAAATCCACACACAACCTTATTTCTCCATTCTTTTTCCTAACCGGAACTAAGTTTTCCACCCACTCAGAATATCTCAAAGGCACTATGATTTTGGCTTGTAGAAGTTTCCTCACTTCCTTCTCAATAGATGGGAGCAGGAGAGGATTGATCTACCAGAGATTTTTCTTACAAGGTTTCATTCCACTTTTTAGAGGAATCTTATGTTGAATAATGTTAGTATCAAATGTCTTCAAATCATCATATGACCAAGAAAAAACATCTTTATAAACTTTAAAGAGATTTAAATACCTTTGTTTGTATTGCAAGGGGATCCCTTTTGACAATCTGATCATCTGGGGTTCATCCTCCGAGCCAATATTGCAGTCTTCCACCTGTTCATCTATTCCTTGTTCTGTCGGATTTGAGGCTACATAATTTTTATTGAACAGCCTTTCCAGTTGGACTAAGCCATGAGGAATTGTATTCCCCTTTAGTTTGAAGATTCTGTGTCCAACAATAGTTTCTTCCCAAGCAGTCGTCTTTTCTTCTATCATCTTTTCCTCTTCCTGGTCAATAGTTGAATTTGAAAATTCTCCAATGACTTCTATAAAGCGTTTGATTTTCTCATCATCCTTGAATACCTGTCAATACTTCACGTTATCAGGTATAGAGGGTTTGTATCTGACTTCAACTTCATACCTGAGGAGTGGATTTTGGGGAGGCTTAAAGTTGCTGGCAGCTATAGCAAGGGAGTCAACCATTCGGTTCCCTTCCCTGGGTAGGAATTGGACATTGAATGCCAAGAAATAGTTTTCCATCAAGTCCCACACCTCATTTCTATAGGCCCTTAGTATGGGATGTTTAGTCTGACATTGATTCTTTATTTTCTTTACCACTAGCTCAGAGTCTCCAAATACCATCAGACATTCAATATTCATATTCCTTGTTGTTTGCAGGCCAAGTAGTAATGCTTCATATTCTGCCACGTTATTTGTTGCCTCAAATTCTAGTTTAAATGAAAGAGGGATCAAGCTACCCTTTGGGGATACTAACAACACCCCTGCCCCATTACCTTCTTTGGAATTAGCCCCATCAAAGTATAACTTCCATACTTTGTCTTTGGCTTTGTACTGATCATCTAACCAGAATACTAGGTGTACCTGAGTTTCTTCTAAGATGATGTCATATTCTTCTAACAGCATACAAGAAAGGTCACTCCTCAAGCCCTCAACTTTGGTAACTATTTTTATGAACCTTGACTCTCTATACAGTCTTCTTTCTTCCCCTCCAAAGGTAGGGATGGTGGCATAAGTTAGATCTAACTTGATGGAACCTCTAATTTTAGAACCCTAGGACTTTTACAAGAGCATGCCAAAGCTTGAAAGCATATCTGCTACCACAATGTCCATTATCACCCTCTTAACTGGGACCTGAGCCAAGTTCACAACTAGGTCCTTTATCATTCCAAAGCATTTTACTCTCTTAGAATAAAAAGAGTAAAGGTCTTTATAGGGTTTAGTTATTTGCAAACCAAGTTGCTCCATTACAGTTAATGGCATGAGATTATGAGAGTCTCTTGATTCCAACATACATTTGTGAAGCAAGAGGTCATGTATTACAAGAGTCACATAGAAGGGTGCGGTAGAGGGATCTTTCTCTTCGACATGAGGTCGAAAAACAACCATAGGCATTTCTTCTTGAATATTTAAATAGTCATGGGGTGGTGATGGGGTGGATGGAAGCATAATATGGGAGACTTGGGCTTTATAACTAGGTTGTTTCAAGAGTTCAGTTAAGGAAATCAGGATTTTAACTTTTTCAAGTTCCCTTGGAAGATTGAAGACAGTTGGACCTTTATCCATGTTGCTAGATTCTGCTAGTTCTCTTTCTTTTTCATAGGTCTGCTTTGTAGTGATTGATGAGACTCATCAATGGGTAAATTATAGGGACCTTAATGCACCTCCAGCTTACTAAAATCAACTTTTCTCATCATTCTTTACATGTTTTAATTATGTTTTTCTTAATGAGGAGAATAAAGATGAGATGTCATGTCTAGTGGTCTAATGTGCATTAATTGCAGGTTTTGGAGAAAATTTTGCCTAATGAAAGTGTAGGAACTCGAATGGAGACAAGAAAGAGGGATTCTAGGAGACAGGATCTCCCTCCTTAACTCCTCACTCACTCAAAGATTCCTCAATCAAATCTCATCAGCTCGGAGTTGCAAACTGCCGAGTCATGAAGTTCTTTGGTAGCCAAGCCAGTGACATTCGAAGACCAGTTGATCTCGAGATTAGAGCCAAGCCTCCCTAAATTTAAGTTGTTGGTAACTTCAGTTTATAAATTAAGAGGCCTAGGGCTTCATTAGGATTTGTATATTTTGTTCAAGATAGCTAAGCAGTTTTCGAGTTGAAGCATTGTAACAAAGCATTATTATGTATTTCTGATTTCTTTAATGAAAATAAGTAGCATTCCCTTGATCCAGCACTGAGTTGACTCAAAGGGCTGAAGCTCTTGGGTTAGGGCCCAACCCTAACATCAGGGGTTCCTCTTATTGTATATGTATGCTTAGGTTATATCATAGTTAGTTGTTAAACTCATTTTGGTATTGTTAATTTTCAAGTATTGGTAGATTTGATTAGTTTGCCTCCATTTTTGAATAGTTCTAATAGTAGCATTGTAGTTATAAGAATATATTCCAAAAGGGCTGACAACAAATGGTTTTCTCCTCATTTCTCCCTTTTAGGGATCATGGTTTGAGGAATACTTCTCATGCAGTCCAAAAAGATAGAATTCTAGCTCTTTGTGTAATTTAGGGTTTTCTTGCTAATTAGGTCATTATCTTGCAGTTTCATAGATAAGTTCCAGTTGGTATTTTATGATCTCTTAAGCTTGGCACTGATCTCATCTCACTTTCATATTGGTTCCAAGCATTTCCATGCATGAGCTTAGCAAAGTAAATGGTAATAACTTTGTTTCTTTTACTCGAATACACCTTTCTTGCTTTTGATGAGTTCATATATGAATACCAAGAATGATGTTTATTGATTGCAGGAGTTTCTAAATTGCAAGGAGAGCTCATCTCATCAGCCTCAGCCAAGCCATATCCACCCATGATTGCCAAAAGTCACTAAGATTCCAATTCAAATTCTTGTCTTATGAGGAAAACTATCCATCTCTGTTGAGCAAATCCAACCATCTTAAAGCTTTGGCTTGAGTTCTAAGTAAGTGCATATCAATCCCATGCCTTATTCCCTCCTTATTCACATTTTCCAAGCTCCACCCCACCTTCTAGACCACTCCCTAAGATTTCGGCCTGTTCCTATAGTAAAACAACAGATCCTGTAGGTGAGCCCAATTGGAGAAAATTCATCAGTAAAAACTTAGATTAGGTCCCTACTTTCCCTCCAAGTCATTTCAATCATTTTCCTCCTTTTCATTCAAACCTATCTCCCTTGCCAAAGAACCAAGCAAGATTAGCATTTGCATTTTTCAAGCAAAAAAGATAAAAATAAAAAGAGTCCTTTTACATTGGGTCTTGCACATAGCTGTTAGCACTCTTTAGATCAGATTTCATGCTTAGACTACTTAAAACCTCACATGTGTTAAAATAGGGTTCTTCTGCAAGAAAAGTAGATTAAGGATTTCATGTTGGTTTGAAAGAATTTATTTCAGTCTTTCCTTCATGCAGACAACATTTATTTTCCTCCAATTAGGGTAAATTTCCTTTCTCCAAATTGGTAGTTAGACTTCTTCTAGTCAATAGAAGGTTGGTTTGAGAAACCCTAGTGGTCTATCGCCCTAGCTCAGTAGTGAAAACAAGTAGACTAATTACATATATTTGTGTATACAACACTAACACCTCCAAGTTTGTACGAACCCCGGGTTGGTGAAGTAAAGTCGGTAGCCCAAAAGTTGCAGCATCCTTGCTGTAATACTTGTGCTCATCACTTTTTGGCTCTATTACCGGGGAGGTGTCTAAGTGATGTGATTTCTTCTTTCTTTCTTCCTTTTCTTATATATTTCGTTCTACAATTAGTTCCATTCAATAATTAGTGCAATTCATTTTTGTTTCCTTTCAATTATGCAAGTAGTTAAAACTAAAAAAAAAAAACACTCCTTTCATGCCTCGTAGGAATAGGGATAACTTAGGAAAATTTCTACCAAATACCCCCACCACTTCAAATGAATAAACCTTCCCTCTTCTTTGGTGGTTGTGAATTAGAGGACCCCTTAGGCGAACAACTAGATATTTTTGAAGAGCCTATAGGGGAAGAAGAAGAAACCATTCCGACTAACACAATGGTTGAAAATAGAAATGAAAGGGGAGACAGGGAAAGAATTGAGGGTTCTTTTCCCATCAAAGAAACTAATGGAGATGCCAAGATGAAAAACATAAGCCCCTCTACTCTTCCTCACTTCCATGGCCTGACCTCAAAAGGTCCAGATACTTTTTTGTTTGAATTTTTTGTCATATGCAGAACTTGTGATTACACCGCTGATGATCAGAAGTTGAAATTATTCCCATCCAATCTCAAGGATGCAACCCTGCGCTGGCTCATGGGTTTACCTAGGGATAGTATCACCACTTGGGCTTAGATTCTGTTGGGGCAAAGTGATTGCCTATCATTTAATTTGTCAACCCTGGGGTTTCGTAAACTTGTGAAGCATGTGTGCACTGTATGTGCTAGAAATTGTCTTTCAGTTTAGATCAATCTAACTACAAAATAACGAAAATCAATTCATCTAATCTATGAAATCAAATAATGAAAATGAAATTCAACTAACATGTGAAATCAAAAACAACTAATGTATACTTAGTTACTCGAGCATTCAATTATGAAGTGTTACCTTCTTGAGATGATGTGTAAGAAACTAATTATACTTTAACTTCTAATGTCCTAGAAAAGCAAGTAAAGTGTGCAGAAAATAACTCAGCAATTGCATGTACCAAATATTCAACCATTAAATCTTGAAATATGATTAAATCAATTTCTTAGAATGATCTTTAGGAATATCAGTTAATGCAATTAAATGAGAATCTTAAAAGAAAATATAAAATCATGGAAAAGTAAAGCTCAATGATTGCATAGGTTGAACATTCAATCACCCAATTTGAAGTCACCTTCTTGGCCTGATCCTTTATTCAATTATACAATGAACTGATGGTTTGATCTAAGAAAGTAAATAACACAACATGAAAGGAAACTAAATAACTATGAGCCCTTGCCTCAAACTTAATCCAATTAGAAAATACATAAATCTTCCCTATTGAAATGTTTTTAGAAAAGCAAAGATTACATAGTCATTCTAAAACTAATACTAAGAAAGCAAATGAACTTTAATCTGTAAAAGCAATTGAATCTCACAATAATTAGATGGCCATTCCAATGGTGCTTGAGGATGGCAAGTAAAGAAGCTCCATATGCAAGCAAAACTAAATATTCAAATCTCCAAGTATAAACTTCAAATTCTCTATTAAAAACATGAGCATTTCTCCAACTTTACACATGCCTTTCAAAGGAGAAGGCTCTCCTATTTATACAAAAACATGAGAAGTACCTTATTTAATGAAGATACACTAAAATCTCATATAGTTAATGAAGATCCACTAGAATCTCATATAGTTACAACCAAATAGCTCATAATGAGACACATATCCCCTAAGTGTCTCATAGAGTTACAATCCAAATAGGACACATATCCTTCTTTGACCTTTATCCAAATCTCCTTTGAAGGGAATTCGAATTTGAGCATTGGAGGCCACATAAGGGTGCCTTGCAAGCTTCCAAATGACCTACACATGTCATGAGACTCAAGCCACATATATAGATACATGAAACCATGTTAATTTCCTAGTTTTTAATCATAAATTCACTTTAAACACATAAAATAAATAACTTTGGTAAATAAGGATCCTATCCCACATATTTATGAAAATGGTGGCTAACAAAAGGTTATATGGTTATGGAGTTGCGACATGTGAGTGAAATGGTGGCGATAAAGGTAAAAGTGGATGTCATTTTGAAGACATTTTGGAGGCCCAACAGATGCAACAAGCCTTCAAAAACAAGTATAGGGACTATTGCAGGTCTAAAGATACCAAAGAGGAAATTTTTAGAATGACCTTGGGACATGATGAGTCCTTAAAGGATTATGAGGAAAGATTCCAGCTCAATTATAAAAGGGCCAGGTGCACACTTGATCATGAGTCACTTAAGTTAGTCCTTCTCAGGGGGATCAAGGAAGACCTTCTAGAAACCCTAAACCTATTGCCAAGAGGGGACATCTACCAGCTACCCTATGATGATAGCAAGATAGTTCTCAAGAATCATTCTAGAGCAGCTAGAAAGAAGAGTAGGGCTAGTCAAACAATGGCCAGTGCATCCTCTTCCAACACACCCATAAAAAGTGAAATTGGGAATAAGTTGGAAGACTTTAAGAGTTAAATGTTGCAAACCCTTGCTCTGCAAATAGAATATTAATTTTTGGTGTGTTCTATGCTAGAGAAATTTATTTCAATCTTCACAGTTAGCTCAATATCTTTTCCAGATTAGCAATCACATTAGCATTAAAGTAAACTGCAAATAGAACATAAATATAAATCGCAGAAGACAAACCAAGACAAGAGGACACAAGATGTGGCGCTAGCCAGGGATAAACCGCACAATGTGGGGAAACCCTTAATCAATTCTTCTTTTATGTTCTTCAAAGTTTAGCAGAGAAAGAGAGAGATAGTACATTTACAATAGAAGTCAACACTTTGACTCATCTAGATCTGATCATAGATAATTTCCTATAACGATGAGATTAGTTGAAGACGTTTTGCTTCAATTGATTCTCCAAGGTGATGGCTTCACCTATCGTAGTGTTGCCTCTTGTTCATTTGCTGCACATTACCATGTGACACCTTGTTGTACTGTCACATGTGTTGAACCTTGATGATTAAGTTGCTCTCATCTTCATGCTGCTCATCATGCTGCATCTTCCATGGTCCTATTCATCATCAAGCTGCCCATGCTCATGATCTCATTCATCATCATGTTGCTTATGATCTCATTCATCATTATGCTGCCCGTGATCATGATAATGCTGCAAAGGATTTCATAGATCTTCTTTGCCATAGGAATACGTTGATGATACATAAGCCAAGGATCTCCTCATCAAGTCATAGAAAGACAATAATTTGCTTGACTGTGGCTCTTTGCAGCTTCATGCCTTTACTGTGGCTTCATGCATTGACTGCGGCTTCATGTTGTGACTTCATGCATTGACAGTGGCCTTATGTTTTATTCTCCATGCGTATATCATGTATAGAGTCTCCATGTTGTGCTTATATGATAGTGCATATATCAGTCACCTTTGACAACAGATTAGGGTCTTTATGTCTGCGTGTATATCATGTATAGTATCCATGTTGTGCATATACCATGATGTGTATATCAGTATGTTACGCATACATCATGTATAGAGATTCTGCGTATGACAATGTACATGTTATGTGTACATCGTGTATAGAGTTGCTGCATATGACAGCGTATATGTTAGCATGAGTTTCCATGACTGCATTACGACTGCGTATACATGACAGCATATAAATGTCTACATGTTTGCATAGAATCCTCATCATGAACAGCGTGTAATCCATCATGGAAAGCATGTAAATCCTCGTCATGAACTGTGTATAGATCTCCATGAATAGCGTAAGAATGTCTTCCCTTACTTCGGCTAGGTGACTCCATTACAAGACTACATTCAGATGTGTTAGGGCTTCTTTGAACAACATATAAGCTAGGGCATCATACTTGGCTCAACGTATCTACTTTTGTGTCTCTCCTTCACCAAAAACCCAAGACGTGGAGAGGAGGAGATCACATGAAGAGTGTCTAAATGGCTTCAAGTCCTCTTATATTTATACTAAAATGTAAATGATGAATAGGCATGTCTATTGGGCTTCTGAACCTACTCAAGTTGCTGATCGGCTTGACAATTTGTTTTATAACATAAATAAATTTATAACTTCATAAATACTTATCGGAATTGGATGATCTTTAGATCAATCCTACACCTCTCGATGAGAGGGATCCAATAAAAATATTAGCTGCCATAAATAAGATGACCCACATGGAGTTTGTCCCTAGTTTTCAATTTTAACACTCCCTCTCAACTAGGGAGAAATCCATCTGCTAATCCATATATTCGACTGTACTATATTTGCCGTTAGTGCCCTGCACTGCTCTGCTCTACTCAGCTCTACTCTCCTCAGCTCAGCTCAACTCTGCTTAGCTCTGCTTATCTCTACTCTGCTCAGCTATGCTCAGCTCTACTTAGCTCAGCTCAGCTCAGCTCAGCTTTGCTTTGCTTAGCTCAGCTCAGCTCAGCTCAAATCTTCTTAGCTCTACCCATCTCTGCTCTGCTCAGCTCTTCTCTGTTGAACCATGAAGAAGAATAATTGATCGAGAATGTCTCATACCATTCTCCACTGACCCGAAGTGAGTCTCAGAGTGCGTACCACTAGTCCCAGACCAGTCTCAACCGACCCAAAGTCAGCGTCATAGTGGATACCACTCCTACTACTAGTCCCAGACTAGTCCTCTACTGACTCGAAGTCAATCTCAGAGTATGTACCACTGGTCCCAGACTAGTCTCAACCCACCCAAAGTCAGCATCATAGTGGGTACAACTCCTACAACCAGTCCCAAACCAGTATCATTGATCCCAGATCAATGAAGGTCATCCTAGCATAGGGAGTACGGTAGATACAGTGATGCGTCCATCGGTACTACTATGGTCCCTATCCTCATTTTCCTACTCATTGATCAGATGAGAGGTACTTCCCATCAGTCCCAGACTACATGGGTAGGATGCCTCAACAGGAGAACTAATCATCCTGCTACACAATAACCATGGAGAACACATCATCCAGGCCTCACAGGAGAACTAACCATCCTACTACATAATCGTCATGGAGAACATATCATCCAGATCTCACTGGAGAACTAATCATCCTGCTACATAATCGTCATGGAGAACACATCATCCAGACCTCATAGGAGAACTAATCATCCTGCTACATAATCGTCATGGAGAACACATCATCCAGACCTCACAGGAGAACTAATCATCCTTCTACATAGTTGCCATCGGGTGTCACAGGGAAAGTTTTGATTCTTTTACCCTGTACATGTACACCACCAAGGGATGATGAATCACCCCAAGGTCATATGTCACTCCAAGAAGTACCCTGCGCCCCCCGGAGCTCCTAGAGCGCAATACATCATATAGGACCCTCATCAGAGGTTCTTTGAATGACACCAAGTCGTTCTCAAAAAGTCATGAATTTGACTTTCCGTAGGGGTTTAGTCAGTATGTCGGTGACCTGTTCATTTGTACCGATATGTTGGAGCCTTATTGCTCCTCGTTGCACCATATCTCGGATATAGTTGTACCTGATATCAATATGCTTGGAGCGATCATGAAATACGAGATTCTCTGACAAACGAATCCCACTTTGGTTATCATACAGGATCATAGTGGTATCCAAACAGCGCACTGAAGAGCTTTAGTAACCAGACTGCCTCACAGGTGGCCATGCTAGTAGCAATATACTCTGCCTCGGCGGTGCTCAAAGCCATCGAATTTTTATTCCTGCTCATCCAGGATATCGAAGAAGATCCCAAGGAGAACCAACACTGAGAAGTGCTCTAGTGATCCTCCACACTACTTGCCCACTCAACATTCGAATAATCATGCAGATTCATATTTCGGCAGTGTAACTCCCATGAGAGTTTGTGCCTTGAAGATATCTTAGAAGATTCTTGGCACCAATCCAATGAGGCTCAACTGAATATAGCTCACCATGCTAACTGAAGAACATATGTTTGGACGAAAGTTCACCAAGAACATCAATGCGAATGAGTTTATGAAACTCAAAGGCATTTCCAAAATCTGGTCCGACATCACTAACATATAACTTCTTAATAAGATCCTCGAGGTAGTCATAGGTTTGCAGTTAATCATTCCACATTAGGAATCCAACTCCCTCTCTCTTCTGCAAATGAGAGGGTTTGCACCTGTTATACATAGGTTGTCCTCATAAGGTGCTGGTATGAGAGGTCTATCATCCACAACCTTCGGGTAATGGTTTGGATCTGTTTCACTCCTAGTGAACCTTAGCTTCATCTGACAACTCTCATACTATGCTCGAGGTGTTTTTCTTCAAGCCATAGAGGGATTTCTTCCTCCTATATACATGAAATTCCCGATCACGAATCTCAAAACTCCTCGGGTTGTTCCAAACCTGTGGAACTGCTGCATGAGGGGAATGGTACCCTTATAAGATTTTCCTTCGGTACCTTTTAGACATGTACCTTCATGCTCTTTTTGAATTTAGGCATCCCTGTCACCATTTGATTCACAGACCTCTGGTGCTATGTTAGTGGACATGGTCCCCAATGGACTTCCGACAACTTGATACAACCCTGAACTCAAAAACATCTTTGAAAAATATATTTTCAAACACGTACCTTTCCATCGATGAATGCCACCCTGTAACCTTTGACTTCCATTGCTGAAATGGACACCAGGTTCTTCTTGCGATCAAGTACATAAAAGATATTCTGTAAATGAATCGAGTTACTCGCATTCAGTTTAGGGGTAACATTCCCTACACCCTTTCCAGGATAGGTGGTATCCGCTCCAAGTATAATCCCATGATTATCTATCCGATGAAGTGCTTAGGGTTCCTTGCTTTCTTTGAAGAGTCAACCATTTCTCTTTGATGAACTGTATTACCTATCATTCCCTTGACCTTGGAATGATTTGTTTATCTTCATCAAGAGAAGTGTCTCTGCCATTTAGACACTCCTTTGCATAATGCCGAACTTATTGTAACCAAGGCATCTGTCTTTCCTTCCATCCTTAGATCCGAACTTCCCAATGAAGTGATCTTTAGGTAGGCCATCAGAACCTTCCGCTGCGCCATTCTGATAATATTCTCTGATTCGACTTCACCCTGGGTGAATTATGAGGAACCCATTGATCCTTTTGTCTTGTCCCAACTATCTTTGGGGATTGCTCTTTCACTTTTTCTTGGGCATTGTCTTCACCTTAGCTCTGATTCCATGTTAATTTTTGGTATGTTCTATGCTAGAGCAATTTGTTTCAATCTTCACAGTTAGCTCAATATCTTTTCCAGATTACCAATCACATCAGAATTAAAGTAAACTGCAGATAGAACATAAATATAAATTGCAGAAGACAAGCCAAGACAAGAGGACACAAGATGTGGCACTAGCCAAGGACAAACCCCACAATGTGGGGAAACCCTTGATCAATTCTTCTTTTATGTTCTTCAAAGTTCAGCAGAGAAAGTGAGAGAGATAGTACATTTACAATAGAAGTCAACACTTTGACTTATCTAGATCTAAGCATAGATCATTTCCTATAACGATGAGATTAGTTGAAGACATTTTGCTTCAACTGATTCTCCAAGGTGACGGCTTCACCTATCATAGTGTTGCCTCTCGTTCATTTGTTGCACATTACCGTGTAACACCTTGTTGTACTGTCACATGTGTTGAACCTTGATGACTGAGCTACTCTCATCTTCATGCTACTCATCATGTTGCATCTTCCATGGTCTTATTCATCATTAAGCTGCCCATGCTCATGATCTCATTCATCATCATGTTGCTCATGATCTCATTCATCATTATGCTGCCCATGATCATGATAATGCTGCTGAAGGATTTCATAGATCTTCTTTGCCACAGGAATACATTGATGATACATAAGCCAAGGATCTCCTCATCGAATCCTTATCTCATCATCAAGTCATAGCAAGACAGTAATTTGCTTGACTGTGGCTCTCTGCAGCTTCATGCCTTTACTGTGGCTTCATGCATTGACTGCGGCTTCATGCATTGACAGTGGCCTTATGTTGTATTCTCCATGTGTATATCATGTATAGAGTCTCCATGCTGTGCTTATACGATAGTGCATATATCAGTCACCTTTGACAACGGATTAGGGTCTTTATGTCTGCACGTATATCATGTCTAGTATCCATGATGTGTGTATACCATGATGCATATATTAGTCTGTTACGCATACATCATGTATAGAGATTCTGCATATGACAATGTATATGTTATGTGTACATCGTGTATAGAGTTGCTGCGTATGACAGTGTATATGTTAGCATGAGTTTCCATGACTGCGTTATGACTGCGTATACATGACAACGTATAAATGTCTCCATGTCTGCGTAGAATCCTCATCATGAACAACGTGTAATCCATCATGGACAACGTGTAAATCCTCATCATGAACTGTGCATAGATCTCCATGAACAACATAAGAATGTCTTCCCTTACTACGACTAGGTGACTCCATTATAGGACTGCGTTCAGATGTGTTAGGGCTTCTTTAACAACATATAAGTTAGGGCATCTTCTGCGTATAATCTAGGGCATCATACTTGGCTCAACATATCTACTTTTGTGTCTCTCCTTCACCAAAAACCCAAGACGTGGAGAGGAGGAGATCACATGAATAGTTTCTAAATGACTTCAAGTCCTCTTCTATTTATACTAAAACGTAGATGATGAATAGGCATGTCTATTGGGCTTCTGAGCCTACTCAAGTTGTTGGTCGGCTTGACAATTTGTTTTATAACCTAAATAAATTCATAACTTCATAAATACTTATCGAAATTGGAAGATCTTTAGATCAATCCTACACCTCTCGATGAGAGGGATCCAATAAAAATATTAGCTACCATAAATAACATGACCTACATGGAGTTTGGCCCTAGTTGCCAATTTTAACATAGACATTATGCAAATCAAACGAAAGCAGGAGGAAGTAGAGAGATCATTAGCCATCTTCCTCCCTTGATGCACAAGAAGGCACCCTAGGAATGAATGTCCACTGAACCTTATAGAAATCTACTTAGTCTATGAGGAAAACCACCACATACAAGTTCCCTTCTCTGCCTGGATTAAAAGTTGTGTATCAGGGAACCGAAGGGGTAACTGAAAAACTCTACTACATTAATCAAACGAGGCCTCATGGACCTCAACCATACCAGAAGGACATGCAAGGGTCATCCTATTCATATTACAACCCTAATAAAAACACATACATTCCCCCTTGGTGTCCCGCAGCTCATCCTTCCTGGTCTACACCTTCTCCCTAGTCTTTTGCACCTCAATACCATTCCCAATCAGCCAACCAACTATTTCAGCCACATACTCCTCCATAACCTCAATGGGATGCACCACGCCAGGGGTGGAGGCCCCCATACAAAAAAGCTGCAAATTTATTGTCTTCACCTTTGTTGTAACATGCATTTTTATTGTTTATAATATTCATTTTTCATTCAATAATCACTTGAAAATACTTCAGAAAAAAGGGATAAAAGCAAGATGAAGAAGTGATAATGGCATAGCGGAATCGCTAAAAGAATTGTAAAAGAATCGGTCCTAGAGTAGCCAAGGTTGCTATACAAATCATTATAAATGGTTACATGGAGCTAGACCCGATATATGTGTGTGTGTGTGTGTGCGCATATTGAAACAAGAAAGAAACAAAGTAACATAGCAGAATCACTAAAGGAACAAGTATAAAATAATCGGACCCGATATATATATATATATATATATATATATATATATATATATATATATATATATATATATATATATATATAATATATATATATATATATATATATATATATATATATATATATATATATATATATATATATATATACATTGTGTTTAAAAGTCTCATCGTGTCCGTTGTATCGCAAAGCACTGAACAGGAAGACCCAAAACATATATATATTATATTTAAAAGCCCGACAGGTCCAACATATCCCATAGCACCTCAGCTTCTGCCGATTGCGATTCATGATAGCTGGACCCAAAACATATATACATTGTGTTAAAAGCCTCAGCGGGTCCGTTGTATCGAAAAGCCCTTCATATGCATGCATATGGGTTCCGCCGATTGCAATTCGTGATGGCGGACCTGAAAAGCTATATGTTGCATTTTATAATTATGGCGGGTCCGCAAGGCGTCTTATACATATGTGTTAGTTCATTTTCCGATTGCGATCTCTGATAAAATTTCTGGACTGGATAGTCTATACATTATGTTTTATAACTCTGGCGCATCTATTATATTGCGGTTTTGTTAAGGATTGGGTCAATACAACGTTTGATAGCGCCAGTTGCGACTTGCAATATTGTATATATGGGAACATTGAAAGGGCAGACCTGATAGTTTATGCAACAGTTTTAATTCATTTTAAGTTCCACAATTACCAAAGGTTTGCGTTAATTTTGTTGTGTAAAAGGAAAAATTAGCGTTAAAGTTGAATCTGAAGAGGAAGATAGTTCGACATGTTTTCTTTGTATTTTGACCAATAAAAATGCATGATACATGCGTAAGTCCAGATTTATGCACAAGTCAAAGTCAAACACTATTTATTATGGTTAAAGAGGATTAATCATTATTAAGACATATACAAAAGAACTCAGCGGTCGATTAACAGAGCAAGCCAACAGTTATTCTCGTTTTCTATTTCAATTATTTCTTGTTATTGTATGTTCTTTGAGGTATCTTTTACCCTCTGTAAAATTCTATAATAGTTTTTACTTTAGACAGTTTCAAAGATCAGCAACTGTTTCACAATGTATAAGAGGAGGAAAATTTACAGAGAAAGGGTTGTTGGTATTTTGGAGAACCCAGAGGCAAGGCCATTGTATTCAAGGTATAATTTTTGATTAATGAAGAATCACAAGTTTCCATGCATTTGTTGGGTATGATTTTGTGACTTCTCTGTTATGTGCCATCTTATGTTTTCCTCCTTTAAGTATGGTAATGAAGCTGCAGGTCTTTATTTGCTTAGGTAGATAAAGTTAAAATTCCTTGCGCTTCTGTACTTGAAATTCACCTTTCTCTCTAAGTTACAGACAGTAGTTTCTGTGCAAAGCAACATATTATCTTTAACTTTTCCAAGAGTCATAGATAGTAGGTCATGTGTTAAACAACATATTTTCCATGATTTAGTTCTCACCTTCATAATTCTTCTAAGTTACAAATAGTAGTTTCTGCATAAGGCAACATACTATTTTAACTGCTTCAAGCTTTCTTCATTTATCATTCATATTCAGCTAATCAAATGGCATTCTGATATTTCCTCGTCACCTAAGTATTGAGAATAAAAACCAAGTCCCCAGGTCCTTCATTTGAGAACACAACATATATCTAAGTGAAAAATAAGTGACAGTAAATAATATTTATTAATGTCTTAAGCAAAATTTCTCTACAGCCAGGAAATTGGTTTCTTAAGGTACAACAACCTCCATCTCAACTATAGCTCCTACACCCTGCTCCACCTAAACAACCTCAGATGCTTGCCCAACCAAACTCGAACCCGAACAACAGACAGGCATAATAGGTTTACAGTGGAGAAGCATCCTACCCTACCTATGTTGTGGAAATTCATGAAATTAACCTTATATCCGGGAGAGTTCTCCTAGATAATCAACATCCATCTCCACCTAGGGAGAGTGAGGAGGAAAGAAAGGAAAGTGTTCCTAGAATGAATCCACCCCCTTTCCTGAAAGGTTAACCCATCCAGTCCAGCACACCCCAGAAGAAATTGAACTTCTGGGTGAGTTGAAAAATCTGTGTGTTAAAATTCCGCTTCTCCAAGCTATCAAAGATGTCCCCATTTACAACAAGTTGATCAAAGAGAAGTTTTGAAAACATCCAAGACGTTGAAAAAGAGACACCCCTACCATTAATGTCATTGGAAAACTGTCTGACTTAATGTTGGGGTGAGTAATTTTCCCGAAGTATTTAGATCCTGGGAGCCCTATAGTAGATGTACACATCGATGGCACCATTGTCCCCCATACCTTGATTGATCTTGGGGCTGCCATCAATGTGATGACTAAGGACACTATGCTCAAGTTGAATCTCCAGGGATCATTAAGGAAGACCACAACAGTCTTGTAGCTTGCAGACTGATCCATAGTAGCCCCTGAGGGGATTGTTGAGGATGTGATGGTCTCCATTGATTCCTGGGAATACCTTGCAGACTTCTTAGTTCTCCAGCCTAAGACCAAATTTAATGGTTATCCTCTCATCCTTGGGAGGCCTTGGTTAGCCACTGTCGATGCCTACATAAGCTGCAAGGATGGAAATATGACTATAAAAAATGGGCATCTATCCAAGCAATTGGTCATGTACCCTCCTGCTCAGCCATCTCTAGAACATGACTTACCTTTATGGCTAGAAGAGGAGGAAGAAGATGAATTCTACTCCTCCCAAATCTATACCCTAGAAACTGCCATAGGATGAGGACAACCCGATGAAGATTATTTGATTGAACACATCCTCCAAAATCAAGCTCCCAACACCATGTCTCTGGAGGAAGTAGTGAAGGAAACCAAGGAAAACCATCGGATTGATCTATGCTTAGCTGACTCAAACCCTACTTGTGTTAAGAAAATAGCGTTCGGCCTTGAAAGAGCATTGAAAAGCAACCTCTCTCTCTATACACCAAGAAGAAGAATTATGTAATATGCTAAGAGAGCATTTGGATGCCTTTGATTGGAATTACAAAGAAGTGAAGGGAGTGCACCCCTCAGTGTGTACTCACACATTTGCATCAAGGAAGGTTGCAAATCAGTTTGACAACCCCAAAGGAGAATGAATCCATCTCTCAAAGATATAGTCAAAGAAGAGCTGCAAAAGTTGCTAGATGCAGGATTCATTTACCCTATCTTGGATAGTGAATGGGTGTCTCCTATGGTGTTGGTTCCAAAGAAAAATTGAAAGTGGAGGATTTGTGTCGATTACCAAGAGCTAAACAAAGCCACAAAGAAGGAACATTTTCCTATACCTTTCATTGACCAAGTGTTAGATGGTCTGGTAGGAAAGAAGTTCTTCTCTTTCTTGGATGGATTCAGCAGGTACAATCAAATCCAGATTAGCCTAGAGGACCAAGATAAAACCACCTTCACCTGTCCTTGGGGTAATTTCGCTTATAGGGTCCTTCCTTTTGGTCTATGCAATGCCCCTGCCACTTTCCAGAGAGAAATCGTAAGTATCTTTGCAGAGCTAGTCCATGATGCAGTAGAAATTTATATGGATGACTTCACACCCTATGGGTGTGATTTCTAGGAGGATCTCTCTAACCTGGGAAAGTTGCTAAACAAATGCATTGAAATGAACTTATCCCTTAGTCCCAAAAAATGTGAGTTCCTGATTACTTGAGGGACTGTTCTAGGTCACTAAATATCCCAAGAAAGACTATACGTAGACCGAAATAAGATATCCATCATCAAAAGGGTCTCGACTCCATGGAAGCAGAGGGATGTCAGAAGCTTTTTAGGTTTAGCCAGATACTATAGGAGATTTATAAAAGATTTTAGCAAGTTAGCTTCTCCCTTATTTGGGTTATTGGCCAAAGACTCTGAATTTTTATGGTCAGAAAGATGCCAAGAAGCCCTAGACACCCTAAAGGACAAGTTGACTACTGCACCTATTCTCTGAGGCCCAAATTGGGCTCTTCCTTTCCATATTCATGACGATGCCTCTCACAAAGTTGTAGGAGAAACTCTAGGCCAAATAGATGACAAGTTACCTTATGCCATTTACTTCATCAATAAGAATCTTTCAAAATCCAAGCTAAACTACACAGCAACTGAAAAAGAGCTCCTAGTTGTTGTGCATTCATTGAATAAGTTTAGAAATTACATTGATGAGTACCAGACATTTGTACATACCAACCATGTTGCGATTAAATACTTGATGTAAATGTTCAAATTATTAGATGGTTACTTTTATTGCAACAATTTGATTTAATTATTATTGATAAGCCTGGCAAGGAGAATGTGGTTGTAGATTTTTTTTATCCATATTGACTTTTCCTACAAGGGAGGAAGAAATGGTTGATGATCAGCTACCAGATGAACATTCATTCTCCATTTCAGTTCTCTCTCCATGGCTTGCTGACATAGCAAATTGCTTGGTATCTACACATTTCCCTCCAAATATGTCCTCTAAGGAGAAGAGCATAATCATAAGAAAAAGCGCCCCATTCACTTGGATTGGGGCAATCTCTTCAAGCTAGGTCCGGATCAAATTCTGAGAAGATGTGTTAGGTAGGAGGAAGTCTTTGACATCCTTCTGGCTTGTTATGAAGGGCCTTGTGGAGGTCACTTTGCAGCCAAAAGAACAACATTCAAGGTATTACAAGCTGGATATTACTAGTCCACTCTTCAAAAAGATGTAAAAAGGTATACCAGCCAGTGTGATCAGTGCCAAAGGATGGGAAAACCTACCCCTAGGGATGAAATGCCCCTACAACCTCAAGTGACTTTCGAGCCATTTGACAAGTACAACATGGATTTCATCGGGCCCATTGACCCTCCATCCAAACAAAAGAAGTATGTCATTGTGTGCACTGACTACTTAACAAAATGGGTTGAAGCCAAAGCTATCAAGGTAGCAACAGAAGAAAAGGTGGCTAAATTCTTGAGGGAAAATGTATTTTATAAGTTTGGATACCCTCGAGAGTTGGTCATTGATCAAGGCAGTCAATTTACATCTCACATGATTGAAAATATGTTAAGCCAGCACAAGATCAAGCACAGAAAATCCACCCCTTACCACCCATAGGCTAATGGGCAAGTGGAAGTAACCAACTGAGCATTGGAAGGCATTCTGACCAAGGTGATTAGCAGTAGTAGAAAGGATTGGGCAGACAAATTAGTTGAGGCCACCTGGGCCTACAATACCACTTGGAAGACCACCACTGACTTCACTCCTTATGAGCTGGCCTATGGGAAGAAAGCCCTGTTTTCCATTGAATTTGAATACAACACCTTAAGGATGGCAGCACAACTAGATCTAGATATCACAAGGGCACAACAGGAAAGATTTATCCAGCTGAATGGATTAGGCAAATTTAGGATGTAGACCCTCATGCACACAGAAGTGACTCAAGTACAATGGAAAATCTAGCATGACAGAAATATCAAGAACAAATTGTTTCAAGAAAGCGATTGGGCCTTGTTGTATGACTCCTAGTACAAAGATTTCAAAGGCAAGTTAATGACCATATGGTTGGGACCATATGTGATAGAAAAGTGCCATGACAATGGTGTTGTTCAGATAAGAACCATTGATGCAGAAGGTATCCCTTTGCTTGTCAATGGGTATAGGTTAAAGGTCTACAAGAATCCCTTATCAAAGCAGGAATTCATCAGTAGCATCAGCAAGGCAGTGATGGTGATTGGAGAAGTCTCAGCTTCCACCTCACCAAGTTCTTAGAAAAAATTATAAATAAAAATAAAGGGACCTAGGTGAAAACCTCCATGAGGCACTTGAGTCCAACTTTTGGGTTGAAAACCTCTTGAGGTAGCCCAAGAGTATTAAAAAAAAAGAGAGAAAAAAATAAAAGATCTTTGGGTGAAAACCTCTTTTGAGGCGCCCAAGGTAGGAAACAAGGATGAAAACCTCCTCTGAGGCAGCCTAGTTATCTTTTCAAAAAAAAAAAGAGAAAAACATACAAAACAATAACAATTTTGTTTTTGCAGGTTTGTAAGAGGATGGTGTGCACAGGCTACAAAGGACATAAGGCCCTACCACAATCCATGTTTCCTTCATCCATGTCATCTCCTCCATATTCCCCATTTTGTTCCATCCATACTCCACTCTAGATGCCAATTCCAAGAAACTCTGTGTTTTCTATAGGATTCCCTGTAACACTATAGGAGTTTCCTGTAGGATTTACAAGAGGCCTTTAAAATTTTTATGGAAGGCAGTCCAATGGAAAAATGGGGACAGAATTCTATTTTGGGTTATAAAACAAGCCATTGACCTCACCATACCTCAGCTAGCACCCTCCATGACTATGTCACCACTGCATCCATCAAAGAAATCAAGTCATGAAATAAAAATAAAAAGAGAAAAAAAAATCAAAAAGATGTATGCCACAGCAACACACCTCATCTTCCACTCATTACCACATCCTCCACTCACCCCAATGCCCATATAACCTCAAAAGCAAAGAAGAGATGCAAAAGTTTAATAAAAAGAAAGCTACAGGACATCATGTAGACATCTTGTAGGAATTCTTGTAGTGGCCTATTCCATAAAAATGCCACAGCAACACCAATCCACTTTCAGCACAAGGATCACAGTGATGAGGAAGCTCCTCCAGAGCTCAACAGAAAAAAATGCTAGCACATGTACATCATCAAGGGAGAAACTCATCAACAAAATAAAAAGAGAGAAAAAAACACAGTTGAAGAATATGCAACAAGGTCAAAGAACAATGAATTAGCACCATTCTCCAACATGCATCAGCGAAGCAAAGGACCAACAGGTATGTCATCTCACCAATACTCCCTCATAGGTACGAATATGATTAAACTGTAGGAATGAGGTAGGAAGTTGATTTTATAAGCGAAGGTGGCCAGTTAACTTGGCCACCCTCGGTCAGATAATGAGAAGAAAAAGGGTTAGTCAACTCCACACGTGGCAAGGTCACATCAAAACAAGGGGAATGAATCAAAAAGTGGTTAAGTTATAGAGAATGAAGTGGGAGATGATTACGAGGCAAGGTGATGTGATGAACCGATAGTGGGACCAATGGTCCGAAAGTAGGTATTTGTACTTGGCCAACTAGCACATCACCCAACGAAATCATCCACAAATGGAAATAATCACTAACTCCTGTCTGAAGTATTAGTATTTCAAAAAGTTGAAGCCAGAGGCAACTTCGAGGAGTCATTAAAGAAAAAAGTTGCTCTCGGCATCCCTACAATGGAAACCTACAGGAAACAATCAACATCTGCATCAAACAAGATCACCTATAGGAAACTACAGGAAGGCTACAGGATACAGAGGGAATTACCACATAGAGTTGCAAGAGGACACCGAGGAGCATCAATTCAAGAGTTCTCATCACCAGAGCGTAGGAAAAGGAGGTAGGTGTCATACCTTCTGTGTTTTCATCTAAAACGAAGAAATCCTCCTTTCTTCTAAGTATTTTCTATATGCATAGAGAGAATTTTGTGAAGGTTAGTGAAGGATAAAGGCTGGAACCTCATCACCTACCAAAACTCCTAAACTAGAGCCACCCAAACCTCACTCAAACAAGAATTGCCAGAAATTATGATAGGAGGTTTCAACAAAAGAGAGCCCACCAACACAGCCAGAATACACCAGCATCCTGTTGTGGTAGAAATCTTTACAAGGCATCAATGGATGGGGTTCTTTGAGCTACTAAGGGGATATGATGATGATGTGGCTAGAGAGTTTGCAATGTCACTCATATCTCTCACTAGAGCCAGTGCCATTGCTGTAGTGAAGGGTTTGTCAGTAGAAATTACCCCTAAGATTATTAGCAAAATAACTACACTTCCCCTAGGGTTGCAATGGAGAAAAGAGGACAAGACTAACAACACTCTTGCAAAGAAAAGTTTTTTTCTTGGAGGGAGAAGAACCAATTGAAGACAAAAATGGGGTTAGAAGGGAAAGCATTCCATATCCCTGGAATGAGGTGAGTTACCACATCATCAAGTATATTTCCTGTGAAGGTAGATACAGTGTAGTGTATGGATACCACTTTAGACTCCTCCATGAGCTCATATTTGGAGAAGAGACACCTCCTCATAACAGAATTAGTATACCCTATTTTCTATTATAGTCCATGATAGACATGAACATCAAGGTACAAGAAGGAAAACATCAACAACTAGCCATGATGGGTTGATCAAACTCATCCTTGAAGATGCTCTACACAATTTAAGAATCCCTATTGCACTGTCAACATTTGCAAACATGTGAGAAGAAGCAGCAATTTGAGCCATTGAGTATGACAGAAACCCTACTGCTAGTGAGGGAGAAGAAGAAACACAGGATGACAAGAAAGAAGAAACAAAAGATGACAAAGAGGAAGAATCAGAGAATGGAAAAGAAGATAACAAAGAGGATGGAGAAGAATATGAAAAAGAGGATGAAGTACAGAAGGATGAACACATAGCAGGGAAGAAGAAGAATCACCAAGGGTGTCTCCAAAGCCTACAAAGGAGGCAAAATCTTCTCTAACTTCCCTAAGTAAACCTGTCAAATCAAAGGGAAAGAGGCAAAGGAAAACTCCACTTTACTTCCAAACAAGGAAGAGCACCAAAATTAGAAAAGGGAGACCTAAAACCCCTACCAAAACTCCAATTGTCATAGAGGACTCACCAAAACAACAAGATAAAGTAGTATCTCTAGGGAAGGAAGGGAAAGGAACATCAAAACAAGCTTCTCCCAAGTCTCCAATCACATATGTTAAGAGGCCTGTCACCAGGTCAGCCTCAACAAAAGGAAAAGGTCTCATACACGAGACACGGTCAGACCTACAGGAAGCAGAAATAGTCCTACAAGGAACCCTATCAAACCTACAGGAAACACAGAAAAGAGATCAAGAAAGGCTGCAAGGACCAAGGGAACGAAAAGAGGAAGGAAATACCTTAGGAAAAAATAAAGGAAGAGGCCTAGGAGCTGAAGGAGCCTAGCCCATAGCCAAACCTCAACTCCTACCACAGATTCATTGAAGGTGGTAGGGTGATAGTAGAAACATTTCCCATTCCTCTATTCTTTGAACTTGAAAAAGAGAGGGAAAGGACACATAGGTGGATGCAAATAGCTAAATCAAAAGGGGTGGAGGATGTAGGCCACATGGAAGAGAAATTGCAAGAAATGGGCAAAGAACTAAGTAGCATAAGGGATAGGGAAACAATAATGAAATCTCAATTAGAGGTTGAGAATGCCTGGCTAAGGAAGCAACTACAGGAAAAGGAAGGCCAATTGGTAACTATGGCACGTTTATCCATCGAGGCACTTCAATGCAGGATGCCAGCAAAGTCATATTCCTTATACGTCAAAGAACAATGGATGTCATTTCCAATAAAAACCCTAGCACAAAGAGGAACTATGCCTTTACAAGACTACATGCAATTCATTGACCTCTGTGATCAAAGCACCCTGGAGGATAGAGCAAAAATATCTGAGTTCTACCTACACAATTTAGCTTTGACAGGTTTAAATGTGTGGGACCCAAATACAAATCTAAGGGACTTACAACTAATGGCCTTGGCATCTTGGATGAGTCATGAGGAGACCAAAGCTACATAAATGAAAAAGTTATTGGCAAAAGAAAAAGTAGAACCCCTTATGATCAGAGCAGAACAATCTAACCCAATGGCTGTCATCAACACTCACAACCTCATTGCAAATTATCCCAAACTTGCACCAAGATACCTTGTTTTACAAGAACAGGCAGTCACTCATTTTGAAGACGTGCTAAGATTGTTAAGAGATAACAACCAGCAAGCCTGCCAAAGGAGATGGAACACCTTACCCTACAACCTGTAGATCAAATAATATCATTCTCTTGATAGGATGAGAAATGCACTAGAGAGAGTCCAAATATATAAGAAAACATTACAGAGACTCAAGGTAAATTGGATTGGATTAAAACTCAGCCCACCATTGCTTTTAGGTATGTTAGAGGGGAGAAAGGAAGAAGAAGAAAGAAAGCAGTGGGAAGAAATAGAGAGGAATGCAGGGTTTTATCCACAAGAGGAGGATACTATAGTAGAAGCCTGGACTTTCAAGGGGGCCACAAAAGCAATGAAGACATGGACATAGATTGAGTTTCTTAGAGGATGACAAACATTTTCAGTAGGGGGGTGATGATAAGGCTCATCAATGGGTAAATATTTAGGGGCCTTGATGCACCTCCAGCTTACTAAAATCAACTTTTCTTGTCATTCTTTACATGTTTTAATATTGTTTTGCTTAATGAGGAGACTAAAGATGAGATGTCATGTTTAGTGGTCTAATGTACATTGATTGCAGGTTTTGGAGAAAATTTTGGCTAATTAAAGTGCAGGAACTCAAATAGAGACAAGAAAGATGGATTCTAGGAGACAGGATCTCCCTCCTTAACTCCTCACTCACTCGAATATTCCTCAATCAAATCTCATTAGCTCAGAGTTGCAAGTAGCCAAGTCATGAAGTTCAATGGCAACCAAGTTAGTGGCAGTCGAAGACCAGTTGATCTCGAGATTGGAGCCAAGCCTCCCTAAATTTAAGGAAGTTGTTGGTAACTTTAGTTGTATAAATTAAGAGGCCTAGGGCCTCACTAGGATTCGTATTTTTTGTTCAAGATAGCTAAGTAGTTTTCGAGTTGAATCATTCTAACCAAACACTCTTATGTATTTTTATTTCTTTAATGAAAATGAGCAGAATTCCCTTGATCCATCACTGAGTTGAATCAGATGGCTGATGCTCTTGGGTTAGGGCCCAACCCTAATAGCAAAAGTTCCTCTTATTGTATATGTATGCTTAGGTTATATCATAGTTAGTTGTTAAACTCATTTTGGTATTGTTAATTTACAAGTATTGGTAGATTTGATTAGTTTGCTTCCATTTGTGAATAGTTTTGATAGTAGCATTGTAGTGATAAGAATATATTCCAAAAGGGATGAAAACAAGTTGTTTTCTTCTCATTTCTCCCTTTCATGGATCATGGTTTGAGGAAGACTTCTCATGCATCCCAAAAAGACAGAATTCTAGCTCTTTGTGTAATTTAGGGTTTTCTTGCTAATTAGGTCATTATCTTGCAGTTTCATAGATAGGTTCCAATTGGTATTGTTTGATCTCTTAAGTTTTGCACTGATCTCATCTCAATTTCATATTGGTTCCAAGCATTTCCATGCATGAGCTTAGCAAAGCAAATGGTGATAACTCTGTTTTCTTTTACTCAAATACACCTTTCTTGTTTTTGATGAGTTCATATATGAATGCCAAGAATGATGTTTGTTGATTGTAGGAGTTTCTAAATTGCAGGGAGACCTCATCTCATCAGCCTTAGCCAAGCCATATCCACCCATGATTGCCAAAAGTCACTAAGGTCTCAATTCAAATTCTTGTCTTATGAGGAAAACTAGCCATCTTTGTTGAGAAAATCCAACCATCTTAAAGCTTTGGCTTGAGTTCTAAGTATGTTCCTATCACTCCCATGCCTTATTCCCTCCTTGTTCATCTTTTCCAAGTTCTAGCCCACCTTCTAGACCACTCCCTAAGCTTTCGACCTGTTCCTATAGTAAAATAGGGGATCTTGTAGGTGAACTAGTACTTCCTGTAGACATCCTATAGGAAAACCTGTAGTGGCCCATTCTGAGCCTGATTAGAGAAAATTCATCACTTAAAACCTGGATTAGGTCCCTACTTTCCTCCAAGTCATGTGAATCATTGTCCTCCTTTTCCTTCACACCTGTCTCCCTTACCAAAGAACCAAGCAAGATTAGTATTTGCATTTTTCAAGCAAAAAGATAAAGAGAAAAAGAGTTCTTTTACATCTGTTCTTGCACACAGTAGTTATCACTCTTTAGATCAAATTTCATGCTTAGACTAGTTAAAACCTCGCATGTCTTAAATAGGTTATTTTACAAGAAAAGTAGATTTGCAATTAGATTAAGGATTTCATGTTGGTTTGCAATCATTTCTTTCAGTCTTTCCTTCATGCAATAGACAACATTTATTTTCCTCCAATTAGGGTAAATTGCCCTTCTCCAAATTAGTAATCAGACTTCTTCTAGTCAATAGAAGGTTGGTTTGAGAAACCCTAATGGCCTATCACCCCAGCTCAGCAGTGACAATGAGTAGACCAGTTACATCTGTTTGTGTATACAACACTGTGACCTCCAAGTTTGGATGAACCCCAGGTTGATGAAGTAAATTTGGCAGCCCCAGGAGTTACAGTGTCCTTACTGCAATACTGGTGCTCATCAGTGATGGGTAGCTTCTCCTCTTTAGGCTCTTCAGGCTTGTGGCAATCTTGATTTAAGGAGTCCTTCTTTAACACATTTGGATCTAAGGGTCCTTTTCCCTTTTTTGAAGATCTATAGGTCTCTTGGGGAGAAGTACCTTCATGCTAGTCTTGTTCTCTTGACCTTTTCCTAAAGGACTAGAGATCATATTTCCTATGCATCTGGGCCTGCATGAAATCTACAAACTGTTTACAATATTCATCTATCTCTTGATTATTCAATGTTGCATCCATATCATTCCTTTCTTCTTGAGGAGTTATGATTTATTACTCCTCCTCCGAGAAGGCAGAGTACAAGTTACCCTGTGTTTCATGAGTGCCTTGTGACTTCTCATCTGAGTCGTCCTTTATGGACAATGGAGAGGGATATATGGTCTAGCTACTCCTTTCTTTCTCTTTGTAGTATCTATAATGGTTGTCTTCGATACTATGGATTATAGCCTTGGCTAGGAACTTGAGCATTCTGTCTGGGGAGACTTTTGTTTTCCAGTTCTAGCTTAACCAGTTTATGTGATAAGATTTTTATTAACTTGTCCATTTCTTCCAAATTTTGTTCTTGTGATTCTTTTCCTTGACTAGAGGAAGATACTTCCTATTTTTATTTCTTCTTTTCCCCAGGATCAATCTTTCCTCTCAACTTCCCTATAGATATGAAATTTTCCTCCACCTCGAGTGTTGGAAATACTAAGAGGGGGGTGAATCAATATTTCTTAAAAATTATCACTTTTTAATCTTTTTTAGAGCATTAATTAATCTTTAGTTATTATTATTGTTCTTCTTCAAATGATCATAAATAATAATCAGCAATAGACAACATCATACAACAATGCAAAAAGATAAAACAAAGGACACAAAAATTTGTAGGTCAAAAACCCCCTCTAGGTCAAAAACCACCAAATGCTTCTTTAGTGATTGTCTTCTCCCTGTTAAAACAAAATTGATTACGTCAAGATTTCAGCTACAACTGAGGGAGGCGTCAATCCCCTAATTCACAAGCTACAACCTATAGGACGCTACTAGACCCTAATATCCTTTTGCAACCAGAAGGACGCACTAACACCCTGTAGATCATAATACAACCTGATGAGTGCCCCAACACTCTGTTTACTAGCTGTTGTCAGAGAGGATGCTTCGCTGCCTTGTTAGTTTATCAGCCACAACTAAATGGATGCAAAAACACCCTCTGCAAGCCACAAATTTCCCTAGCACCACCCTGAAGTGTTCTCAGACCACGACCTGAAGGTGACTCCAATCACCTAGAAGAGTCGGTAGATCACATTTCACAATTTTCACACTAGATCCCCTTGTGCTCTAAATCAATATAATAAAGTTGTAAAGAAGATGTTGTATATCTGTCAGATCCTAGTGGCCACTGACCACTGCACAAAGTTGCACATCAACTCACTGCTCAATTGTGCATCACTGTCACTGCTCAACTGCACATCACTGAGTGTCACTGCTCGCAAAGGTCACTATACATCATAACTGAACCACTGCACTTCTCAACATCAAGAGCTCACAAAACTAGCTACCACTACATGTCACTGTACTGAACTGCTCATGAATAAATAAGCATCAAAGCTCATATGTAGACAACGCATCACTCTGCCGCACTGTACCAAACTATTCATAATGTTGCAAACATGTGGTACTGCTATCAAATAATGGCACAAACCCAGGTGCCTCAGGTCATCCCTATGACCTGCCTTCAAAGCTCTCAGGCTAGGCCCAAGTAGGGCTACCAACATATGTGTAATCATTGTTGCTCAGATAGTCAATGCCCTGGAGCCATTTTCGCCCAATGCAGTCACGTAAATCATGGTCCAATGAGGTTGTCATAAACCAACTGCAATACTGTTACACAACTACTATTATATGAGACCATCACATCTACATATGTTGATGTCACATCAATAGTTAATCAATGCTACCATGTAAATGCATCACATCACTAAGCGTGCTGCAACATGTTTGACAAGACAAGAGTCATGTTTACAGTCTCACTAATATGTCAAGTCAAAGTCAAGATATTATCTCAATGTTTAATCTAAGTGTCATTTTGTATGTGTCAGGTCAACGGATCATGTCAATACTACTGTTGCAACCTTTAGGAGACACTTGTCTAGATGTTGCACTCTTAGGAGACTTCTATACAAGTACTATTATCTACATAAGATCAATGTACTAGGTCTAAGTCTCCAACTCAAGTCATGGTCAATGTGTATAGTCAATGTATTTAATCAAGTTAATGAAAGTCAAGATATTATCTCAATGTTTAATCTAAGTGTCATTTTGTATTTGTCAGGTCAACTGATCATGTCAATACTATTGTTGCAACCTTTAGGAGACACTTGTCTAGAAGTTGCACTCTTAGGAGACTTCTATATAAGTATTATTATCTACATAAGATCAATGTACTAGGTCTAAGTCTCCAACTCAAGTCACGGTCAATGTATACAGTCAATGTATTTAATCAAGTTAAGTAGACATATCAGGTCTATGCTACTGCCACATAAGGTTAATATATCATTTGTCAAGTTATGTTATCAATGTCAAAGTGAAATCATCAAAGCAATGGAATTGTTGTTATAAACCATAGGTGAATGTTGTAGGTGTCATTGTCAAGTCACTTAAACTTCAGGTTTGGAATGACTCAACGATAAGTTGTTGATCTCAAATAAGCACTGCAGATTCAAATCTTCACACCATAGACCATAAGTGTATTGGTGCACAGGGGTCAGTTCCAAATAAGAATAGATATGCGTATATAAAGTATATATGTATGTTCAGAATTTTGCACTTCAAGGAGAACGTTGTTGTAGGATGATCATAGTGTCATAACAAACAAAATTCTTATTGTTGTACCAGCAGTTTAGTGCCCTTATTAGATCCACACCTTGAATTTGTCTATGTAATTGATATCATTTTTTTTTTGTTGACAAGACTCATGTAGCTGTATAAAGAAATCATAGCTACTGTCTTTAATAGAAGTCACTTCATCCCTGAACCAAGCCTCAAAATTTGGATGTAAGAGCAGATTTACAATGCTTCTATAGAACCATTGGGCAGAATAATTTAAGTGGATCAAAATTGAAGTAAGGCTACAAGAACTCATGAATTCTGGACCAAGGTTTGCAGCAAGATATATAGATTGATTTTTAGTGCCCTAAATTTACGTTGCTTCCTATGTTGAGTTCCCAAACAAATCTTAAGAATCAGACCCAATCAAAACAAAGGAAAAGAGCACCCAGAACTTCACTATCCTTTGAATAGAACACAAAACTTAAAGGAAAGATACCTGAACCCAAACCGAATTTCTGAATAGGAACACCGAGCCCTAATCCAATTCTCTCTTTTGCGTTATCTGCCTCAGGAGTCCAAAATATGCTTCTTCAGATACGCTAAAAATTACAGAGGTAATCATGATAATATGTGTGAAATTAATGTGCTAAGGAGGATGTATAAGGTTCTTTTTATAGAATGTGAGAGGGCTTCATATTTGACCATTGGAGGAGACATTAGACACCTTTTCAGGGGCATAATTAGGTACGTATTTTTAGGATGTTTTAAACACTTTTTATTATTAATAAATTTAATTTAATTTAATTTAGTAATCATTAATAACTTCTAATGTGACTTACGCCAAAAAATCTTCTCAAAAAATTTGATATGGATCATAGAAGCCTAAATTCAACCATTAATAACTTGTTTATTAAACTTTAAGTAATTTTACACTAACCTCATTTGGTGTGTTTTTTGGTGACACATAAGTGTATTAAGTCAATTATTGATTTATTGTCTTCGGTTTTTGAAGTTATGTAACTTATACGGGATGAGATTACAGTGATAAACAATGTCATATGTTGAGAACTGTAGGAGGAGGTGTCATGTCACTACCCTTTGGGGTTTTAGCCCAGAAACTGGGGCCACTAACTTCAGTTGTGAATATCTCTCAAACCAGGAGGCCTCTCGAGGTGTACCACATATCAACTAAAACATCTTTTCAAGGAGAATCTAATGACCTACCAAAAACCCTCGACAAAGTTAGGGTACATCCTCAGTGCATGGAACCCAAACCCTAGGACTTGGGTTTTTAACCATCTAACAGTATAACTGGCATCTTGATGTCATTCAACAATTACTAAGAAGCGTTCATTAACCATTTGACATCAATGACTCGTGTTTTTGTTCAAAGTCAAACGCAATCAACTCCATGGGTTGACATCAATGACAACACCATCCAAGAATGGCATCAATTTGGATCTGATCCAACATGCGAGATTTCCTCTCCGTCAATTTGAAACCAAACTTGGATTCAAAAGCCCCAGCAAAGACTACTCGGGCAGTAGCCTGGGGATGCTTGAATTCAACGCGCAGATTGTTGTATTACTTGTTAAACCTTTTTATAAATTCTGAAATATCTTCATCTGGATTTTTCTTTATAGCATTGAACTCTATTAGGATATATCCATGATCTCTCTTTTCTCCCCACTTCTACGTAAAGGAGTTCTCCAGCTCTTCCCAAGTAGAAATGGAAGCATCTAGTAAATATTTAAACCACTTTCTAGCCTCTCCATCAAGGGATTGAACAAAGAGCCTCAATACCACATCTAAGTGTTCAACGTTTAAATTCTCTACAAATGCACATAAAATCTCTATATGTCTTTGTGCTGAGATCTCATCTTCTCCATTGAATCTAGGCAAGAGTTTAAGGTAGTCTTGTGGCATGGCACTTAGAGGTTGAGGCAGGTCTAATGGAGCATACTTGTTTAGTAGGAAGCCTGGGACTACCATCTGTATTAATGGAGGTGGTGCTAAATTTATTAGAGGTCTTTGTGCTATGATAATAGATGAAAGAGTAGATGGAATGAGACTTGTGGAATTTTCTATATGATAGGTATGACTGCCAGTGAAGATGTCTTTTCCCTTTCTGATCTCAGGGGGAGGAGGAAATGAGAAGGAAGGAGTATTAACTGAAAATTCTTCTTCCTTGAATTCTGAGGGAAAGATATTTCGTATCAGATCGCTTTCGAAAGGATAGGTTAAGGCTATAGGATTAAAGTCCAAGCAATGAATGATGGTGTCTTGAGAGTTAGATGAGGAAGCTTCAAGAAATGAGAAGATAGTGGCATTAGTATCTAGGGTTTTTTCCTTCCAAAATCTCCTGAAGATTAACTTCTCCAGATCAAATACAGATGGATTTCTTTGTTGAAATGTATGTGAACGATTGTTGGGTATCCTAAAAGCCAAGATCATATTCTTAAGATTTGGATAGTGGAGTCGCCAAGGTGATGAATCTGCAATCCAAATGTCTTTTCTCACCTTAACAAAGAGTGCCTGAATGTCGTATCCCAAGGGAAAAATTCTCTAATACATTCCCTGACAACGGTGCCAAAAGATGTTTTTGATCTTCGAGACAACATCTGGATTATAAGGAGACTAGTGCCTAGGACATCTAGATCTAGTGCATCTCTGATTATTCTTCGAAGGATTTAGAGAACCATTTGTGATGTTTCTTACAAATTGAATTTAGTTGGTTCAAAAAAATTCAGAAAGACACAGTCCATGAGTTATTTATACATAAGAGGTACACAGTGATATAGAGTATCAATCAATGGTGGCCAAAATCATCCAAGGACTTACAACTCATTTTTATTTAATATGAATGTGACAGCAAAAGGAATAAAAGAAGAAACCCATCATATAGAGCTCGAGATATCAAGTATTCTACACATATATGGATTTAGAAAGAAATGACAGCTATGGAATAATGGTGGATGTGAAGACTCACGGAGTGCATTTAAAGATCTAGCTTCCAAAATTCATACATGCATTCTTCATCAACATCTTAATTCAAATGAATCTGTATAAGAGAGGAAACATATCTAGCAGCTACTTAATGCGAAATCTGAGAAGAACATGAACATTTATGAAATTACAAAAGAGAGGAGACATATTGTAATCCTAGAACGAAGGAATCACCATTGATATGCATTAATATTCTGAGTAACATATACATCAAAGGAACCAAAATGTTGCCAAAACAATATAGAGTTTCTTTCCAAAAAAATGAACCCTTATTTCTTTATCAAAAGTTGCAAATATAGGCCTCTTTCGACAAAGATAGGTTGTTAGAGAGATATTCCTTCTTGATTTGGTTCATTATGCCAAAACAATACTCAAAATTCTAGCAGGTGTGAATACACAACTATTTTAACCATAATGTACTGATATAACCAAATAAAGGAAGAAACCATGAGTAAAAATAACACTAAAGTAAATGAAATTCCAAGGCTGGCATAATTTGGATGATCTTCAAGAATGATGAGATGATGAAGCCTGATGAGGAGCATGTGAAGCACGAGGATGGACTGTTTGTATGAGTGGTGGATTCACAAAATGTTCGCACCATTGTCACAAGGTTAGAGGGGACTGAGGAGCAGAACAGAACCGCTTGTAATTAATCTTTAGATCAATCACCCCTAAGTAATCCAACCTACGATGAAAAAGACTCCTAACCATCCCAAGTAGTTGAAATTCCTTCTTTAGGAAATTTACCACAGTTGTACCCTTAAGAGTGGTTGTTTTCTCATGAGTTGATCCTGCCCTGCTCTTAGCCTCTATCATTTTTTTATTGTACTACTCCTGAGATAATAGTTCCCCACGAGGCCCCCAGAGGTTAGGTAACCCAGCTTGTATGATCCTATCAAACTCTTCATTGAAGGAAGCCACGTCCTTTTGTACTCTGACTAGGCTCTGCTCTGCTCTAGCTTGGGCTTCTTCTTTTAAAACCAACTTAGATATCTCCTCCACTGCACTGACTCTATATGCTATGTTTATTGGTCTCAGCTCCTCGATTGGCCTCTCATTTAAGAAATGAATGAATTTCAGAGCAAACTGGGAGTTCCTTATACTCATCTCTTTAATATTTGTTATTTGTGATCCACACTCCACACTAATGACCTTGTGATCATGTATCAAAGTCACATGTTCCTAGTTGCAATTCATTTCCTCAATGATCTCATCGCACACCAACTGCCTAGCTTCAAGGAGAGTATGTTCCCCTTCAGTTTAGCGTTTAGCTCAGTTATCCCTTGAGTGGCAGCCTGTAGGTGTTTAATGACCTATTCAACATTAATAACCGAATTTTGCTGTCGTTTCTCTTTCTAGGTTAGTTGGGCTTTGGCAGTGTCCAAGTCCCTTTGTGTCGTTTTTAGTTCACCTTCAGAAAATTGAAGCACGATTAGAGCCTGAGTGAGGTAATCAGTGGGGTTATGTGGATCTTCAGGGACTACTACTATACATACATGAGAATCAATCTTCTTTTGCAAATCGATCACAGTTTTCTCCAAAGCCAATACTTTATCTTTACTGTCTGTCAACTCCTTCATCAACTTTTCTTTCTCCATATCAACCTGTGCCAACTCCTTTGTCTGAATATGTTCACCACCAGGCATCTTTAGCCTATGCCTTAGCTCCTGATTTTCCTTTTGAGTTGACTGTAGAATGACTTCTACGACTGATTTGTCATCTGGGTTGATACCTAGTTTAATTATCAACTCCTTATATGATTCTTTATGGAGATATAGAGCTCTAGAGTTGGCCTTCTCTATTTTCATTTTATTGGATACTTTTCCTATATATGTCTCAACTCTATTGATAGTCATGAGGTTTTTACCCAAATCATTATATAAAATTCCCCCAACCTGCTTGTGTAGGTTGATCTTATCTGACAATGAGATAGCTGCTAGGTTTAGGGAGACATCCAAGGTCTTGAACTGAGGTCTTGTAGTCAAGACCTGCACTGATGTGTGTCGTAGTGAATTTCTCATTTCATCCTTCTTGAGGTCCACAACAGCCAGTAGTCGGGTGTGTCGATGGGTTGATTGGGAAGCCATTTCTCTTTGCATTCTCTCTTTGACCTTTTTGTTTCTTTCATTAATGTCTCTTACTAGAGGCCAACTAGATCCTCTAGAAGCAACAATGTCTTCAGGAGCTGGAATGGGTACTTCAGCTATGGGTGAAGTTGTGGTTGTTGGTGGATTTTCCAAGTTGATCTGAAAGTCTGGATGATTTGGGATTGGTTCTTCTAGTTGTATCCCCACTTCCTGTTCATCTTCTTCTTCCTATTCGAGAACCTGACTCCTAGTTTTTTTTTATTTATATGGCCCTCCTCACTGTCAGTATACCTTGCTGAGTCGGTAGTCCTCTTTGATTCTTTGCTCGTGTTGACTAGAGACTCGGTCTCCATTTCTATATTAAGGGGCCATGAATCAAAGTTAACTTTCCATTCAATTTCAGGTTTTGAGTCATGCACGTATGTTTATGCTTTAATCTTTTCTCTCCTTAGGGTAATGATGCCTTATGGGATCATAATGCCAAGTGTCTCCCTTTTCTAGCTGCATGGATTCAAGTAGGGCCTCAACTATTTTAAAATCTTGCCTTGTATTTACCACAAAAGGACCTACTGGTTGTCCCTTTTTGAATATGCAGCCCTTATTTGCTAGTACAAAATGAAGCAGGTCTACACTGAGGATCTATCAAATGAACTCAAGGGAAAATATCCTCATAGGCATGAATACTGGAAAATGGTATGGACGAAGTTCACAACCATAAACTTGAATTTCTGTGTGGTCCTCATAGAGGTACCAGTCGCCTATCATGGCTGATTGAGTTGGAGAAACTCTTTTTGTTGTGGGAAGATTCGGGATGGCAGGGTTCCATGAATAATACGGTAAGAAATATCCATGAAGGTCGAGATGAATTGGGAATACCCACCCAAGCCAGGCCTTTTTCTCACTGAGAGATTCCAATCAAAGACAAAATTATCCAGACATTGGAATCCCTCAACATGGGTGTACAAGAACGGGTAAAGAGAAGGTAATAGTGGCAAAAATAAGGAGGGAATAAACAGAGGTGAAGGCATATGGCAGCAGATGGGTAGAGTGGGATGTTAAGTAAGTAATCTGGCTACTTCATCTTGTGAAGAAACCTTGGGGTGGCTTTATTTATTGTTTGTGAGTCATCCTCGCCCATTAAGGAGGCGATTGTTGTCAGGATGGGCTAAACTGATTTCTGGAAGAGGGTTATTGGAAACAACTCTTCTGGAGGAATGGATTTAATTCCTGGGATAAGGATTCCATCCAGGAAGGATTGCTGCTCATCAGGGGGGAGTGTAACAAAGTGATGAACCAGGGTAACATCAGTGAAAGGCTACATTGTGGGAGAAATAGGGAAGATTAAAGCCCTTTGGATTAGGGTAGGAGCTATTTCTAGGATTTTAATCCTTGAGGTATAAATGAAGTAATTATTATCTTCTTGGTATGCTGTAGCCAGCCAAGATATAAATTTAGGGAAATCATGAACAGAAGACGCAATTTTAAAATAGAGACCAAAGTTGACAACCCTAAAAGGGTCTTCTTTCTTCACATGGTTAGCAAACAGTTCACAACATAAGTTGGCAAGAGAATAAGGACAAGCGGGGTGTGAAATTTGACTCTCTACATCCACCAAGGGTTCAACACTAGTGGATTTGGCCTCACGAGTTTTGGGGGTTGCAGGCGCAATCTGCTTCATTTTATTAAGTGAATAAAAGAAAAATGAATGTGGTTGGGATGTTGGGTTACCTGGAGCCCGCAAGAATAACTGAAAGTGATGTTGGGGAGTGGTCCTTATATGTTTCAGGGACGTGGAGAAGTAAATCTTGCGTCGGTGACCAGGCGGGGATATTTTTACTGGGACTGTATAATAGTTGTCAGAAGGAAGAAATCTAGGCAACATGCTACTATATAGTAAAAGGGACACGGTCGTCTAAGTGGAGGGCTTGGGGATTTGAGCAGAGGATACATGGAAGTGGGGGTTTGGTCGACAGATTGGGAAGTAGAGATCAGAGACGAGAGCGGGCTAGCGCATTTTTAATTTACCTTCAAGCCGTTGGACCTTAGATCATGAGGAGCCAATGGGAGGAGCTCATTTGGTCGTTGGCCCCACTGCGCTACAACAGGGAGTACCCCAGATGGAATGAGCTCTTCGCTAGCCCCTGGAACTAATCTGGACCGTTGATTCATCCTTTGACCTTTCAACGCCGATGTTTCTCACCTGGTTAATCTTCGTGCAATTTAACCCACCGAAGTTGGTTTTAAGAGCATGGGGGGTGTTGAGAGATGGTGATCCAGGTGAAAGGAACACACCATTTACTCTATTCTTAAAAGACATTTATTGGTCCTCTTGTTTACCCTGCACCTTAGTTAAACTCAAACCTCTGGTTCATTGTGCAATGGATTAGCGCCGAGAGAGGTTAGTCTTCAAAATACCTTCGAATGTGCTTATTTCCTTTTATTCTCGATGGTCACCACACTCTATGCAATCTTTGGAAAAGATTACGAGGTCCACATATAACATTTTCTTTGAATTTTCGATGTATTATCATGTAATTTTTTTTTATTAGTTTGTCCACAACCAATGGAACTATCCTGTGGCTTGAGAAACCATGACCCAAGGGTATCTAAGCTATCAAAATCAACCATGGATCATACCCAGCCTAGGCCACACCAATCCTTACTCATGGTTGGATTTGTGCCCACGAGATTTCAAATCACTAGCATTTTCACCATGGAGTGCCTAAACAAAATACCCTTTCACCAATTGTTTCACACCCCTTACGCGCATTATCATGTAATTTTGTTGTCATCATGGTTTGTAAGGCATTATACCTGCCAACACCATATGGACTGGAGTAGTGTAGGCTTAGAAAGGATATTTTGAACTTAGTTATACCCTGTTTACTTAAGTTCATGGCTAGCTTTTAACTCTTTTGTATTATATTATTATTTAGTTTGCCTAGAACTTTTATAATATAAAGATTAATTCTCTCTCTCTCTCTCTCTCTCTCCATTCATTGTATGCTAGAAGTTGGTGTGACCCAAGGTGTAGAATAGTTGGTGAGAGTGTTTTACATATTATATTTTATAATAGGGATTATGATTTATAAAAATATTTTTTGTAGTGTGACTAGAAGAATCAACAATTGAGCCAATTTCATACTCGTGTGACATAGGGTCAATTCTGATCGCTACCACTATAACCTCTAGGTGCCTACATATGCCTATTCCACAAACATGGTTGAGTCTGGGGGAATTTGAACCTCAAATATTTGGGTACATCACACTTCATTGTCACAGTGATCAGCAATCAAACTACCCCTCAAGGACCATGATTTCTAGTGATATAATTAAAGTGTTTGGAACAAAATTATGATTTATAAAAATATAAATAAAGAGCTTGAAACAATATTATGATTTATTAAAAGATAAATAAAGTGTTTAGAATAAGATCAAGCTAAATAAAAAAAAAAAATATTTTGTTTATTAAATTTAGTTTAGATAATTGAGAAAATTATTATTATATTTTCACTTTTATTATATTAATTAACTTTTCTTTTTTTTTCCCGGTTGTTCACAGTTACCCTTGGTCATTGGGTAGGTGCTTCGTCCACAGTAATTCTGGGAAAATCAACCCCGAAGGGGGATCACATCCCCTCGGCCTATGTACTGACCTGACCCCAAGGGCTTTCGGGTAGAATCAACCCTATGACCTCCCGTATGGCGAAGCACTGATTTGACTGGTTGAGCTAACCCTTGGGGCTTTTTATTTTACTATATATATATATATATATAGATATATAATATTAAAAATTAAAAATTTTGATAAATTATTAACCTTCCTAAACTTCATTGTAAATTAATTGTTTTTAAACTTTTATATCACACTTTGAATATTTGAACCACTTTGGATCTCCGAAAAGTTGAATTAAAAAATTGAACAAGATTGAGAAAATTATAAATTATTGATTTTTTTTTTTTTATTAAAATTTATTTATTTAAATTAATATATACTATATTGTCAATAATAATAGAATTTTTTAAAATATAGATCAGTTGGTGTGATAAAGTATAGTATTTACCTTTTCGTTTAATCTATGTGTTATGCTTGAGTATTGGGTATCAAAATTGACCTCATATCACATGTACCAGTTCAATTTAGTTATCAATTTTTTTAAATACAAAATAATAATAATAATAAAAATTAAATCGTTTAAATCAAATATCTTTAAAAAAAAAAAAAAACTTCCACATCTACTAAATTTGAACTTAATTTATTATCTCTTTAACTACTCACTTATATACTTTTAAAAAGTATAACTTTTCAGTATAAATATTGTATACACTATATATATGTGATGGATTGGATAATCACTAGCATGGATTTATGTTGAGAGGGATCAAATATTTCAAGATGCAAACTCTTTTATGAATCCAAAATTTGAGAAAAGGTTTGCACCTCAAGAGATTTGATTTCTCTCAACACTTGTGGATTTGGAGGTAAGATACATGTATGTTGGTTCTTTATAATGCTATTTATATTTATATAAATTTCACAATTCTTTATATAGAATGATTATTATTTTTAATATTAAAATTCTCATAGTGCATATACATATGATCATGGTACATTTCTTTGTCATATTTTAATTTTTTTGTTGAACTTGTTTGTGTTATGCATAATATTGATGAAAGAGAGAGAGAGAGAGAGAGAGAGAGAGAGAGAATTGTTGAGTACTAGGTTTTTATTTGTTTAATGACTAAATTTAAACATGAAGTTCTAAAATATCAAGATTATATATATATATTGTTGACCTAGATTGTCATTGGTGTCAATATGACAATATTCTAGGATACTAAATGATGATATGAAGCCATCAAAGAAGCCATGAGGAGAAACCAAAGGAAAGCCAAGACAGTGAAGCCATTGGAGAGAATATCGGAAGTCATAGGAGTTATCATAGCAGAGCTATCAAAGCAAAGAAGAGGTCATTGGAAGCCATGAGAAACAAAGAGAAACACATATCAGAGGTGCATAAGCGGAGGAGCATAAACAGTGTTAGCGGAAGAGCCACATTAGGAGTATCGCATGTAATATATGCCCAAGAAGTCAGCGGAAGAGTAGTTAACAGAGGAACCATATCATGATATATCAGAGAGAATATATTATAGCAGGGCAATATATTTATATAGCGAAGCAGTATATATATATATATATATATATATATATATATATATATATATATTGGGCTGTCGAATGCGATATCGATGGAATCTATTATGTGCCACTACCCAAAACCCCCAACTGCGATATTATTATGGACCCATGGGACCATTACAATACACTGTAATACAACATCGCATCCACCACATCACAAGGTTTAAAGCTATTGACATATTAAATCCTCGATAGCGATATATATATATATATATATATATATATATATATATATATATATATATATAGATATATATATATATATATATATATATATATATATATATATATATATATATATATATGGTCCCACGGTACCATTATAATATGATGTAATATAATATCACATCTGTCGCAATATCACAAGCCTTTGTAAAGCCTTGCCACATTGAATCTGCCGATTGCGATAATAACACGGACCCGACTGCACCATTGTTATACGTCTTATTAAAATATCGCATCCAATGTATCGCAAGTCATAAAGGGATGGCACACTATAAACTACGATTGTGATATATATATATATATATATATATATATATACGGACCCGACGGGTGTATTAACTTCCGTTTAATACAATATCGCATCATGTTCAATCGCAAGGCTTGAAGGAGTGTAACGATATAAACGTCGATTGCGATATACTACGTGGACCCGATAGCTCCATAAAATATACCTTATGTAACATCGTGTCCGGGTATTGGGGAATTGGCTATGTTATGTGCAAATATGCCGATTGCGATAAAGTTGTGGAGGAGCGGACCTGATGAAGTTATAGATGCGGGCGTAATGCATTTGAAGTCCGGCCTTAAGCGTTTGGTCAGGTTTTTCCATGTATTCCTGTGTATTCCAATAAGTAATGTTGCCCGGGTTTTCTAAGGCCAAAAGCATAAATTAACGCTTCCCATAGTTTAGTGGGCCTGAACTGTTGTGATTGCAATTGCGATTGTGACGTGGCATGTGGGACCTCCCTGTTGGTACAGTCTCTCCAATGAAATCCTCCGTAAATAATGAAGTCTAATGTACGAATATTATTAAAGGAAAAAGGACCTCTCTGATATTTTTAATAAGCAACATTTCTTTGTATTTCTACCTCTCTTCCTCTTGAATGTGTCCAATGAGCGTTGGTGAACACGAAGAGACAGAGGAAGCCAGAGATCGAGAAGCCGAAGATCAAGCGATTAAAGGAGGAAGCCAAAAGGTCGAGCGAGCACAGAGGAAGCGGAAGTTCAAGCAAGCGAAAGGGAAGCCAAAGGTTAGGCATATCAATATAAGAAAACAGAGAATTGCCTTTATGAGTTTTTTTGTTTGTTGGTAAACTAGAAGAAATAGAGGAAGTCGTTGGTCCAGCAGAACAGAAAAGGCTCGAAGGTCCAGCAGGATAGGAGGCAGTCGAAGGACGCACAACTCTGTTGATCGTGTTACCCTGTGAAAGACTCAGACCTATGATGAATTAATCAGGTACACAATGCAGTCTAAAGAACAATTTTGTGATGTAATAAATAAAGTTTTATCTGACATTGTTTGAAGGGAGAAGTAGCCAGTAGAGAAGTAGTCACTCCTGAAGCATTTACTGTGAAAATTAGAACAGATGCTTGAAACAGAGAGTCGGTTCTTGTGCAAAGCTTAGTGCAGCTAATTGCAGACTCTCTAAAGCGATGTAGTGACATTATCAGAGATCATGATGGCTATTTGATGTCATCATGAGATAACTTTTGGAGACTCCGTGTGGACAGTATGAAGAGTTGTATAGACTTCTTCATAAGAAGCCTGGTTGCCATTGATGTTGTAGCATGGATACTACAGTGAAGCTGTAAACAGGCAGAATTCAGTAAAGAATATTTTGGGAGCAAAACATTACTATCAAACATGCCTTGACAAGATTGGGTCGGAGCCCTTGGGCTTGGTGCCTCAAAAGTTGGAAGGATTGGTGTCCTTGGAGTTGGTGCTCCTATATCCATGGTTGGTGCCTTGACAGCAGAGGGTTGCAACCCTTGAGGTTTGTGCCTCAGAACTGGAAGGATTGGTGTCCTGGGAGTTGGTGCTCCTAAGTCCAAGGTTGGTGCCTTAACAAAACAGATTTGGTGCTCTGAGAAGTTAGAGCCTCACAAAAGTCCAAGTTGGTGTTTGGCAATAGATTGGAATCATATATATTGTATCTATTTTATTGCAAAGATTATATTAATAAAAGCATTTATTCTTGTTGTTCATCTTGTGTTCTGAATATAAATGTTTTAACTGGTGAAATAATAATTGAAAAGAAATATTGATTCACCCCCCAACACACCCCCCCCGCTCCCCAACCTTTCAGTATTTCCAACATATATATGATGGTGATTAACTTGTACCATGACCTATACGATTTACCAGACCTTAAGAAGGTAAGATATTAAACAAAATTCTTTATCATTATGTTTTTGTGCTTGAAAAAAGTGTGAGAAGCATTCCTAGAAAAGTTAAGAAGATTGGAACTGTGGCAAACATTTTTAAAACTAGATCAAATGTGAGTATAAGATGGACAATCTAAGAGAAAGTGATTTTCATCTACTAAGGCCTATATGATCTATTAAAGTTTAGAAAGGTAAGAGTGTAATCAAAATTCTTTGTTGTTTTATTTCTATGCTCTAAAAGAAGAGAAGCCTTCCCAAATCACCATAATCTTGCTCATGTAAAAGGTCAAGAAGATTAGTATTGTGACAAATATTTTGAAAATTAGATCAAATGTGAGCATAAAATGGAGAGTCTAATAGAAATTCTTTTTCTTTTTAGCATTTTCCAATAGATTTCAAAAAAAAAATAGTTTTTTTTTTTTTTTTCCATCGACTACTAGTCTGCCACCTGGGAAACTAGACCAGTAACAAAGGTTCAAAACCTTTACATTATATATGGCAAAAGTTATCAATCTATTACTTAAACTAAAAAGATAACTATTTGAAATACATTAACAGAGATCAACAGCTAAACCAAAACATTTCCACTACAAAAAGACATAACAGAGTGGTTGACTCCCTTGATCATGTCAACATGAGGGTGATTCCACCTAGATTGGTGAAGAAGAGTCACTCTCTTTTTTTAGAGGGTGAGAAAACAATGTTTGTCTATGTTTCAGCTAAGAAAGAATTTTTTCTAAATTCTATATGTTTTCCACCATTTGTGCCATGCAGACAAAAAACTTTTGTTGAATGTTTGATTGTTCAATAAAAACTCTTCCCAAAAGAGTTTTGACATGCCAATAAAGTTTGACAGCCTGCATGTAACCAATCTAGCAAGACCAAGTTAAAGTACTAATTTCCAAGATCCATTGCCTTGTTTCCCTTTCTACATGGTGGTTAGAGATAATTCTATGATCATGTCTCACTTCCTCCTTGAACTCTACAATTGTCCGTCAAATCATTTTTAGGAATCACTTCTGAATAACGAGTCATTTCTCATTGAACTGCATATTGAGCTCAAGTCTGTGAAGTGGACAAAGGATGAGCATCGTAACTTATAGAGCGGGTAGCTTTGCCCCTTCCTCCTTTATGCCCTATAGATATTCTACGTCTATCCATAAGAGGGGGGAAGTAAGAAAGGAATAAATCGGGGAATGAAAGAACAACCCAAAGGAAGGTTAATGGAGTGGTACACAAGGGAAATGGAACCTTGTGTAGAAATTCCCACTGTAGATCACCTGGTAATGCAATATACTAAAGCAAAATACTTGATCTACTTCTACAAACAATTATGTGGAAGCTTAATCGAATATGAGCAAGAACAATAGAACACATATAACTGATAAGGAGAACTCAATCACACATAACACAGAAGAAATAACATGGGGAAAGCCTCAGCCTAAAACCCCAACTCTGTATTATCATACAAGTGGAAATATAGTCTGGATTACAAAATGAATCAGCTCACAAGCTATCTTGCTCTCTCTGCAATCCCTTTGCTGCTCATAGACAATCAAAGGCCTCTTACAAACCTTCTCCTCTATCCTCTAAGCCTCCTATTTCCTTGCGCAGTTTTTCTTGGGGTCCAGTGCTTCCACAAGTGTGAATTCCCACCTCACACTACTCACTTGGCTCAAAAATAATTGCACAAGCTGAGAGGAGATAATTCCTTCTCATGGATGAGTTTCCTTTATAGGAAAAATCAATCCAACTGATAGTACACTGTCCCTCCTCTGATCTCAACAGGGTCTTTCTCTGAACTGACATACATGAGTTATTTATGAGAGAATATTTAGTTATCTGGAGAGCAGCAGTTACATGCATGTAAGCATTAATTAACTGAACTCACAATTAATTCAATAAACTGTTTGAATTAATATAACTGGACTTAACTCAGTTAACTGAGCCAACTAATTACAACTCATCCTTATCCTTTAATTGATGGATAAATTCCTCAATCAATGGAGATGTTGGAAATACTGAGAGGGGGGTGAATGAGTATTTCTTTTTATGTTGTTCTTTTTATCACCAAAGCATATATATATGGAACACAAAAATAGATAGTTGAAATAAATTATTTTATTAACACAAACAGTGCAATGAAATAAATACAATATATAGCTGGTTGCAATCAGTTGCCAAGCACCAACTTGGACTTTTGTGAGGCTCCAACCTCTAGAGCACCAACTCTGTTCTTCCTAGGTAATAGTTCTGCACTTAGGAGCACCAACTCCCAAGGATTCCAGTCCTTTCAGTTATGAGGCTCCAACCCCGTGGGCTCCAATCCAAACCTGGTATAAACAATTCTGTTGTAGTTCTCTGCTCCCAAACCTGCTAAGATTCTGCGTCACTCCTTTTCTCTTGCTTCTCCTACCTCTCCTGCCTTTGTTGTCTCTACCTGAACTCTGGCTTCCTCTCACTTTGATTATACACACTAACAACACCTCTCTCCTTGTTTTTTCTGTTTTTATGTATTCTTGATGCCTCTGACTATTTGTTTTCGCTTTCCACTGGCTCTCCGGCTTCTTCCACGCTTGCTTCGGCTTCCTCTGCCCTGGTTTGTCCTTCATCTTCCTGGCTTTTCAATTGTTGTGTGTTAAAACTATAACAAAGCCCCGTTTTTTTAATGATAACAAGCATACATAGAGACAACATTGTTTAATGGACATGCCACGTCCCAATCGCAATCAAAATCGGCTTTAGTTCAGCCTCCTGAACTATCGGGGGAATTCCTTAATGTATTTTTGCCTCCAAACCCCGTGCAAGGAAAATATTCAAATACACAAGAAATATGAGAAAAAACAGGCGAAAATGTTACAAGGCAGACTTCAAGAATTATTACACCCGCATTTATACTGTATCAGGTCCACAGTGTAATCACAATCGACACTTGTAGGAGGACAACACTTTGTGTATCGTTGCGATGGGAGGATGCGATACATTATTAACCAATAGCACAATGTTGCAACGGGTCCACGTATATATGTATAGCAATCGGGGGTTGCCCTTGGTGGAGGTCTGATGCAATATCACTAATCGCTATAGGCGATTGCAATGGGCCGCTTAACACTTTATAACTCTCGTTCCCGAAGTGCCGATGTGATATATGTCGACAATTGCAAATCGCAAAGGTTCAGGTCTAGACCTTAACCTTATAGTGATGCAATAATATGTGCCAAACCCGATAAGGCTCAACACTCCCGTGCATAAAATTTCAAGTCCACTTTCCCGAATCAGCTAAGTGTTTAGCGTGATTTCTCTATGTAAAAGGCATTCGGCGATAAACAAGTAAATACACAAGGGTGATGCTATATGGGTTCTATGGGCCTGATATCATTAAAACTTTCGCCTCCGATAGTGTATTTATATATATGTATAGGTTTTAGCCGTCGATAATGTATATAGCCTATATATATATGTTTTTGCCGCTGATAGTTTTAAATGCATATATTTATGGGTTTTGGCCTCCGATAGCTCCTGCTAGTGTAAATGCATCCATGTATGCTCTTCGATGGCTCCGATAGCTCTGTTTGCTTCCTCCATTGCTCCGATGGCTCTGTTTGCTTCCTCCAATGGCTTTGTCTACTCATTGCTCTTATTTTCTCCTTTGGTGGCTCTATCTTCTCCTCTTGGCTCCTCCGATAGCTCTGTTTGCTCCTCTGATGGCTTTGTTTGCTCCTCTTGGCTCCTCAAATATTGCCATATTGACATCAATGAGAATCTATGTCAACAGGAGAAACTGTTGCATGTCCTCACATAGACTTCATGTTTATATTTCCTTAACTAATTAACTCAAGATGAATTAATTAATTAATTTACAAACAGCTACTAAGATCAAATTCAAATTTTACTTCTCAATTTTAGTCGAGGGACTGACTAAAATTGGAATATATTCAGAACTGCTAAAAATAGCAATGTTATTTTTAGCACTTCCATTTTTCATTCTCTGTTGCTTAGTCTAGCACTGGTACGTGAACTACTATTTATAGCAGTGCTATTTTTAGAAATTCTATTTTTAGTATTTCTTGTTGCCATTTTCAACACTCCCTCTCAACAAGAAAGGCATTCAACTCGAACCCGATCCTGCACCTTTGGAATGTTATGCATGCAACGCTTCTTCCAAGTGTTGTTACTCTAGCAACTCTAGAAACAAAAAAAACTCCCAACCGACCTCTTTGTTGGGCTACAAACATACTCTGATGCTAAAGCTCCCTCTGCCGCTGACAAGTGCTCCCTCTCTGATCTCTGAGCTGCTGCTCCATGCATCTCGCACCGTTGCACACCTCTCCGTGCCATCCTACACTGGTGCAACACTCCTGTGCCTCTTGCATTGTTGCAGCTTGCTAGCTCTACACAATCTTGGGACTCTTGCACTGTAGCTCTCTCTACCACTCCATCTGCATCTGTCTCTACCAAATCAGCCAATCCTACTACTCCTCGTTGGGGGTCCCGTAGCAAAGTAAAATCAAAGAGGTTGGGCACCTCACGGATCTTGCCCCTATTCCAGTCTTCTTGGGATTGTCATTCCACATCGCCCCACCTCCTACCTAGAGGTATGGATGCATGTGATCCCTCTGCCCACCTGGCTCAAAATTTCCCCCTACTGGAGGTCTCTACATGAGTAGAATTCTCTACTCGATCTCCTCTCAGCTTCTCTAGTTGTGGCTGCTCCACAACCTCCTGAAGCTACTTCACCAATTGTGGCTCCTCCACAATCGTCTGAGACTTCTTCTAGCACTTCATGTTGAGAGGTAATGTACTCTCCCTCTCAACCACAAAGTCTCCATCAATTGCCTTGCTCCTCAAGGCTTTACATGCATCTTGAACCTCAAGAGCATACAGATTCTTGACCCGTGAACCGATCTGCTTCACCTGTCTAGTGATGATATGTCAAAGGAAAACCTTTCCCTTACTAAAGACTACATCATAGCCTCTGTCTTCCAGCATTATGATCGACACCAAATTTCTCTTCAGTCCTGGTACATACTTGACATCATTCAAGGTAATGTGAGCTCCATGCTCCCTCTGAAAAACTACCTTGCCTACATCTGAGACACTATACTTTTCATCATTACCCATCGCCATGAGTATCTGGAGATCTTTCTCCTCCAAGGTACTGAACAAACGTTTGTCATCGGTCATGTGGAAAGAAGCTCCACTGTCAAGAAACCAACCACATCCCACCATGGATGAAACCATGCATGCGAACAGTGTGAAATACAACTCGAACTGTGAGGCCAATGTCTCACCTTCTGATCCTCCCACGAATCCCTTCTTGGATTTCCTCAGCGGACAATTTGTAGCAAAACGGCCCACTTCATGACAACGAAAGCATCGCACTTTCGATTTGTCAAACTTCTTCCCACCATGGGAAGAACTGGATTTGGAATGAGAATCCTTCTCCTTCCCCTTCTTCGCCTTACTCGCTAAGGCACAATTTTCTTCATCCTCTTTGGATGAAGAACCATCTCTAGTGCTTCTTCTTATCTCCTCCTGCATCAGATCCGACCAAAGTCGATCCCAATTTGGCAGTTTCTCTCTTCCATTAACTAATTCTTGGTAGCTATGCCGACTCTTAAGAAGATCAAGGAGAGAAAGACTCACCATGTCATCATCAGCAGTCGTGATCCCCACACTTCCAAGCTCATCCCTGCAGGTGGTGAGCTTGTTCAGGAACGTAGACATCGTGTCGTCCTTTTCACACTTGATTTTCCGAATCTTATCTTTCATCGCCAGCTTCCTCTGATCGATGTTGTTCTAATATAGATCTTTCAATGTTTTCCACATCAAAAACAGTGTCTTCTTGCCATGGAGACTTGAGACTATATGGTCTCGAACTCCCTCCAAAAGGATTCTCCTTGCTCTAGCCACACATTTCTTCCATTCGGCCAATTCAGTAGCAGTAGCTGCTATGGGCTTGGGGACTTCTTGATCAATGAAGTCCTTTAGACTGTTATCCTCTAATACTGCTTCCATGCGATCCTTCCAGGCTATATAATTCGAGCTGCCATCAAGCGCATACTCGAGCCTTAAACCGTTGAACGCCATTGGTGAAATTGAGATGTGATAAGAACTCGATTTCTATATTCACAAACCACAAAATTCGAACTTCTCCCTTCTTGTATATTGTTCTCTCCTTGATCACTTTTGCTCTTATACCATGTATAAATTCCTACTATAGATCACCTGATAATGCAATATACTTGATCTGAAATGGGGCACTAAATGCTTCTTGTCATGCTTACAAGAACCTCTCCCACTCCAAAGCTTATATATTCCCCATATCTATGCTTATGCTCGATAATTTGTGGAATTAAAAGTGCTTGAAAGAGATGTATGCTTATGTTTGTTTTTGGACTGTTTATGTGCTTTGTGTTCTTTTCTTATGCTGATATTTAAATATATGCAACAGTAAATAATGTAGCAAATAGACAAACACATAAGACAACAATATAATTAGGAGTTCACCCAAAACTCTTGGGCTACGTTTTCGTGAGCTCTAGTCAACTCAACTAGGCTCTCTGTGATTATGGTTGTATTCTTTTTACAAGCTCTATGCTCAACTCCATTGGTTTACAACTGAACCTATGGGTTAGAATACCATCTTATCCCGCTGACTGTCCATACTCTGCAGACAGATCTAATTTTCTTTGGATTGATTCCTTCAATCAGCGCTCTGAGCTATCTTGAGCTCTAGCTTGCACCAACTCCCTTAGAATTCTTTTACTGTCTCTGGAATGCCTTCTTCTATCTTCACCACACTTTAGACACTAGAAACAACTCGATCATTTCGATCTCTTTGTTGTTCTCTGGCTCTGGCTCTGGCTATGGCTTTGGCTCTTGGCTCTGGCTCTATCTCTGGCTCTCGGCTCTTGCTCTGGCTCTTGGCTCTTAGGATCTTCTGGTTTCGCTTGACCTCTAAGCAAATCTCTGCTTCTGAGTCACCCCGACTCTGCAGACTGCCTCCCCTGGGCTTACCAGTGGTTCGCTTGACCTCCAAGCGAATCTCAGCAACCTTCAGCTGCCTCTGTCAATTGTGCTCTCTATGTTTTTGTGGAATCCTTCGACTCTACGGCTTCCGTCCATTCCTCTGTCCCCAATCATGAGGAATCATCCCTTTCCTGACTCTGCCTCTTCAACTGGCCCTCTGGCGCTCTAGCGCTGTGGCTCTGCAACTGGCCATCTGGTTTTGTGGCTCTGTGGCTTTCTGCATGCTTCATAAGGCATCCCTATTACAAAAATGCCCGCCTGTAGCATGGCACAAGGAATTATGGTTGTTTCCAATGGAAAATGAACCAGCGGGCTTTTTCCAGAACAAAAATCCACGAAATAACGCATATTTGGTTCGTAACAGAAATACAAAGGAATACACAGAAATACACTATAGGGCGCAAAATTGGACTTCAAATAATATGAAATTGACTCTATAAACCCATCGAGTCCGCACCTTTATCACAAATCGCAGTCGTAACAGGCATATGGGAAAAACATCAATATACAGGAAAATACACAGAAATCCCGTAATTCTGAACTTCAAAATTTATGAAATTGCGCCTATAAACTTATCAGATATGCCTTTTATCGGCATATCACATTGGCCCTTGTATCGGGGATCACCGATCACCGATCGCCGATCGCCAATATCGTTGATTGTCGATCTGTCGATCAAATCTCCACCGTTTATTCCCTTTGTCATTTCGACGACTGAGGTTTCATCGCATTATCACAATCACTACGACCCGGGGTTTCTTTCCATATACCATGGATTATGCCGACGTTGTTCATCGCATATCGCAATCGGCTCCACCTGGGGTCCTGATATCGTGTTAAGGCCTACCTCCGATGCGATATGTCGAAGATCGCTATTGGGGGAGTCCTTTTGCCTTTGGTCTAAGTCCTCCTTCTGATGCGACATTTACATAGAAAGCCTTATTTCTCTTAAGTCCCATTTAATAAGAAAATGCCTCCTTTTCAAAGGACATTGGGCAATTTCTTTTTACAATAACTTTTCCATCCGAAGTTAGTTTTAGCTCATTCAAATTGTGTTAGATTCAGGATGAAGAGATCTATGCAATGAGACTATTTCCAAAAGCATCCATTGACTTTCATTTTCCTCTGTGAGGAACATTTTTAGACTTAGAAGTCTATTCTAGATCCATTTTGGATCACACCTTCCCACTAAAAAGAACTTTTGGTCTCCAAAAGACTGAGATACTGATCTGAACAGTAAATGAGAGTAACAGCGCCCTTTTCTTTCAGCCTCCATACATTTGCCTTGCATAGTGCCTCTGAACCAAATTCTTTGACCACTTCTTTTCTGGATGTGCTGGTCCTCCTGGGAAGAACTGTTATCCTCCTTGGCTTCATGCAGAACTCTTGCTAAAAATGTCACAAAAGGTACTTTGAAATTCTCTGCCTTGATCATTGATCCAAGGTGGCTCAAACCAATGTGAAGTTACATCTACTTCACAAAATTTTCATTTGTACTTGTTTTACATACTGTCAACAACAACTGTTAACAACAACTAGATTACAGACAACAACTGGATGGTCTAAACTCATGCTTCAATAAAACAAATAGATTCCACATCTTGTGAACACCTCCATGTCTTTACATATGCAGACAAATGATTGACTAGATAACAAGCCAACAAAACATGCCTTTAAAACAATTGACCCTTCAAGTCAAGCATGTAGGAAAAAGAAACTTTAGAATTCTTTTTCAAAGATGAAATACTTCATCATCATCTCCATCTTGGAGACCAAATCAACTATTCTCAAGTCAATATTGCATCACATGCATGTCAAAGCAATCAACCTTGCAAGTTAATTACACATACATGTTCAAATACAAGGAAATCATCAACATCCCTGTGTTCATGCATATCATGCTTATGCATGCATTTCACCTTTCAACTTTCGCTTAAGCACATTGTACTTTCAAAGCTGAAATGAAATATAATGTTGCAACAATAAAGTGAGTCTCCTACTCAACTTTTCCATTCACATTCTTGGTAAAATCCTGTAACTTGCATTCCATTAACAAAGAAATGCAAATAGATGCAAAAAGACATGCAATCTTTAATTGGATAAGAACTCTAACCATTTCTTACCAATCCATTTCAAAGGTCCTTCCTTTGTTTGCACATCAGCATCAACATGTGAATCATCCTGAAACACATCATTCATGGAAACTTCCTTTCCATTTCTGTCATTCTCTCTTTCCACCTTCTTCAAGTTTCGTGGAAGCATTGTTGGATTCAGAGTCCAACATTTTGCAGCAATATGTCCTTGCTTATGGCAATAAGTGCAACACATGTGCACCTTCTTGACAGCATGATTTGCCTTGTCCAGTGGACCTTTGGCTTCTTGCTTCATTTCCTTCCAAAGTTTCCTGCATGTGGCTATCCTCTTCCAACAACTAGAAACATTATGGTTATCCAAACCACAAAAGGAACAAGCAATTCTTTTCCAATGCTTACATGGAAATTTATCACGTTGAACACAATAAAAAGGAATATGGTTAGAACCAAATTTATACCTTTCTCTTTCACCTTTATTGCCTTCATGAGGAGGTGAATTAAATGAAGAAGAGGCTCCCTTTGGAACACCATCAATCTCTTCAAGTCTGTCAGAGTTTCCACAACTCTCTCGTTCAAGTGCATGCTTATGAACACTTGCATCCTACAAATGATGTTTCAAGCTATTGCATTCTCCACGAATACAATCTTTACACTTTTGAGGTAGAAGACCTGAAATGAAACTCCTCCTTGGAAATGTTTCAATGGCCTTCATGGCAGCTTTGGAAATTTCTCCATAAGATTGTCCATAGCCAAGCCCCAAATACTTAGGCCTTTCCTCAACCATTATTGGCTCAAAAATACCTTGTGCATGTTTGCCCAAGCCTTTTCCTTCATATCCCATCTTGGACATTAGCTTGGAACCTATGCCTCTGGTATGTTTTTCAAAAGAACCAATATAAACATTCTTAAAGGAAATTGAAGACAAAGAAGAATTATTTACCTCTTCTTCAAGCTGATACTTGACCAAGGCTTCTTTGGCAACAAAGAGTTGTCTCTCCAACTCATGCATCCTTTTCAGGTTCATATTTGCAATATGAAGTTGCCTCTCCATTTCCTGCAATTTGTCAAAAAGCAACTGCTTCTTTTCCTTCATGGAATTCAACTTCTTTCTAAGAATGATGCTCTTCCTTCCATCCTCATACATTTCTCTCACCATGTCCATCATGGTGAACAAGTCTTGCTTCATGTCTTCATCAAAGAAGCTTGTGAAGAAAGAAAAATTTGAGGACTCACTTGTAGAAGTTGCCATTATCAAAATGAACAAAAGAACTTCAAACAAGATTAATCAAAGAGCTTATTGAAGCAACCTTTTGCAACAAACCTCTTGTGCTTCAAGGATTGCTTTGAGGTCCTTTGGGATGAGAAGAATGCCTTCAACCCTTCTTGCTTCTTGTCCTCTCTTGGACTTATCTAACAATAGTTTTCCCTTCACCTCTGCAAACTCACACAACAGTCAGTTTACAAACAATCAAACAACCAATCAGACAACCAATCCTTGACTGCCCAAAGAATTTAGTTGTTTGAACACCTTTCAAGTCAACAAGCATATAGATTGCTCTGTCAATCAAGCATTCTGATATGATATCACCTGCATCATAATACCATCTTCTTCACAATATAACCAACTTTGATATCACCTTCTTTGAAGGAGGGGTTAATCAACCTGATGCTTTGATATGACCAGCTCTAATATCACCTGATCTAAAATGGGGCACTAAAGGCTTCTTGTCATGGTTACAAGAACCTCTCCCACTCCAAAGCTTATATATTCCCCAGATCTATGCTTATGCTTGATAATTTACAGAATTAGAAATGCTTGAAAGAGGTGTATGCTTATGTTTGTTTTTACACTGCTTATGTGCTTTGTGTTCTTTTCTTATGCTGATATTTAAATATATGCAATAGCAAATAATGCAGCAAATAGACAAACACATAAGACAACCATATAATTAGGAGTTCACCCAAAACTCTTGGGCTATGTCTCCATGAGCTCTAGTCAACTCAACTAGGCTCTCTGGGATTATGGTTGAATTCTTTTTACAAGCTCCACGCTCAACTCCATTGGTTTACAACTAAACCTATGGGTTAGAATACCATCTTATCCCACTGGCTATCCATACTTTGTGGACAAATATAGGCTCCTTTGGACTAATTCCTTCAATCAACAATCTGAGCTATCTTGAGCTCTAACTTGCACCAACTCCCTCATAATTATTTCACTGTCTCTGGAATGCCTTCTTCTATCTTCAGCACACTTTAGACACTAGCAACAGAGTGATCATTTCGATCTCTTTGTTGTTCTCTGGCTCTGACTCTCGGCTCTGGCTCTATCTCGGAGTTCACCCAAAACTCTTGGGCTATGTCTCCATGAGCTCTAGTCAACTCAACTAGGCTCTCTGGGATTATGGCTGAATTCTTTTTACAAGCTCCACGCTCAACTCCATTGGTTTACAACTAAACCTATGGGTTAGAATACCATCTTATCATGTTGGCTGTCCATACTCTGCGGACAAATATAGGCTCCTTTGGGCTAATTCCTTCAATCAGCACTCTGAGTTATCTTGAGCTCTAACTTGCACCAACTCCCTCATAATTATTTCATTGTCTCTGGAATGCCTTCTTCTATCTTCAGCACAATTTAGACACTAGCAACAGAGTGATCATTTCGATCTATTTGTTGTTCTCTGGCTCTGGCTCTATCTCTGGCTCTCGGCTCTGGCTTTGGCTCTTGGCTCTAGCTCTGGCTCTGGCTCTCAGCTCTTGCTCTAGCTCTTGGCTCTTATGAGCTTTTGGTTTCACTTGACCTTCAAGCAAATCTCTGCTTCTAAGTCACCCCGACTTCGCAAATTGCCTCCTCTGGGCTTACCAGTGGTTTTCTTGACCTCTAAGCGGATCTCAGCAACCTTCAGATGCCTTTGTCAATTGTGCTCTCTGTGTTTTCATGGAATCCTCCGACTCTGCAGCTTCCATCCGTTCCTTTGTCCCCAATCATGAGGAATCATCCCTTTCCCGGCTCTGCCTCTTCGACTAGCCCTCTGGTGATCTAGCTTTGTGGCTCTACAACTAGCCATCTGGCCCTGTGGCTCTGTGGCTTTTTGCGTGCTTCATAACGCATCCCTGTTACACAAATGCCTGATTGCAGCGTGGAACAAGGAATGATGGTTGTTTCCAATGGAAAATGAACCAGCAGTCTTTTTCCAGAACAAAAATCCGCGAAATAACGCATATTTGGTTCGTAATGGAAATACAAACGAATACACAGAAATACACTATCAGGAACAAAAACCGGACTTCATATAATATGAAATCGGCTCTATAAACCCATTGGGTCCGCGCCTTTATCACAAATCACAATTGTAACAAGCATATGGGAAAAACATCAATATACGGGAAAATACACAAAAATCTCGTAATTCCAGACTTCAAAATTTATGAAATCGCGCCTATAAACTTATCAGGTCTGCCTTCTTTCGGCATATCGCATTAGCTCTTGTATCGGGGATCACCAATTACTGATCGTCGATCGCTGATATCGTCGATCACCAATCCGATGATCAAATCTCGACCGTTGATTCCCTTTGTTGATCCGGCGGCTGAAGTTTCATCGCATTATCGCAATCGCTACGACCCGAGGGTTCTTTCCATATACCATGGACTATGCCAACGCCAATCGCCGATCACCGACGCCGATCATTGCATATCGCAATCGGCTCCGCCTGGGGTCCCGATATCGCGCTAAGTCCTACCTCCGATGCCATATGTCGGAGATCACTATCGAGGGAGTCCTTAAGCCTTTAGTCTAAATCCTCCTTTTAACCCTTTTCTGATGCGACATTTATACAGAAAGCCTTATTTCTCTTAAGTCCCATTTAATAAGAAAATGCCTCCTTTTCAAAGGACATTAGGCAATTTATTTTTACAATAACTTCTCCATTCGAAATCTGTTTTAGCTCATTCAAATTGTGTTAGATTCAGGATGAAGAGATTTATGCAATGAGACTATTTCCAAGAGCATCCATTGACTTTAATTTTCCTCTGTGAGGAACATTTTTAGACTTAGAAGTCTATTCTAGATCCATTTTGGATCAATACTAAAGCACAATACTTGATCTACTTCTACAAACAATTATGCGGAAGCTTGATCGAATATGAGCAAGATCAATAGAACACATATAACTGATAAGGAGAAATCAATCAAACATCACAGAAGAAATAACCTGGGGAAAGCCTCAGCCTAAAACCCCAACTCTATATTATCATACAAGTGGAAATATAGTCTGGATTACAAAAAGAATCAGCTCACAAGCTATCCTGCTGTCTTTGCAATCCCTCTGTTGCTCATAGATAGTCAAAGGCCTCTCACAAACCTTCTCCTCTGTCCTCCAAGCCTCCTATTTCCTTGTGCAGTTTTTCCTAGGGTCCAGTGCTTCCACAAGTGTGAATTCACACCTCACACTACTCACTTGGCTCAAAAATAATTTCACAAACTTGAAGGAGATAATTCCTTCTCATGGATGAGTTTCCTTTATAGGAAAAATCAATCCAACTGATAGTACATTGTCGCTCCTCTGATCTCAATTGGGTCTTTCTTTGAACTGACATGCATGAGTTATTTATGAGAGAATATTCAGTTATCTGGAGAGCAGCAGTTACATGCATGCAAGCATTAACCAACTAAACTCACAATTAATTCAACAAACTATTTGAATTAATCTAACTGGACTTAACTCAGTTAACTGAGCCAACTAATTACAACTCATCCTTATCCTTTAACTGATGGATAAATTCCTCAATCAATGGAGAAACTATTGCATGTCCTCACATAGACTTCATGTTTATATTTCCTTAACTAATTAATTCAAGATGAATTAATTAATTAATTTACAAACAGTTGCTAAGATCAAATTAGAATTTACTTCTCAATATTAGTCCAAGGACTAACTAAAATTGGAATCTATCCCAAACTGCTAAAAATAACAATGCTATTTTTATCACTTCCATTTTTCATTCCCTGTTGCGCAGTCCAGCACTGGTACCTGAATTGCTATTTATAGCAGTGCTATTTTTAGCATTTCTTGTTGCCATTTTCAACACTTTGAAGGAAAGACCTTTGAACCAGATGTAGAAGCCGAGTTGACATCCATTAGCTTGAAAGACCTTTATATTTTTTAAGGCTTAGGAACCCAAAAAAAAGGTAGGGGGAAAGGGGGAGGACAAAAAAGTTCAAAAGGCAACGGGTAAAAAGGAGAAGTACATGAGAATTAAACCAGAAGCTATTAATGTTAAAAAATGCAGCAAGAAATTCTCAATCTGATTTTGCCTTGATTAAATTGAGAAAAATTGTATTTCCACATCAACAGACAACTAAGATGCAGTTAACTGAGGTGACATGGCTCTTGTCACTCAATTAGCTCAATAAATTCTAGTTGGAGGAGTTAGAGTTCAGTTAAGCATGTGTTATTGCTAATTTGTAGCAATCAAGGTCAGTTATCTCAGGTTGTTTTCAATTAAACTAGTTCTAACTATTGAAGGAACTAGTGGAAGGTCAGTTGTGTTGTGGGACTTCAACCAAACTTAGTGATCATCCAGTTAGGTGATCAATCAACCCAAAATGGCTAGTGCATGCAGATAATTTGAGTTCCCTAGTTGTGGTGGATATTCCAAGACAGTGTAACATTAGTTGTAGACTAGTCTTGAGTGTACAGGTGTCGCATGCAATCAAATGATCAACTTTGGGAATTGCATAATCCATTTTGGAGAAATTCCTAAATAATAGGGGCCTAATTTCTCAAGGAACTGTGCAAGGAAATAGGGGCTCAAGCATAGGCGGAAATTGACTAAGTTTGCGTCAAAGCTTCTTAATGAGCAGAGAGATAGGTTATTCACTTGTATGTTTTGCTCAATTGAGCAAAGCAATTGTAATACATCTCTATTCATTATATTAATGCAAGCAGTAAAGGGGCTTTTAGCATATTTCTTTCCCCTAGAAAAAAATATTGTCTGCATGTGTGTAATTTCTTATTGCGTGTCTAAATTTATTGTTTTAGATTATGAATTACTTTCCGCAGAGCAGTAGAGTAGGTTTGTGTCTTGTGATTTTGATTAAAATTTCATGAGCAATTGCAAATCTACACCATAATTTATATATGGTATAAGAGCAAGATTCACATTAGAGTAGGAACTTCGAAGTTTTTTCTCAGGAGGATCTAATTTGAACTCCAGTGCAGTAGGATCTCTTTAGAGCAGAGAAGATGGCCTTCAATGGATTGAGGCTAGAGTATGCCTTGGAAGGAAGCTCTAATTTTATCACATGGAAGGATCACATGGAGGCGGTATTGGATGACAATGGATTGCTAGAATACATCAAGACAGATGTTACAAAACTAGCAAAATTTGGTGCTTAGAACCTTACTTAGTGGAAGAAAGATGTAGCCAAGGCGAGGAGAATAATCTTGGAGGGAGTACGAGATCACATTGTCTCAAATCTCCATAGGAAAGAAACTTCATTCACAATGTGGAAAGCACTTACAAAATTGTTTGAGAATGACCACAAGAAGTTGGCTCTAGGGGATAAACTTCAAAATATCAAGATGCAGAAGAATGACAATATTCCAAGGTATCTGAACAAGTTCACACAATGTCGTGATGAACTTGGTGGGGTTTGTGTAAATGTTGCAGCAGATGACTTAGTATTCCTAGCCCTTCTAGGACTTCCCAAGAGATGGCATAGCTACCAAGATTTGGTGAATGGGAGGGAGAAATTACCCAATTTGGAATGCTTATGGTCTGGTTTGGTGCAGGAGGAAATAAAGCGAAATACCATAGATGGGACTTCATCCAAGGGGGAGGATGAAGAAAACTTTGCATTGGTTGGAAAGGGAAAAAAGGGAAAAAAGGGAAAAGAGAAGAAATCTCAATCCAAACCAGAGTCCATCGAAGGGGGCATGAAGAAAGATTTGTCCAAAATTAAATGCTTCCATTGTCATGAATTTGGGCATTATGCCACGAAGTGTCCACACAAAAAGGCAAGCAAGAAGACCTTAGGAGGAGCAGTAGGTGAAAACTTGGCTTCACAGTTCGAGCTTAACTTTACCCTTATCGCATGCATGGCCAACATAGTGATGGGGAGTGTGTGGTACTTGGACTCATGTGCATCATTCCAAATGACAAGGTGTAGAGAGATTTTTAGTGACCAAGAGAAAAAATATTTGTAGATGCACATCGAGCTAGGGGATGATGGAAGGTACAATCACCTTTTAGAGAGATTTAGGATCCCCTCTTGGACTTAAGGATGACATGTTCGTTCTAGGCGTAAAGAAAAATGTCTTCTTTGTTGCAATTTTGGAAGACTGTGGTTATGATGTGATCTCCAGCAAAGGAAAGGCATTCCTAAGACACATAGCCATGGGATAGGTGACATAGATCGGGGTTCATGTGAAGAACCTATATAATCTAGATGTGGAACACTATGTTGCATTAAGCACAAAGGCAGGGAAGGTGCAGAGTTGTGATGTCAGTGAACTTTGGCATAGAAGACTTGATCATTTGCATTAGGGCGCCTTGAATATTATGCAACAAATAACCACTGGTCTCCCCAAAGGAGCACTTGCGCAACAAGAAGTATGCAAAGGATGTACTTTGGGGAAGTACACAAAATCCACATTCCATGATCGCGACAGCAAAGCACATGCAATCCTATAAAGGATCCACTCTGATGTCTGTGGACCTTTCTTGACAATCTCCATTGCCAGGCACAAATATTTTGTCATTTTTATTAATGACTTCTCACAGAAGTGTTAGATCTTCTTCATGCGAAAGAAAGATGAGACATGCTCCAACTTCGTAGAATTCAAGGCACTAGTTGAGAAAGAAATTGGCAAGAAGATGAAGTCTCTCAAGAGCGATAAAGGAGGTGAGTACATGTTGAATGAATTTAAAATTTTATGTGCGAAAGAAGGCATTCAGTGAGAGCTGACAGCACCCCACAACCCAAGGCAAAATGGGGTGGCTAAGAGAAAGAACTATAGCATTCTAGGAGCTGCAAAGGTGAAGTTTCATGACCAAGGCCCACCCCTGCACTTGTGGGTAAAGGCATGCAACATAACAGTGTATTTCATCGAATCTAGGCATGATTACACCGGAGGAGGCTTTCTAGGGGAGAAATTGAGATGTGTCACACTTAAGGATTTTTGGAGCCTCTATTTACTGCCATGTCTCCAAAGAATCAAGGAAAAAGCTTGAGTCGACAACAAAATTGGGGGTATTTTTGGGTTACACATAAACTCTCCACAACTACTGTGTATACATGCCATTCCTCAGAATGACAGTGGTGTGAAGGGATTTAAAGTTTGATGAGGAGAAAGCAATGTGGTGCTCTCTTGAGAGTGAGCTTCAGATCCCACCAGAAGACGAGATTTTAGCTCCAAAGGAGGAGCCTCAGGGAGTTGTAGAGTAGCGACAAATTGAGCAGAGAGTGGATACAACCACTCAAGCATAACCATCTAGAGAAGAAAGGAAAAGAATCAAGGAAGCTAAGAGACTTGTGCAAGATGCGAGGGAGAATGTGGGTGCTCCTTCAAATTTGTGGAGGTGGAGAAGGTCACTTGGTCGATACACTAGCTACATGGCTCTAATGACTGACCTTGTAGAGACTGATGCATCCTCTTTCGAGGAAGCAATAGAGAAACCTGTATGAGTTAATGCAATGGTGGAAAATACAAATCCATTGTAAAGAACATTGTTTGGAAAGTGGTCTCAAGGCCAGCAGATAAATCAATTGTGGGTTCGAGATGGCTCGTCAAGGTTAAGCAACCAACAAACGAAAGCATAGACAAGTATAAGGCTAGATTTGTGGCTAGGGGTACTCTCAAGTTTAAGGAATTGACTATGAGGAGACATTTTCTCTTATAGCAAGGTACTCATCCATTAGATCAATTCTTGCTTTGGTTGCGTAGATGGGATGGAAGATCCACTAGATGGATGTAAAAACAACATTCCTCAATGGAGTTATTGAGGAGGTGCACATTGAGCAACTAGAAAGTTTTGAGACATTTGATCGAGAGTCTCATGTGTGCAAACTCAAGCGAGCGTTGTAAGGTCTCAAACAAGCACATTATGCTTGGTACACCAAGATCAATAGTTATCTCATTGGTTTGGGCTTCACCAAAAGTAAAGCGGATGCAAACCTATATCATATCTCGGTAGAAGGTAAATTATTTATTATTGTCTTATATGTTGATGATTTGATTTTAACTAGTGATCAGTAGCTAATCAGATCTTGTAAGGACCTTGCATGAGAGTTTGAAATGAAGGACATGGGTCACATGCACTACTTCCTCGGGCTGGAAGTATGGCAAGGTGATGGGGAGCTATTTGTCTCTCAAGGCAAGTATGAAAATGAGATACTACATAGATTTTGCATAGAGAGTTGCAAACCCATGGAGACACCTCTAGCAACCAACTAGAGGAAGGAGTATGCCACTTCAGGTGAAGAATTGGAGGCTACCATTTACCGACAGTTAGTGGGTTCACTGATGTATCTTGTGAACACACGACCAAATATGCGTTATGTAGTCAAACAGCTGAGCCAAGCTATTGTTAGGCCAGCCAAACTATTTTGGAAGGCAGCTAAGCATGTTTTATGGTACCTCAGAGGCCCTATCCAGTTTGGACTATGGTACAGACGGAAAGAGGGAGTGAAGTTGTGTGGCTTCACAGATGCAGATTGGGAAAGGAGTCCATCAAACTGAAAGAGTACATCAGGTGGAATTTTTAGTGTTGGGTCCTAGCGGTTTCCTGGTACAACAAAAAGAAAAGATTTGTGGCACTCAGCTCGACAGAAACAGAATACATGGCTACAATTCAAGCAGCATGTGAGGTGATCTGGATGAGAAAGAGACATGTGGGACTATTTGGTCAGATGATGTATCCAACTATGATCTACTGTGATAATCAGAGTTGCATTAATCTCTTTGAGAATCATGTTTTTCATGATCGACCCAAGCATATAGATATCTGGTATCACCATGTATGGGACTATGTACAGAGGCAAATAATGTTGCTTCAGTACACTCCGCCAAAGGAACAAAATGCTAGCATTTTGAAAAAGGCCTTGTCTAGAGGAAAGTTCAAGTTCCACGTGTAGGATAGGGGTGGTTGATAATCCCTTTCTTACTGAGAGGGAATGTTCAAAAATGCAACAAGAAATTATCAATTTGATTTTGCCTTGCTTAAATTGAGAAAAACTAAATTTCCATATCAGCAAACGACTTGGATGCAATTAATTGAAGTGACATGGCTCTTGTCACTCAATTAGCTCAGTAAATTCGAGTTGGAGTTAGAGTTCAGTTAAGCATGTGCGATTGCTAATTTGTAGCAATCAAGGTCATTTATCTCAGGTTGTTTTTAGTTAAACTAATTCTAATTGTTGAAGGTACTAGTGGGAGGTCAGTGGTGCAGTGGGACTTTAATCAAACTCAGTGATCATTCAATTAAATAGTCAATCAACCCAAAATAGCTAGTGCATGCAGAGAATTCAAGTTCCCCAATTGAGGTGGAGATTCCAAGGCAGTGTAACATTAGTTGTAGACTAGTCTTGAATGTACAGGTGTTGATGTAATCAAATGATCAACCTTGGGAATTGTCCAATCCATTTTGGAGAAATTCCTAAATAATAAGGGCATAATTTCTCAAGGAATTGCACAAAGAAATAGGGGCTCAAGTAGAGGAAAAAATTGACTAAGTCTGGGTTAGTGCTTCTCAGTGAGAAGAGAGATAGGTTATTCACTTGCAAGTTGTGCTCAATTGAGCAAAACAATTGTAATACATCTCAATTCACCATATTAATGCAAGCAAGCAAGGGGTTTTTAGCATATTACTTTCTCGGGGAAAATTATTGTGTGCATGTGTGCTATTTCTTATTGCATGTCTAAAATTATTGTTCTAGATTGTGAATTACTTTCCGTGGAGCAATAGAGCAGGTTTGAGTCTTGTGATTTTGATAAAAAATTCATGAGTAGTTTTATATCTACACCATAATTTCTACAGTTAAGGGACCAAGGGACTAACAAGAGAACCAACAAACTACACAAGAGTCTAAGACTTGAAACTAGAACTGATAAACTTTAAAAGTGAAAACCAACTCAAATTAGAATTATCATAAAACCAAAGTGTTGAGCCTCCTAAAGTCCATGCATTGAACTAGTGGTCTTGAATCCATGAATCTCCACCATTAACCCACATATCTAGATTAAACCCAAGAATAGATACATCATTTCTTAAGAGAACACTTTGCACATGGCACCCAAAACAAGGTGACCTCCAATACTATAATAAATGGAAATACCAATTATAAAATCGTAAAACGTAGAAAGGGATATATCTGAACATACCATAGAAAACTATATAACTCACAAATACTTCCTCTATTCTCCAAAGACTTAGTTCTATCCACCATTCTTTGTCGTAAATCCTTAGCTTTGGCATAAAATCCAATGCCTTTATGCCAAGGATGGGATTGAAGAATGTCATCATGGTTGGTTGTCTTGTTAGAGTTACCTTCATATCATTGTCTATAACGAAACAATTTGCACACCTTTGTGTCATGTACGTGATCATTCATTTGGGTCACATACGGCCCCCAACATTTATTAATATGGCTTTTCATATCAAAGCATGGACTCTCATCCCACTTTTGACCACACAATGTGGGAAAGTGTTTTTCTAATTTTATTAAAACCCTCATAATACATATACCTAAATACACGTGTATGGCATTTTTCTTTGACACACACATAATAAGTCTTTATATAATTATTAATTAAATTTAAACATGAAATTATGAAATATCATAATTATGAATCATTATTTAAATATGCACTGAGTTTCTATGAGGAAATTGTTTACAGCTTTATTAATAAAAAAAATTGTATAACAAATTGAATTGATCTACCGTATTGCTCTTATTATTAATTTTTTAATTAAAGCAACATTATATTTTAGATCATTTAACATTTCATTTAACACTCCTACAATATTGCTAGAGTGGCTCTCCCATCTCAGTGCACTAAGAAGAAAATGTCGTGTTTACAACAAATAATTGAGACCTATGTCTTGTTAATTTTTCTATATTTCCTGTCCGCATGGGGTAGCTCAAGTGGCAATGGCCGTGGAAATGAAGTCTCACCGAACCGGAGATCTTGGGTTCGATTCTTGTGCTACCCTCCCTGGAAATGGGGTGAATAACGGACATGTAAAAACTCGAAAATGAGAAGGTCCCACCTAAGCTTACAAAAAAAAAAAAAAAAATTCTATATTTCCTTATTTTTTTTAAATATTTTCATTTATCTATATTTACAAGGAAAATGAATACTTTTGAATAATGGGAAAAAGCAATTTGTCTTAAAGATTTTAAGTTTTTAAATTTAGTTAAAATTATAATTTATTTTATAAAAAAAACAGATAAGATTTTCATAATTTTTAGCAACAATTATAATAAAACATAATTCATTAATTTATTACGTTAGTGAATGTTGTAAATTGCAAATAAGAGATCAAGGTCAAGTGGCCAGGATGGTTGTTCGTGTGTGGGATTTGTTCAATGTCCCCAAAACTTATCCATTAAAAATTCATTTCATTCTTACTTATATTCAACCTGCATACTCTCTTATTCAGTAATTTTCATAAATTTAAATCCTTGTATTCATTTATTTCATTCTTACTTATATTCAACGTGCATACTCTTTTATTCAATAATTTTCATAAATTTAAATCCTTGTATTCATTTATGGTAATTTGAGCTTATTATATCCATTTAAAGAGTATGCAATAAATATTTATAGCTTTTGTTGGTTCATGTTGTAGTTTCCTTTGACAATTTGAGTCTGAAAGCATTGGGAATACTCTAAACATAGACATCAGGAAATTGTGCGGGCGTGATATTTTCAATATACAATATTCGATAATGAGTCGACGAGAATGCAAAACAAAAGCATGTCAATGCGTATCAAAAGAACTTTGGACAAGTTAATAAAACATTGAAAAAGAATGTTGTGACCTCAAAACTGAAGGACATTCAGAAGACTCTCACAAGGGGATAGAAACGATAAAGTAAGAGGAAAATCGTTATTAATACCCATATGGTGGATAAGTACAGATCTGTTAATGGTAATTATGATACTAAAACATAGTTACTTTTGTTATGTAAGTTAGAGACTTTAGGCAATCTCTGGGACAATGACCAAAATAAAGGATTTAGAATACTATTCCTGAATATGGTAGTTCAAGAATGGGAAGGCACATGCCAGCTTACAAATTTCTCAATCGAGAACACCTATGCCAGCTTTCAAATTTCTCAATGGAGAACACCTTACATGGATGATGGGTGATGATATTTCCCATGAGTTTCTAAACTTATCAATCTAGTGGGTAGAAATGGATTTCTGATATTGCAGCTCTGAAAAAATCCAGTATGCATGTTCATTTAAAGAGAGAAATCAGTATCCTTTTAACTTTTGGGCAAAGTATTTCTCATGAATCACCAGTACTTCAGCATAAAGATTTCCAATAGACCGGAGATATTTCAATACAATCTTGAGTTCACACCGTGCATGTTAAAGCATCCGTAATTAGGCAAGATGCTGTCAAAAATATATCGTCTGATTGAATTATCTTCAAATCAACTCGTAGTTTCCTAAGAAAATGAGATGGCATCCTAAGAGCTCAACGTTTTCAATTTAAGAACATCTCTTATGTGCTGTATGCCGCAGCTGGAAAGGCACATTCCCTGATTCATGTAAGCTTACAGTAACCAGCATATGATCTCCTACGGAGAAAAAAAAATGTATTTAAAGACTCTCGCCTATTACCATTCCATCTTCTGCTCTCAACTTCTGCTTGCACAACATGCAAAAAAGCAAATGATCAGGAGAACCGACATATACAAGATATATTCATTGGTTAACTACAAGAACTTAGTCACATATGGATGCAAAACAATCAGTTCAAACAAACTCCAATGAATGGATTCTAGAACATTATTGTCTAAGATCGTAAGACAGATGGTTAGGAATTAGATTATAGTGTGATTTTATAATTACAGCAAAACTTAAACTAGTAATTTTATCTCCAACCTTTTAGGTGGGGAAACGAGGTAGGAGAGGCTTTCTTTATAACAGAAAACTTTATTAAGTTAGAACGTAATCCCTGCTAGATGAAAATCCAGTCACACCAAAAAACAAAATACCTTACCAAAAAAGAAAAATGAAATAAGTTGAAAGAAGCGAGTGATTTTAAATTTGCAAATTTTAGTATAGTCAGGATAACCATTCTGCATTACATGTGACAGAAAATAATATAAGTGACATAATTAAAGAAGGCAGACACTCTTGGTAAGAAACCAGTAGTCAAGCCTACAGCTTTTCTCTTTTGCTTTCTTTAGATGGAAGAATAATGACCAAGCATTGAATGCGCTAAAGCCAATCGATGAGATCACTACTTGCCTCCCACCTGTTTTTGAGATCTTGCAAATGTTTTTGACTGACAACCCATTATATTCAAGGTGCATCCTTGTTGCACAAAATCTTGTGTACCTTTAACGATGCTTGATAAGATTTTGTTTCTTGGGAAACTTGCATGACGTTCTTTCCCATTGGCTGATAATTATCTGTTTACACAATGTCTACAGTTGCGTTCATATCAAATATCTGGCATTGCTTCATATTTTTTTTTCTTTTTCGTTTTTTTACATGTAGCTTTTTGTCAAATAAGTCATTCATCATGGCTTATAAGAACCTCAATCAACAATTGGCTCACGAGAAGCAAACATACCACAAACTGGATTTGAACCTGTCTGGGAAGAATAAAAGTTTTCCTTTCAACCATCTGAGCAATAGCAAATTGGAATTTTATGTAATTACTCTTCACACTCTCCAGCCCATAGGTGAGAATGAGAATGCTGGTACGTGGCCAACCCCAATCAACAATTGGCTCATGAACAACCCCAGTCAACAATTGGTACGAAGAGCAAACATGGCACAAGTGGGATTTCAACCTGGGTAAGAAAGATAACAACTTCTCCTCTCAACCACCCAAACTAGACCCAACTGACTTATGTTTGTGAACATCTTGTCCGACCCCCAAGCATTTAAGCAAGAGTGAAATTGTTGGTACCTTGCCAGCCCCAATCAGCGCAAACATGGCACAAGTGGGATTTCAACCTGGGTAAGAAAGATAACAACTCCTCTCAACCACCCAAACTAGACCCAACTGACTTATGTTTGTGAACATCTTGTCCCACCCCCAAGCATTTAAGCAAGATTGAAATTGTTGGTACCTTGCCAGCCCCAATCAGCACACAACAGACAAACATGTTACAAGCTAGATTCGAACCTGGGTGAGGAGAATTACTTCTCTTAACCACCCAAGATAAACTACATTAACAGGCA